>CM043882.1:29275013-29829204 GCA_024034495.1 Camelina laxa
ATATCTCTAATTCAGAAAAACAGTTAAAGAAAAGATTAATACAAAATAGATTAGAGTTAACTTATACAATCCTTTTTCTTGACGTGTGTAAGTATATTTCTTCAATGAATCGCCTTTTTATGAGTTTAGGGTTTGTTCAAGTGATTCTAAAGGTTCCATCTTTATGCTTCGATTCAGTTTTTTGTTTATTAGGGAACATGTTAGAATTTGATGACCCATAAAAGCAAGTAAGATCCTTTTGATATGCTTTAATTTCATCTCGTTTACGAGTTTTGAGGCCTTTGAAATGGTTTCAATGCATAACTTGTATCTGAGTTTGGCCTTACTCTGGAAACAAAGTTCAGGTTTTTAAATTGCTCTCTTCTTTACATGATTCATTGACAGGTGAATGAGATATGGAGACTAAAGGTGGTAAAAAGAAGTCTAGTAGTAGTAGTAGTAGTAGTAGTAGTAGTAGTAACAGTCTTTTCTACGAAGCTCCTCTTGGATACAGCATTGAAGGCGTTCGACCAAACGGTGGTATCGAGAAATTCAGAACTGCTGCTTACTCAAACGTGAGTTCACTTCTCTGTTTTCAATATCTTGACTTGAAGAAGAAGAAGAGCAGTAAAAGCAAAACTGTTGTATTGAATCTTATACATGTTAACTCATATTATCTTTACTTGTTTGTTTGCTTTTTGTTGTGCAGATCACTCGCAAACCATCCTGATATCCCTCAATACCTTAACCTTCTAACCACTTTATAATTGTGGTTGATCAACATTCTTCTAGCTTTCGCGTTCTTTCATTTTCTCTTTTTTCTCTTTCAGAACACATTCTTCGACAGTCTCTTTACATTCGTGTTTTTTTGAAAAATGGCAATCTCTGCTAATGGTTTCGAAGGTTTTGAGAAAAGGCTTGAAATCTCATTCTTTGAGCCTAGTGTCTTTCTTGATCCTGAAGGAAAGGGTCTTCGTGCTCTAACTAAACCCCAGTTAGATGAGATCTTGACTCCAGCTGAGTGCACAATCGTTTCCTCTCTCTCGAACTCTTTCGTCGACTCTTATGTGCTCTCTTAGTCTAGTCTCTTTGTCTATCTTTACAAGATCATCATCAAAACATGTGGGACTACAAAGCTTCTCTTTTCTATCCCGCATATCCTTAGGCTGGCTGAGTCTCTTTCTCTTACAGTCAAATCCGTTCGCTACACTCGTGGTAGCTTTATTTTCCCGGGAGCACAATTTTAATCTCACCGTAGCTTCTCAGAAGAAGTTGCTGTACTTGATGGCTATATATTGTAAGCTTAATGCAGGAAGCAAAGCTTTTGTGATGGGAGGGTTAGATAATAAAACTCAGAGGGGATGGCATGTCTACTCTGCTTCTTCTGCTTATGAATCTGCTGTCGCTTGCGACAAACCTGTGTACACATTGGAGATGTGCATGACAGGTCTAGACAAGAAAAAAGCTTCTGTATTCTTTAAAACAAATTCTCTTTCAGCTTCTGAGATCGACTATTAGCTCAGGGATTAGAAACATTCTCCCTAGCTCTGAAATATGCGATTTTGACTTTGAACCGTGCGGTTACTCGATGAATTCTATTGAAGAAGATGCTGTCTGCACCATTCACGTGACCCCTGAAGACGGTTTTAGCTATGCACGTTTTGAAACAGTTGGGTATGATCTACAAGGTTTGAACTTTAAAGAGTTGGTGGATAAGGTACCGGTTTGTTTTGGACCGGAAGAATTCTCTGTAGCGGTGCATGCTAATCTTGGAACCGAGCTATTGGCACGTGATTGTCTAGTTGATGTGAAGGGATACTTAAGCCAAGAGATAGGACTAGAGGAGCTTGGACTTGGAGGTTCGGTTCTTTACCAGAAGTTTGTCAAGACTGTTGAATGTAGCTCACCAAAATCTACTCTTGGGTTCTGTTGGAAAGAGGAAGAAGTGGTTAAAGAAGAAGAGTGATCTATCTCTGGGTTTGTAGCTTATCTTTTAAGGTTCTTTTGTGTTTTGTTTTAGAATAAGAGAGAACATGTTATGTGTTCCAATGAAAGCAGTTCTTGTCTGTGTTTGTGTTTTTGAAGTTTGTAATTGTTATGTTCTCTCATCTCTGGTTGCAGCACCAGGAAGTTAATGAGTTATATATGCTTTGTTGTGTTTAAGTTTGAATATCCATTAGTTTTCTAGATTCTAATATTCTATGTATACTTTGTTCAATAAAAAAGATAATGTCAATTGCTCAAAATTAATTAAACCCTACTCATGTTATGAGTTTAGTGACAAATTGGTTGGTAATGTGTACACAAAGTGTATAAGAAAATGACATTTTCTTGATGAGTAATACAATCATACTAAAAGTATATGTCGTTTTGGTTTTAGCCAGACATAACTTTTACCAATGATATGACCCTGAAAATATTTGATGCATGTACCAGTTTCATTTTCTATTAACCTTGAAGGATCTTTAGGGGGGCCAGCTTTAATGTCGATAATATGAAAAAGTATTTTGGTTTGTTCTGTCTTTGTTTCTCTCATTTTTTTCTTAATTTGTAATCGGATGTGAAATGAACTTTGTCTTCCGTCAAAATTTAAGTTCGAAAAACCTTTCTAACTGGTCGAATAGTATTATACAAATCTTAACCTTTCTCTTTTTTTTTAATAGCGTAAACTTTTGTTTATAGTTTAAGAGTTCATTACGATGATATAAACCCGCTAAGCTTTCTTGGAATCCTGAATTAATAATTACAAATTACTGTTATACTAAACAGTAAACATATGCACTATAAATCAAGTGGATTTTAAATTCTAGTAACAATAATAGGAAATATTAAACAAGTACTATTAATAGTCTAAAGTATGTAACCATCATACAGGCACTAAGTAAAGAAAATCAAGAAAAATAAATATAAGGTTGTGAGTTGTCCTAATTGCTTTCGTGCATCCAACTTTTAGCGAAGAACTTATTCTACCTTTTCTTTATTTTTTTCTTTCTTTCTTTCTCTTGTGGTCACAATTGAGGTAATATGAAACCAAAACTAGAATAATATAAGGATCGGAGTGTAGTAGACCCATGAATAAAAGATGTATGTTCATAACTTTGACGACACTTATTGCTTAGGCATGTACCAAAACTCTACTCAAAATTCCAGCTAAAATGCGTAGAATTGGTACTCACTCAACTGTCTATGCTAGGATTGACATCAACATGACTTGGTTTGGTCTCTCAATGGTTTCTGCAAATAAGATATTGTATCTAAGAGTTCTCCTTACATATCCTACCGGACGACTATAACGTATCAGGCAATGTTTTCTTTGGATCTCATGGACAAATCATATGATCTGTAATGAGTTTTTTTGGGAAGCGAATGCTAATTCTTGAGGCTGCTAGATCTTGCTTGGTTTTGCAACCTCAGACCGGTGGATATTTTCCCAACAGCTACCTGTTCCGGTTCATTAAGCACATAAAGGTAGGGTAACAAAAAAGGTGGGGGTAATGAAATGAACAACAAGTGAAGAACATTATATGATTGAAGAGACACAGGTGGGGTTTTACTTTTTTTACATCTTTCTCAATGAACATACAAAAAATTGAGTCGTTTATATTTGTAAGGTATTCGAGTATAATTTATTACAATGTTATAATTAAAAGCTAGACATATCCAAGAACTAGATTACAATTGCAACAACACCTCAACGTCTTTTACAATGTCATGAATCAACTTGTAAGATATATTTATATTATATGATCTATTTTTTTTATAAAGAATAAATAAGTAAGATTGCAAAAGTTATAGAAGACAAATTGTACGGGATGAGTCTATAGTATAATTATTCGCCAGTCATTTGATTTGAGGGTATATAACTTGAAGTAGTGGGAAGATATGATGATTGGTGATTACTCCCACTTTTTGTTACTGTTTTTTTTTTTTTGAAAAAATGTTAAATTATATTCAAAAAAAGAAAAATCTTTTTAAAATGTGCTTTGAAAAAAATATTAGCTTAGAAAAATAAAATATGCTTTGAAAATGTAGACAATCTCCTTAGTAAACTGTGGCAAGCCATGTCTCAAGTCCCATTGCATATGGTCGATTTCCCAAACGCTCAATAGCTAGCAGTTGAGATCTAATTTGCTTGTCTAACCAGCCAATAAAAACCATCTCGGACGTAGGTGCCTCCCCATGTCGCCTGGCGTTACGCTCACGCCATATAAAGTAGACAGTGAGTTGAAAAGTATATCGACGTAGAAAACCATTTACCTGATCAGGATGAGTCCCAGAGATAAATTCGAGTAGCGGTAACCAAGATGTAGTGAAACGAGTCTTATATAGAGGTTTTGCTATACCTGACCAAACTGCAGCAATATATGGACAGGAGAAAAACAAGTGGTCTCTGGTCTCCACCGGAACAGAACAAAAAACACAGTTCACATTACAACCATTACTCCAAGTGACCATCCGATCCCCAGACGATAGAAGGTTGTGTACTGCAAGCCAAGTGCAAAAAGAATATTTTGGTGTTGCATGAACAAACCAAACACCTCTTATGCCAAGCAACTTGGTTTGAAGCTGTTCTTATATGGTTTCATGTATCCTTGGTAGAAAAAATGACCTTATAAGCATCACCCTTACCCCGTGATAACAGGATTTTCATCCAGGGTATCAATTCCTCTATGCAGTTGTAGTACAAATGGTTATCAATCCAAATGATTGTTATGCTAGCAGATAAGATATGATCAGAAGCAAGCAAGTCAAGCCATGCAATAATTGGGGTTTAATCTAACAATCTTAAAATGATCAAAAGAAAATAAAGGACAAGAACCACACGACCTAAGCACTCGATGCAAGCATTCGAGTACAGGATCAGGTGGAGTGATCGGATCAAGAAGTCAAGGACGAACAGCTCGAATTTGTACACGAAACTGGTGATCGAGTAATAGTTCGAGTAAGGGATCGAGTTATAGAATGAAGTTAAACAATCAAGATAAGAAAGCTCCTAAGGATGAGGTAATCGACTCATAAGTGTTACATGCCTCACGCAAATATTCCCTAGACAATAATCTCTAAAATCTTGTTAAAACACTCTCGTGATAGAAACAATCAACCTTGGTCACTCCCCTACCCAACTCTCGTTGGAGAAACATGACCAAACAGACATTACAACATCTCTAGCACTGATTGATTCATTATTGTCAATAAACTCTCATAATTTGTTACAATCAACCGATTCATTATTGTCAATAAACTCCTTACACATCTAATCTCTTAGGCTAAGTGAGTAAATCTCTAGCATTGATTGATTCAAGCATTTCAACAACATCAATCGATGGCAAAACACCCTAGATCTAATCTCAACCTCTCGGTCTGAAAATAACATTAAGAACACCAATCTAGAAAGGAATTTATATAACATAAACAATCTAGTTAAGACATCCTAACCGATCAAGAACACATATTTGTCTATCTCATCCCTAGAAACTTTATTTCACTACTTAGATCTCATTGCAGAAAGCATAAAAACACAAATAAACGAAAATTGCATTGTATTGAAAATAAGATAAAAGTAGAAGATTACAGAATCGAAAACTAAAAAGAATAGCAAAAGAAATGAAAACAAATCCTAACAAAGTGAAAAAAGAGTTTGAATCGCTCAGTCTCTCTCTCAGAAACTCTCGCTCTCTGTTCTGAGTGTCTGCGGCGTGCTAGGGCGAGAGGAAGAAGAGGGGGGGGGGTTTATATATGGAAACCCTTTTAACCTAGCTGCCCAGTCCTGCCCGAGGGTCAGCTCGATGCGATGCACGAGGATAAGATCGGTTTGTTTCTCGGGTAGGTCTTCGGGTTGTTCTTCCTGCCCTTGGATCCTCTTCGATCGGGTTGAGGTTTAGACTGTTCTTCCTGCTCAATAGCTCCTTCGGGAACATGCTCGAATTTGACCTTGTTTTATCCCATTTTAGGCTCTAAAGCACCTGTTTTCATCCAAAATGCACAAATACAAGAATGCAACACCCTAAATGGCCTAAATGCAAATTCCTACAGTTAATGACCTAAAAATGCTAAGGTTATGGTATATATAATGCAAAATATGGATAAAAAAGGGTGTCTAAAATATGTAAATTTGAGAGTTATCACCCCGCCACAAGACAGTATCAGGCTGAGATGGTCTACTCTGATACGCCTGATGCAGAGCATCCTCAATATCATTGAACAAGGCCATACGGTGAACCCGTTGCCTCCGTTGATACCATGCGTCATGGAGTGTCATATGCTCTCGTATCCCCAAAACAATCATGCCTCTTGAACCAACTTTATCCAACAAACACCCTTGAGCCGACCAGTTGTCATACCAAAACGATGTTAGAGCTCCATTATTTACCTTCACTTTAACAAAAGTTTTTGCCACTTCTCTATACTTCAACAATCTCTTCCACATCCAGGAGCCCGATAGAGATGCAGGTTTAACCGACCAGAAACAACCATCCTTGAATAAATTCATGCGAGACCATCAGACCCACAACGATGCACCTCCGGAGACCAACCGCCAAATCAACTTTAAGCAACTGACATCATTTCTCTTTCAAAGACCTCAGTCTGAGGCCACCCTCACACTTAAGCTTACACACATCCGACTATGACATCTTGTCCTTTTTTGTATTCAGGTCCGTTCCTAACCATAAGAAAGCAGAACATATACTATTCAGCTCTCGAATACTCTCCGTCGGCAGCCGAAATGCACTCATCCAGAAACTCGCCGTGCTCCGTAACACCGAACGTATAAGGTCAAGGCGACCTGCAAAAGAGAGGGTACATGCCATCCACGTACTTACTCTATTACGGATTTGGTCAAACAAGGGGGATAGATCCGCTGAAATGAGACGTCTAGTTATTAAAGGGAGACCAAGATATCAAACCGGTAGCTGTCCCAAGCCAAAACTATACCGACTACCCAATAGGTCACTGTTATCTGGTGAAACTCCTCCTAGATACAAATTCGTTTTCTCCATACTGATCGTTAGACCTGAACGCTTAGCAAAAATATTCAAAACCTGGACTATACCATCCACTGATCGGACTTTCCCATCAGATAATATCATGAGGTCATCAGCAAAGCAAAGGTGTATTAAACGCAGATTTTTACACCACGGGTGATATCCAATCTCCTGTGAGCCGGCTGTTGTGTCTAACATCTTAGAGAGAACATCCATAGCAAAAAAAGATTGTACCGCTACAACCAACTCAGCCCCGATAGTATCCCAAGCTGCCTTAAAGAATTTCGCAGTATAGCCGTCCGGTCTCGGCGACTTATTACTTGGCATTGCAAACAATATCCGTTTAATCTCCTCCCCTGTGACCACCCTAGTGAGCCAACTACTATCTTCATCTGAACAACAAAACGTCAACAAACCTGCAAGATAATCCACAGACATCCCCTCGTAGTCCGCTGGTATAGACTGTAGAAAATATTAAAAATAGGACACGACCTCCCCTTTAAAATCCTCTATGTTCTATAATAGTCGCCCATCTTGAGCTACAATTTCCCGCATTGTATTCACTGCCTCTCGAGTGGCTCCTGCCCGATGAAAAGCCTTATTATTTTGATCACCAACTTGGAGCCAATGGAATTTTGACCTCTGCTTTAAAAATTTCTCCTCAAGTGCCGAGACATGGTCCCATCGTGCGTAAGCTTCTCTCTCCTGCTCCATAGCAAACGCAGATTGGGAAGTTAAAGAAGCCTCCTGCTTAAGACACAACTCCTCTAATGCGTCCTTCGTCCTTTTGGACAAGTTACTCAACGCGGTTTTAAAAGCTTGAGCTTCTTTGAAAACTGGTAAAGAGATGATGTTGACAAAAAAATATCCTCCGTGTCATTCCAGAAGTCTTTTAAAAGAGGCTTAAACTCCTCCATCTCTGCAATACTGTTCACAAACTTGAAAGGCCGTGGGGAGATACTTATGCCTACAACCCCACTCAGATGAACTCTACACCGTAGATGATCAGATATTCCCCCTGCTTCGAATACACTGTAGGATTGCAAAAACGACGAGGACCAGTTGTCATTTACTAACACTCTATCCAGTTTCTTCAAGATCAAGTTACCATCCTGTTTATTACTCCAAGTAAACAACAGACCATGGTAAACCAAATCCTTTAACCGACAGTCATTAACCACTAAATGATAATCTTGCATCCCATGAAAGAAAACAGGTCGGGTATCCACCCTAGAATGCTCATCTAGCTCCAATGTCACATTAAAATCAGCTAGAACCAGCCAAGGCCTGTTACGAACAACTGGAGAAGCATGGTGTGCTCTCAAATCAGTCCACAACTCCTTTCTACCTTCGATTGTGTTTGCCGCATAAACAAAAGAACA
The DNA here is from genome assembly GCA_024034495.1 of Camelina laxa. Classification (NCBI taxonomy): domain Eukaryota; kingdom Viridiplantae; phylum Streptophyta; class Magnoliopsida; order Brassicales; family Brassicaceae; genus Camelina; species Camelina laxa. Next base: position 29,283,358 of record CM043882.1, read on the forward strand.
AAAAAACTCATCCTCCTGCTCCTCTAATTTGACTGAGCATGTTATTAGTTGACTGGATTTATAAAACAGAGTAAGCCTCACATTGCCCCTCCAAACAACCCAAAAGCGTCCTAAGTGATTATGCTCATAATTAGTTAATAAAGACCAATCTTTGAACACTTTATTCCCAAGACGGGACACTTTTCCTTCTTTCACTCTAATCTCCAACAAACATCCAAACTGAAACTTACCATCATCCACCCACTTCTTTATTATGGAATGCTTAGTAGATTTATTAAGACCGCGCACATTCCAAAATAACATGGACATTTAATGTAATTTATGGGTGTTCATCCTTCTCTGATCCTTTGGAGGATTCCTAGTTGATTAAGAAGAAGGTTGATGAAGCACCTTATGAGCTGTTTTTGATTTTCTCGGTAGAGAGGGACGCTAAGAGGACTCACTAGCTCTTTCACCAGCCTTGACCACCTGTTTGGAGTGCACTAGAATTCGTACAGATTCTTCAACAAGACGAGAATAACCTTCCTCCCCTTTGTCTCAGACCCTATCGATTCCCTTGTCCTCCTCTATTCTTTTCATTTTCTTTGTTTCCTTTGTTTCTTCTAATACCGCAGATGTATTAGAAGAAGAAGTTACCAGAGCAGACTTCAGTCCTACCAGTTTTTTTCCTGGACTAAGACTAGTTGTAGGCGTTATCCAACTATCCTTGTCCTCCACTGCAGGGCCCTTAGCCAATTCGCCAACTAATTCTGAGACTGATACCACGTTAGAAAGATCTACCAGTTTTTTTTTTTTTTTTTTATCATACGCAGATTATGTTTTTCCCTTTAGATTATGCTATAGGATAAAACCATAAAGACTTCATCTGATTTGGAGAGACAAAACCAATAATATAATTTATATAATATGAACCATTTTTATGTAAGAAAAAATTTCATAATCATACTATATTGTCATCTTTTGAATTCAAACCCTATATATATATATATATTGCCATAAACGCTTTACTCTTATGATGGAAGTGTTCACCACAAATTAACATTTTGGAAACAACACATAACTACAACAAAATAATCAACCAATCATAAGTAAATATCAATCAGTCACTATTGTTTTTATAACTGTCAGAGATTTCAAAACAAAAAGAAATTCAAACACCCATTACTATGCACACAAAATTGTTGCAATGCGGTTGCAAGTTTGTGAGACGTGGTCAAAGTAATTGATGATGATGAAAAAGAAATGAACATTTTGTTATGTTAAAACAGAAGAGAATAGTATCACACGTGTATCCATGCACACGACATACAAATCATGACACATTACATGCATATTCATCTTTTCAGGGTTTTTTTTGTGCAAACATTATCCCTGAAAACCCCCAAAAATAAAATGTATGTGAAATCAGCGAAATGCACTAAGAAATTAGTGTAATGATGAAAGATAGAGGAGAACAGCTTTTGCTTTATAAAGCAGTTTGCTTTTGTGCTTTCAAAAGTGGCCTTGTCTGTTGACTATCACTGTGTTTAGCCAAAGATTTGATTTTAGTGTCTCTAAATATTTTAAGCTTATATTTTCTCTCTTTATCTAATTAATTAATTAATCGTTGTTGGGCTTGGATCATAATTAAATCAATCATTCTTGTGCAGTAGTAAACTATTGAGTTGTAAATACTAGCTAGACTAGTATAGAATAATCAGACACACATCTGATTGAAGTGGTTATCCGAAAGAAACCATAGCAACCAAAGAAATACCTTTTTTTTTTTTCTTTCTTTTTTTTTCTTTTCTTTTAGTTTCATAATAAAAGATATTCTATGATATAAATCTATTTACTGTACTGTATATTATAAATTTATAAGTATTAGGGAAGCTATTTTCATTGTTTATCTTTTTCTTCTAATATTTATCTTTAATTTTGGACCAATTTGTTAAGTAGTCAATCATTGATTCTTCTTTTGGCATTTCGAGTTTTGAAATTTTCTCATTTTAACTTCACTTTGCTCATATGTGTTTTCAATATTATTAATTTCTTAATAATTTTTAATCCTGCCCCTCAACATAATTTATATTTGTTAAAGTACCTCATAATATTCCACCGCTTAAAATATGCATTTGACATAACGAAAACTAAAAAACCATCCATTTGGCAGTAGCACATGATACGTTAAATCTTTTTAAATCAAACTGTTTATAAAAATGGTTGACAACTAAACGGATTCAGAGAATACTCTAGATAGAAAAAGAGAAAAAATAATAATAACAACAAATTTCAATACAATTTGAATTAAGAATTATATAAAGAGTGATTAGTGGGAATAAAAGCAGAATTAAAGCGAGTCATTAAAAAAAGAAAAAGAAAGAAAGAAAAAAAAAACCCCCCGTCACAGACTCACAGTGTCTCTCATCGGCACAACGAGTGTCCCACTATATCATTCACAGTTACTTCACTTTGTGTTACATCAAAATAATTTCACACTTTAAAAAAATAAAATATGAAAATATCGTTCAAAATCAAATATTTATGATTAATGAGTCTTTCACACTTTATTTTTTCGAGGCCACTTACTTAGTAGTTTTATCAGGTTAAATAAAATAACAGATTAATAATGGTGCTTGGAATGCTTACCACATGAATTCACTTTTTCACCTGCTCGGCTGCTACAATTGAATATTTAACGTTCATCTGTTTGTTTCTATCCCAAAATACCCTATTTTATCGTTTGTTGCCTTCCTAGTTAGATCCGAGAAGGTTGAGCCTATTAATCCTCTAGACATAGAACAACCAGAGCTTTGGAATCTAACAAATACATAACTTACAAATGGAGATAAACATGTTAATTACTGAACCTTCTAAAAAAAAAAAAAAAAGTCTAAAGGGTTAGTAACATATAATTTGATATTTTTTTTTTTTAGTTTTTGGAACATATTCGATTTGGTAGCATCATCCTTTTTGTAAACGATCGAGGCTGTTAAGTCCACTAGTCCACACCAATAAAATGTTTTTTTTCTCTAATTAGTTGACTGTGGATCATGTATAATCTTTTTCTTAGACATAATAATAATTGAAATTGGTCACTGAGATGATTTAAACAACATTCATTTATAACACAGAATAAATAGTACATTGTAATATTTCATCACTATTTTCATGCATTACAATATTGATATGTTTTCTTATTGTGTTTATGATTGTAACTTAAACCAGTTTTGTATTTCATAGATAAGTCTCTTGGCTAATACAAAAAACACACATAAAACCTTATCTGAATTATGTTTTCTCATATGCTTGAAAACAATACAAAGAAAACATTACCAAATTTTTTTTCTCCCTGACCTTTTCCAGTTTACAGTCTAAAGGACCATAAGATAATAATAATTGGCAGACAAATCTTTGCCTCTCTATCTCTCTCTCTCTCTATCTTTCACTCTCAGTCACATACACTTCCAAATCAAAATCCTCTGTTTCATCTTTTTCCCCAATAACCTCCAGACAAAGAATTGAAAGCAGAATATTTCATATACAAAAGAGAAAGAAACCTCAAACTCTGCACCTAAGAGAGATTAAGAATCTCAAGTTTTGATGCAAGGAGAACAAACTTTGATTAAGACAAAGATGATGCAGAGAAGAAGAGAAGTCCAAAAGTGTTATGCTTTGTTCTCTTTTACCTTCTTCTTCTTTATCTGTTTCCTCTCTTCGTCTTCTGCAGAGCTCACAGACAAAGGTGTTAATTATGAAGGTAAGACATTTCATCAAAACATAATCTTCTTTCTTTCTCTGTCTTTTATTTTTCCTCTAAAACACGTTTTTTCTTTTAGTTCTTGCCTTAATAGGAATCAAAAGCTCACTGATTGATCCTCATGGAGTTCTAATGAATTGGGATGACACGGCAGTTGATCCATGTAGCTGGAACATGATCACTTGCTCTCCTGATGGTTTTGTCTTAAGCCTGTAAGCACTTACACAAAACACACACAAACACACATATGTAAGCATGTGCTCACAGATTTTACTTACGTGTGTATGTAGAGGAGCTCCAAGCCAGGACTTGTCAGGAACTCTTTCGTCAAGTATTGGCAATTTAACATATCTTCAGACAGTGTTAGTTATTTACTTTAAGCAATTAAGGCATTGTTTCTTGTTTACTTGTAAGCAATTAACTAATTTACTTGTTTTTGGATACAGGCTATTGCAGAACAATTACATAACCGGACATATCCCTCATGAGATTGGGAAATTGATGAAACTCAAAACACTTGATCTCTCTACCAATAACTTCACTGGTCAAATCCCACTCACTCTTTCTCATTCCACAAACCTCCAGTACTTGTAAGATTTTATCCATTTATTCAAATCATTTATTTATATATAATTTATAAAAATCATTTATGGAAAGATTGTTTTGTTTTGAAAATTGTGGAGCAGGAGGGTTAATAATAACAGCCTGACAGGAACAATTCCAAGCTCATTGGCAAACATGACCCAACTCACTTTTTTGTACATTCTCTTTCTTTTATTTTCCTTTTCATTTTCTTCTATATATATATATATAAATAATGTATATATGTTCATATATTTCGAAATTATTTTTGTTTCAGGGATTTGTCGTACAATAACTTGAGTGGACCAGTTCCAAGATCACTTGCCAAAACATTCAAGTAAGTCTATTTCTGTGAAAGAATATATGTCTGCTCTGTTTTTACTCTGTTTTGAGAAAGAAACAGTGTAATGGTAAATTCCATTGTCTTGTCTCTATAATTTATTCACTTTTATACGTTACCAAAGTTATACTATATATAGTTTTTTATTTAACAGTTTTTCGTTGTTATGCAGTGTAATGGGCAATCCTCAGATTTGTCCAACTGGAACTGAGAAAGATTGTAATGGGACTCAACCTAAGCCAATGTCAATCACCTTGAATAGTTCTCAAAGTAAGCAAATCTTTAAAAATAAACGAATGTAATAATTGAATCCTATGGAATGTTAGCTAAAATGGTGCTTTTGTTGTTGTTGTTTGTTAGATAAACCATCTGATGGAGGAACAAAAAACCGGAAAATCGCGGTAGTTTTTGGGTTAAGCCTTACTTGTGTTTTCTTGTTGATCATTGGCTTTGGTTTTCTTTTCTGGTGGAGAAGAAGACATAACAAACAAGTATTATTCTTTGACATTAATGGTAAGTTTCACATTGAAAAAATCAAATTTCTTCTTCTTTTTTAAACTGCAAACGATTGAATGCGATGTGAATTTGGACCTTTCTTCAGAGCAAAACAAGGAAGAAGTATGTTTAGGGAATCTAAGGAGGTTTAGTTTCAAAGAACTTCAATCAGCAACGAGTAACTTCAGCAGCAAGAATCTTGTCGGAAAAGGAGGGTTTGGGAATGTGTATAAAGGTTGTCTTCACGATGGAACCATCATCGCGGTGAAGAGACTGAAGGATGTAAACAACGGCGGTGGAGAGATTCAGTTTCAGACTGAGGTTGAGATGATAAGCCTCGCCGTGCACAGGAACCTCCTCCGCCTCTATGGCTTATGTACTACTTCCTCTGAACGGCTTCTAGTTTATCCTTACATGTCTAATGGCAGTGTCGCTTCTCGTCTAAAAGGTAATATAAACACCTCTAAGCTTAATTCATTTACATGAATTGACACGGTTTACGATTCGTGTGAATGGTCTTGCAGCTAAACCGGTATTGGACTGGGGCACAAGAAAGCGAATAGCATTAGGAGCAGGAAGAGGGTTACTCTATTTGCACGAGCAATGCGATCCGAAGATCATTCACCGTGACGTCAAAGCTGCAAACATACTTCTTGATGATTACTGTGAAGGGGTTGTCGGAGATTTCGGTTTGGCTAAGCTTTTGGATCATGAGGAGTCGCACGTGACAACCGCCGTGAGAGGAACAGTTGGTCACATTGCACCTGAGTATCTCTCAACAGGACAATCGTCGGAGAAAACAGATGTGTTCGGTTTCGGGATTCTTCTTCTCGAATTGATTACTGGATTGAGAGCTCTTGAATTCGGAAAAGCAGCAAACCAAAGAGGAGCAATTCTTGATTGGGTAAGAAGTAAAAGAGTAAAAAGAAATGATCTTCTTGTTTTAATTAGGTAAAAAATACTCACTTCTAGGGCTTTTCTTTGGGGTTACTTGCAGGTGAAGAAACTACAACAAGAGAAAAAGTTAGAACAGATAGTAGACAAAGATTTGAAGAGCAACTACGATGGAATCGAAGTGGAAGAGATGGTTCAAGTGGCTTTGCTTTGTACACAGTATCTTCCAGTTCACCGTCCTAAGATGTCTGAAGTTGTGAGAATGCTTGAAGGCGATGGTCTTGTTGAGAAATGGGAAGCTTCTTCTCAGAGAGCAGAAACCAATAGAAGTTACAGTAAACCTAACGAGTTTTCTTCCTCTGAACGTTATTCAGATCTTACAGACGATTCCTCGGTGCTTGTTCAAGCTATGGAGTTATCAGGTCCAAGATGACAAGAGAAAGTATATAAACATATATCGATTTGGGTTTGTCAAAAACATATATAAACTTGTGTATTTTTGTTTTATGCTACAATCTTGTACAGGTTTTGGTGTCAGAATGACATATTTTCTAAGTGCCTGTCGAAAAATTATCCTATAGATCCGGTTCTGTTCGATCTTTACTTGAATGAGATTCCTCTGTTTCTTCAAGAAAGATGAGACTTAAGAGTGAGATTAGTAAGACACTTAAATAGGACTAGTTGATGCAAAAACTATAAAACAGCTGAAAGTGTAGCTTTAAGAGCACGTAAAGAAGTGGACTTTCATCACAAGGGATCACAAGGACAGGAAAAACTTGGGATATAAGGAAGAAGAGCACTGTCAATGCGACGAGGAGGCCGAGAGTGAGGAAAGATGCAATTGTGAATGAGAGTAAAGCTTACGGGTTCAGATAGGGGGAGACTTTTGGAACAGGGTCTTGAGAGCATCTTGTCACCGGTCTTTTTGGAAAGTGCCACAAGTTTGAGGAGTGAAGAGTAATGAGAATCAAACCAATTGGGAGTAATCTTGTTCAAGTCAAAGGAGAACATCTTGTCCATTATCGATAATGTCCCTCCAGTGTTGTGGTTAGTGAGCCTCCAAACGTGTTGCATACCGTCTCCATCTGCTTCTGAAATCAACACAAGAGGACGTTCATCAACTACACTTTCCATAAACATATCAACAGATGATGATGCATCAATAATCGGATTCGGAACTATTCTAAACACCTCCATGTGAAGATCAAAAGCAACCAACTTAGTCTTTTCTTTGCTGAGCCAATAAAGCCATCCGTTAGCAAAAGCTGGTGCATGCTCAGTGCTTATCCGATGATGATGAGGAGGTGGAGTCACCCGCTGCCATTTCTTAGCTCTGAAATCGAAAACCTCGCATGAGGATGAGGTTTTCTTGTTACTTTTTTCCTGTCCTTCATGCAACAATGAGGTGTGTTTAATGGTATGTAACCAGACTAGTTTGTATGTTCCTGTGACGTTGTCTTTTCCAAATCCAAGGCGAGAGGACTCTACCTTGATGTTTTCCTTGTCTACATAATGCTTCTGTTGAAACCTGGAAAGACGGAGCTTCTGAGACCACCTTGTGTCTTGGTTTATCACCTCAATTGGTTCTGTCATGTCCACACCGCTATATAAGCAGAAAAGACCATCAAAACTCTTGGAAATTAAATAGCATCGTCCTCTCTCTGTGTTTATTGCTTGTTAAGTATTCTTCTTCTTCGACTAGACGAGTCAAACACCACTCCAACCTCATGGCCTTTATAGTAATGTTTGGCATAGACTGGTCTCTACCTTCATAGAGAGAGAGAGAGAAATTTGGATTCCTTTGTTTTTTTGATGAGACATGTATTTCTTCATGAAATACCTAGATTTTATCGTATGCCTCCAATGTTTACACACGTTTTTGAATCTAAGTAGGGATCCCACTGGAAGCTTCACCATAATCTCGTCTAACACATCGTCGTTGGGTATCTCAACCACCTTTGTTTCTCTCTTCCATGGTGCATCATCTTCTGTGTATTTACTTCTTCTTTTTCTTCCCTTTTTCTGTAGAAGACGAAGCAATCTTGCCCTTTATGAACAAATACATGATATGCATTGGCTTCTTCTTCTGCTATTGCCTTCTTCGTTTCTTCCATCCTTTTCCTTAGAGCAAATGCATTGGAGGTTTCCACAAAAATTTCTCACTTAAAAAATAAATAATAAAATAAAGTATAATATTTTGTATCATAATTTTTTTTTAGTAAAAGATGAGAACAATTCTCATTTGAGAATTTTGAGAAACTTTCTCCTTATTTACTCAATTATTTTATGTTTTATTAATTCTTTTGTTAGTGAAAAATTTGGTGAGAAACTAACCAATACATATGATCTTATGTTTCCTATTTTCTATATATAAAGTTAAGTTTTCAAAATTAGCTATTAACAAGATTTTGACATGTGTCAAATTATCAATATAAGATTTTGACATGTGTAAAAGTTAATATTAGTTAACAAGATTGTTTGAGATTGAAAAAAGCAAAAATTTTGTTTTTAACGATATTAATAATGTAAAAAGATAATTATCATAAATTACAAAAATTAAACAGTTTTATTTTTTATAATAATTATAAGGAAATTATATATATATCTCATAAAAATCAAAATTATAATATTTTTTACTTATTTTACAATTTCAGGTTATTAATCCTAAAAAAATTGTTTAAAAAATAGAAAAAAAGATTAAGGAAAATATACAGTTAATTATTAATTCTACAAAATGTAAATACGCACTCCTATAATAACAGATAGATCGTCTCATATTTTACACCAAACAAAATAATTTATTCAAAAACACCGCTACTTTTTCAATTTTGTTATATTGGTTAAACTTTTTTGATAATAAGGTAATTTTTATTTATTTTTTAAGCAAAATTTTCTCCTACTTTTTTTCAATTTGAAATATGTAATATTAATATAAGCGTCTTTTTTCTAATAGTATATTTTAAATTTTATTGTAGTATTTCTAAATTTTTTTATTTAATTTATCTATTCACCAATTATTGAGATTCATATATTACAGTGAATGCTTATAACTAATTATGTTAAATACTACTATATTATTCATATCGTAAAGTAAAGCTATGTGAAAATTTTATAATCTATATTCTATTTTCTCTCTCTTTTTTTTGTCAAAAGTTTAACTATGAGATCAATGTTCTTTTAAAAAAATTTATGTTTACGTAATTTAGAGCATATGTTTATATATTATGCATATATTCTTTTTTTTTTCTCGAGATTAGTAAATTTATCTTTTTATTCATCTTTTTTTTTCTAATTCAGGCATAAAAAATTTGAGAAAAACTAATAAACTTTTATGAATTTTTGATTAATTGTAATGTTAGTATAGTTTATTTAAAATGAATATATTAAATGAAGAGAAATAACACTTTAAATGATAATAGAGATACGCGTTAAATATATTTCGATTAGTTCTTTCCTATTTATATATGTACACATTAAAATATTTTTAATTTATAGTTACATAGATATGTGGTATCACAAATAAGGTATGATAAAATATATGGCCTAAAAATAAAAATAAAAAATAAAAAAATTGGAAAAGGATTTCAAGGTTATTAACATTAAATCAATGTTTAAACTAAAATAATTATATATATATAATATTATACAAATCATAGCAAATTACTTTAAAAAACAAACCAGTAGAAAAAAGATAGAGTAAATTTTACACTAATTTATAACTCATGTTTTTCCAGGAAAACGAAATTAAATATATATAATCAATTACCAAAGTTAACTATTTCAAATAATTAGTTTTTCTGTAAAGTTGTCGCGCAGATCCTTTACCTAGGAATATGTCATACAATCAATCATCTGATTACGTTGTTGTAACCTGAATTTTAATTAATTTTGACAACATGAATCATCTGGTTCTATTTTTGTAATCTCATATATATCGTTCTTGTAACATCCGTGTTTCGGGAATAGAGTTTGAGTTTGTTGAGTAAACCAAAGAGTGGATTTTAATTAATTTTGGTTTAATTAAATCTTGGTTTAATCTAATTAAACCAAAAACTCTGAATCTCTTTCTCAAAGTCACGCCTCCTCTCAAGTTTTTGTGTTTAGGTCGACATTTTCATCAGAGGGAGGGAGAGAAAGAGAGATAAAACCTTGGTTATTTGGTGTAAAGGAGAAAGAGAAGGAGATCAAGCTTTTTCCTTAGATTTAAGAGAGAGACAGAACTGTCAGAGTTTGGGGGAAGGAGGATCCGACTGGTCAAAATCGTTTCGAAAGGTACTGATTTTTGATAGGATTGTAGATAAGAGATTTTCGTACACTCTCCTTTTACAGAAGTGAATTTGGGTTAATATTTTTAGAGATATTGGCAGTTTCGTGGGGTGTTTCTTCTCATTCGCAGATTGAGACCAGCGGGTGTTACGGGGACGATTGCGGTTTTATCTATAATCTGATCGTGCTGAAATTTTGTGGGAAGCTTCTGGACGTATATACCTTGCTTTTCACCGGAGGGATTAGAAAGTTAACGGTTAGTTTTGATTTCGTGGTTTCACTTGTGAAGTTGTTCTTTTCTGTTTTCTTGGCAGTTTGTTTTCAATATTTGTTTGTTGTTGTGATTGGTTGTAGGAACAAGTTTGGTTGTTCTTGGATATTGGAAAGCCTTTCATTTGGTTGTATTTAGTTTTGTGAATCACTTGTTAAGGTAAGTGCAGGACCATGGCTTATCTAAGCTGGAGATTTCTCTAATCTACTTGTTTATGTGTTGTTTGGCTTGTTGATTTGTTGATTGATGATTGTTGGTTGATGGTTAGAGATGTCTCTATTGCTTGTGTGTATAGCCCAGTAGATGGGAGGATTGCCTTACTGAGTGTTTATAAAATATTCATGCATTGCAATATGTGTTTGTGGTGCAGGTAAAGGCAAAGTGTGACCGTGGAATCAAGGCAATGAAGAGGAGGATGTTCTAGTGGTTCGCTTGGTTGTCTAGCTTTTGTTAGGTTGCTAGAGTTGAGTCCTAGAATGTTTGGATTGCTTGTTCACTGGTTTATGTTGTTTGGATCATTGGTTTATGATTGAAATTATACTGGATATTATTCTATTGGTTATTATATTTATTGGATATTATTTATTGGTTATTGGTATTGTTATTCCGCTGTTGGTTGTGATTATGGTTAGGTGGCTAGTGGGTATGAGACCACTAGTTGTAGTTTATTTTTTTATATTATATTTATTATTTATTATTTAAAAAAAAAAAGGTTGGTCGTTTCAGTTCTCATTGCATGAATCCTGACGACGTCAAACACAATTGATGAATTAATTATTTGTGGTATTTGGGAGTTTGATTATAGGTAGTATGGTTTTTTGGAGGCTCGATTTCACAATTTTTTTTTTCTATTCTTTGATAACATATGTGTATTGTTATGGATAACATCAGAAATATATCATAGGTTTCACTGTTTATTTTGATGATAAGAATATTAATTTTGTAGTGCATATATATATAAATATTATAGATATATTAACTAAATGATGACATATAGTGTAGCACTAAAGATTCAAAATTATAAATAATATATATTTTAAAAGTAAGTATTTTGTTATCTATATATATAAAGTTGGATTTTCTCTCTTCTCCTTATGCCACCTAAGCATCCATCTAAAACACATTTTTTTATAAATAAACTTAAAATATTTATTTAATGCATATCTATGTTACTTCAATTAATAAAAATTTTCAATAAATAAAAAATTAAATATGTTAAAAGAATGAAATTTTAAAATAATAAAAATAATATTAAAATTTTTTGTTAGTGGAAATAATATAATTAAATTTTTTTTCTTTCAAACTGATCATACTTTAAAACTTTAAAGTGTTAATGAGTTTTAAAATGAAAGTAAAATTTAAATTCATGGTAGAATAATTTTTTAATGTAATTTTTTATAAATTTTTAAACAGAAAAAATAAAATTGAAATTGAAATATTAGCTTATAACATGATCAAAAAGGAAAAAAAAATTGATATTTCAAAAATTAAATCAAATGCTTTAATCCAAATTTGAGTATTGAAAGATAGTAATTAACGAGAAAATAATTATAATATATTTTGAAATCAATTTACAGTCTAATCCTCTATATATTAATAGAGAAACACTATTACAGAAAAGCTGATGTGTCGCGCTCACAGAGCTCCTGTACATTTTTAAATGAATTCTCTTACTTTTCATTGTTATTTACATAAATTATTTATGGACATTTTCGGATTTAATAGTTGATTAAATCTTTCATTTTTAAAAACTTATAGAAAAACCATTAGCTCATAATATTTCAGTGGCATATTTATTATGAGCTAATGGTTTTTCTATAAGTTTTTAACAATAAAATATATCATTTTCATAACCTATTTACTTATTAAAAGTAAATTACATTTCACAATCAAGAAAAAAAATTATTCATTTATTTATTACGTTTATCATTTTATCATTGCATTTTTAAATTTAAGATTAGTTTAAACTAAATAAATTAGTTTAAAAATATTGCTTTATCTATTTAATGATATAGTGATATAGATAATAATGTGAAGCATAAAATATGTTAATTTGATTTTTAGAAACAGAAAAATACATCAAAAAATTTTAGACCATCTTGAAATTCTTTTCCAAGTTCAAATATTTCACGGGTGAAACGTATTTTACAGAATATAAACACAAATTTGAATAAATGAAAAAAAGTTTACTTACATATTTTATTTTATACAAACAAAGCTTAAATATCAAATAATATTTATTAATAATATTTTATTTAAATCGACTTATCCCCGCACGTAGTGCGGATTGGTAACTAATAATATAAATACTGATCTTATTTTTTGTATTTCTCCCTCATTCATGCACAAGAGAGAAATAAAGAGATAAATATTGGTATATCTTATATACTATTATTTTACTATATAAAACTGCAACTTATTATTGATAGAGTCGGACAACAACTTGTTTTCGATAAGGAGAATTTTTTTTTCGATAATTAAAAATAGTATTAGTAGTGTCTATGGTTCTAAAACACAACATCTACGAACTTCAACCAGAAGATGACGCGAGAAAATCTTCGGATCATATTTTTCTTCGAACAAGACTTTTGAAGACGTCAAAACTGTAATTGAAATAAATTAGAAAGAGATGCAAAGAGGATGAAAGCGCCATGTTACAATGACTGGACTCCCTAAATTTGGGGCACTAAATTGTTATTGTGGCACAAACTTATTCAATATCTATATTTAAAAAAAAAAAAAATTGGCTTTGTATCCGAATGCAAATACCCAATATAGACAACATATGGTGCATTTTCATCCAAGATGCTGCAACTGAACATGCCTTATATATAATAACTAAGGCAAAAAAAAAAAAGAAAAGAAAAAGAATCCTATGTGGATAGTCACAATATTTTGAACAACTTGGTCCTGTAATTTTTCTTCAACAATCACTCTTTGCTCACTGCACATACACGGTAGAGTTTTCAGCCAAGCAAACATGTTACACTGCGTACCCCCAGTTGAAAAGCATTTCCAGATACATGCTATTTTACCAAGTTTATAATTAGCCTTTTAACTCAGATAGTAACAGAAACACTTCAATGACAAGCATATATAAAAATGCAATCCAAAGTCACCTGTGTAAACATGTTCTGTAGTAAAGCTCCTCGAGAGATATTTATACCCTGTATAGTGCAGTGGGATGATGGAAACTGATTATATGGGCTCAAAACTAGATGATAAGAGTATCATTTCTCTGTCCTTTAGTGCAGCATTTAAGCATGTGGTTAGTTGACATTGGAATTAGAAAATTCTAGTTTTTCCATTTTTATTTCTAACCCCTAGGATCCTTAATTTCCAAATTTTTCTTTATTATTTTTGGGAGTGATTTTGGCATGCATAGGATTTATTTAGCGACGAAGGCTTTGGGAGAACTTGATTGAAACCAAAATCATTAATAATCTCAGTTTAAGAGTGTAGACAAACATGTGACTTGCCCTACGTATACGGTAGGTGGAGACTAAATTTGAGAAAACTGTTTTTTTGTAATGAGAAGAACACAAGCACACCTAAGGTCTCTATTTTGTCCAACTAAGCATAGAAACAAGAAACAACGTTTTGAGAAAGCTTCCATGACTCTCTCTCTCTGAATTATGTATATAAATCTGAGTCGATCCAAGCATCCTTTTTAATACCAGCTCTTGAAGAATTCTTCTCGAGATCTTTGTTTACACTAGCGAGATCCAAACTCGGGACAATGTGCTTCATCAGAGCTCCGACAAATCTTATCACGGAAGGACCAAACTCAGGCCATGAGATCACCAACGTTCCTCTGATGTTCTTTAGCTGACACCGGCTCAAAAGTGAAGCACTCAGACCGTCGATGACACTCCCTGATGGGAAGTAATCCAGATTCACCAAGTGACTTGTTGCTTTCTTCTCAGCGGATGTCTCAAGTTTAGCAGCCAATGTTTCGTCTGGTGAGAGTTTACCTCTGAAGTTACGGCTCTGAATGGAATCCAAGATTACAACCCGTTCGGGAAGGATGTCTTGGCCAATGAGCAACCTCGAGACTAGGTTAGACCGTTCAGGAGATACAGGAAGCTGAACAGAGACGAGGAGGATCGGGTTTTTATCATTGGTGTCAGTTAAGGAATATATGTTGCAGGATTTGTCTTCCAAAGAAGGTTCAATGGTGTTTCCAGAAAACGGGACTTCAGGCATGATGAGACTTCCAAGGAGAGTCTTTGAAGGTAAATTGTGGGAAATATAGAGGGAAGGTGAAGATATGGCAATGATGAGTAGAGATGGTCGGAGGGGCAGTTCAGGTTTCGGGTTTGAGAATATGATGAAAGGTGATGGAAGTGTTTCGGGTGGCTGAACAAAGTTGTTAAGATCTTCTTGGAAAAATCTTGAAGGTGGAGGATTCTGGGTAAGTACATCTTCCATTTCTTCTTAGCTTTTATCGAAATCTCACAAACCTGTACCAAGACACGAAACCAAGACGCAGTTAGGTAATGCTATGGGAAATTCAAAGAACTCATCTACATTGTGTGGTTACATTACCTACAAGAGTTGATAATCATCGAATCACAGATCTTGATAAAATAAAGTTTCTTAGATAAACATGAGAATCAGTTAAACAACAATGACACGTAAACCCCAAATCAGGTGATGCAAAGACAAACAGTTCTTTGATTCTGATCAAACCCATCATGAAAGCACCAATATAACAGTCACAGGATCAAATATCTTATATTCCAAATATGAATGAGAACAACAAAATCAAAAGCAGAAATGGGTTGGTTCTTGGACATATAAGAACATCAACTCAACTTATAAAAGATGTAAATCATCAAACAAATCATAGATCTTCTTCAAAGAACTACTTAAAAGTAACCTAAGAAGACTTCACAGAGACTTCTTCAATGATTTTGATTCCTTCTCCAGTTCTAATCCAATCAAAAGAAAAATGAAACCCAAAAAGAGCTAACAAATAAAGAAAAATCGAATCTTTTCCAAACATACGAATCACACTGGTAGCCCAAAATCAAGCTTCTTACGATCTACTGAACCATATGTATAGAGAGACTGAAACTCAAATCTTTAAGAGCAGGGTAACGATTCCAACTCAGAATCTACAGAAGAGTCTCAAAATTTATACATTCCAAGAGTTGCGAAGCAAACTATGAGTATCAATTGAAGCAAGATGTATACGAATCGCAACGAGAGACGACCCAGGAAACAAAAAGCAAGAAAATTTAGGGTTCAGTGTTGAGAGATGTACCTTTTTTGCAGTAGAATTGATCGGTGATGAACAAAGTAAGAGATTTTTTTTTTTTTTTTTTTTCTAACTTTTTGTTGCAATGGTTCAGTCTTCTCGGCCAAGACAGACAGCTAAAACCCCAAACAAATCTCAAAGGCGTGTCGCTATTGTGCGCCTAAAGTAAATGCTAACTTTTTTTTTATATTCATTTATTATGAGATTATTCTTTTTCATTTCCCTTTTCTTGGCAAAGGTTTAACTTTGGATTGTTTAATTTTAATTTGTATAGTATATGTTTAGGAGCAAAATGTCATAATCAAAATCGTATGCATTGAGAAAAATACTAATACTGTAATTGTTATACAAATCCATCTAGTGTTATATCTTTGTCCATTGATATAGATGGAGCTAATTTGCGGTGGCATTTAAATGATGATATAAGGGATTTTGTGTTATTGCAAAAGTATCAATGAAGTCCATAAATTAAAACTAAAACAAGAAGTGAAGCAGTTTGAGCAGTGTGTCGAATCAAAACTCTTGAATTTGCTCAAACTTTATAGAGAAACCAATAAACTCAAAATTCAGATTGAAAAACCGATCTTTTCAATACGGTTACTATCCTCCGGAAGATGAAACCAACTGTTAAATTTTAGCAAAACCACCCTGCACTGAATCCGGCTTGATGTTGAACTCTGAAGTCTCTTGAGTACTCCCAAACACGCGATCAATCCTCGTGTTCACCGTCGCTTTCGGAATCTGCAAAAGACATGAACATTAGTAGAGTTGGTTTCTCTGCCTAGATGGTCCAAGATATTATCATAAACTTTCATTGCGTACCTGATCTGACATCTTCGCTAAGCTTGCCTCGATCTTGTACTTGTTTCACAAGCATCCGGTAGATCAAAACCCACCAGAATATATGAAGAACCAGCAGAAAATACAGAAGTGTGTTGAACATATAGTACAAGATCGGCCCATCAATAGCATGCTTTTCTTTGTCCACAGTCATAATAATTTGATAACTGCAAATCAAACAATCACATTACATACATCAACAGAGTCAAGAGAAACATTCAAGAAAAACACTCAAAGAGGATATTAACAAACCTTGTGCTCCACAGGATCCAAAAAGGATAGTAAATGAGACGAAGAACAACCCAGGACAAAGCGAAAAGAACAAAGGAGATACTCGCTAGCGTCTCAGCTCCGCAATATTTAGACATTTTCCCAATTTCCAAGAACACATCGCTCGCATCATGAAGTGCAAGAATAACAGAACCAGCACGAGATAACCTATACCATCAACATTCGAAAAAACAAAAGCAGAACAGAGTAAAAGATGGATCCTTTCCTTTCCTCCACAACACAAGTGTAAAAACATATATGTACCTGCAGAAGTAGGAGAGGACAATGAGAACAACAGTTGTGATATGATGCCCCATTGAAACTCCGAAATCAGACCGTCTTGTTTCCCAAAACACCAACGCGAATATAGAGTAAGTGTAGAATCCAGCAGCAAACATGTATAAAAACTTCAACTTTAACCTGCACATGACCAAAAAAAAAAAAAAAAAAAACTAGCTAGAGAATCATATTTTACCAAACTCCCATCACAAAAGAGGAAAAAAACTCTCACTTCATCTGTTGGTCAGGCCAAATCTGATCTCCAGGACCAATCCAAAAGTAGAGAGTATTTGAAAACCAAGGCTCATTATAAGTGACAGATAAAGCAAGTAGCTCAGCTGAGAGATAGTAAATACACTTCCAAGCTGACTCTTTGAATTTTCGTACTTTTCGACTATTTTTCTTCCTCTCTTTCATGTTGTCACTCTTATTCGTACTCTTCCTTCCATAGATCACAAGATTTGCCAATTTCTACAACCACCAATAAAACAAACAAAAAATGTAAACTTTCACCTACCAAATCTCTAACTTCATCCACATTGCATTTATCTTTCAAAAAAAAAAAATCTAAACTTTGATGACCAGCAAGTTCATCATACAGAGGACACCACTAGTCAAGAGTAATGATTGGTCCTCAAGTGTCAATTCATTACTGAAAGTAATGTACGTTTTTGGGTTTGTTGGTTGGTGAAAACTGAAATAAATGCGATTGCAGAAACAAAAAAAAACAAATCTTTAAAAGGTATAAGACAAGAAACAAAAAAAAGCTAAATTTTTTACCTCAAAGACGAATCTATCAAGTAGAAATCGAATTGAAGGGAAGAACACTGCAAAGAGAGGCAAAAAACCCAAATCTTGGTAATTTGGGTACGACTCTTGTTCCCAATCGATTGATTTCACCGTTTCGAAGAGACCCATCTCTGAAAAATCCTCTCTTTCTTAATCAGATTTTGTTTTTTTTTTTTTTTTCTACATAAAGAATGGAAGGAATCTCGTGGCGTGGGGTTGACCAGAAGAAAACAGAGCAAAGAGATGAGAGAAAAAAAGAAGTTCAATGCTTGTAGTGAGATTTAGTAGTAGGATCTCTCAAATCTAATTGCAATAGTGATCAAATCTTGATCGGATCAAAATTTGTTTACTCGAGAATCTATCTAATGTGTGAGTTGCAGCTGTGCAAAATCTAGGGATAATAGGCCTTTAGGGTTCGATGGGCTCTTGCTCTGTTTGTCTTATCTGAATTATTTTCTAAAACAAGAGAGCAAATTATACGAATCTATATATATTTTTTTTTTTTGACAAACACGAATCTATATATCTTATGTGATAATCTCTTTATTATTTAAATTCGGAATATTTTTAAACACAATTATGCTACTATATGTAATTTATTTTTACAAAATGGGAGAAGCTTGTTGTTTTCCTCAGAACGTTTTACATGTTTTTTTTTTTTTTTCATAAGATTGAAATTTTATTCACAAAAAAATTTATTCACACAAAAAGATGTATTTTTTAAAATACTCCTTTAATAAATTCATTATAAACATTTTACATGTATTAATAAAATTATATATTTGTTTATTATTTTAGTTTTTTTAGTTTTATTTTATGTTTTAATGTTTTTTTTACTATGTTAAAATTTGAACGCACCACTTATATGCATATTTTCCGTTTGGGTTTTGCAGCTCTTCAAATTTCTAACATCATATGTATAGTATTCATTGTTGGTGCAGAAATTAACAACCAGGACATACCAACCTAAACCATGGATAAACCAAATGATTTTGAGATCCGATTAAACAAAGTAATTTCAGGTAAGACTTGTTAAATAGGCTTGTGGGCGAGCCTCACAGACATCGTTAAGGCGATCTCTTATGTCTCTAAAGCTGATCTCCTACTCTCAAACACATAAAAGGAAAAAAGTCAGGAAAAAAGATTTGGATCTAGATTTAAGGAAGTTTTACTTATTTTGTAAACTAGGTACTTCGGAGAGATGTATTCAACTTGACATTTTAGGTGATTTGCATAAAAGTTACAAATCCTATGTAATTCAATCATGGATTTTAAAAAGTCTCCTAAAATCCACTGTTATTGAACTAATGATTTAAAAATCTACTTTAAAATCTATTGTTATTCAAAACAGATTGTAGATTTGGATTTTAATAAGTTTTAGGGATCCTGGAGGATTCTAGATGATTTGTTTAATTAAAATACATAAATCCAAATCTCATGGTTTTAGGTGGGATTTGAAAGAATTTTACCAAAAATCATATCAACTTTTCTAAAATCTATCAAAATTTCAAATTTTCTAAATCTCATAGAATCCTTCAAAATCATTGTTTCAATACACCCGTCACCCCTTTTCATATAAATAGGGAGATTTGTCCCCTACGTAAAGGATCCAAAACTTAAGACTAAAAAACCCTAGTTCTTGAGAAAAAATCTACCTTGTTCCTAAAGAGATTTCAATTTCTTCTCTGAAAAGCTTTAAATCAAGTTTTTAAGAGAGTTTGTTAAGTGAATTTGTTTCCGCCTCTAAGTAAATTTATTGTGTGAATATTTGATTCTATAATTGGCGTCGCCTGTGGGGACTCTTACATAAGAGTTTTACGTTCTTTTCTCTCTACCACTAAAGCTAAGACAAACCAAAAGATCGACGAAATCTCAACCATACATCCAAACCGCCTCCTTGCAAGGAGATTTCTTGGCAGCGTTCGACGAAATGGAAGACGAGTAACCTATCTACGGATTTCTCCGAAAACTAGCTTTCCGTAGAACTCAACTTCGTTTTAATTAGAGTTTCCTGCTGAGAAATATCGCCATTTCTCTGCAGATACTCTATCTGTCAAAATACAGATCCGTCTGTTCTCGACCAGTCAGCCTCTACATCGATTTCCTGGCTGAGTTGAATGAACCAGGTTATGAATAACCCACTCATAGATTTCACAGAGAAGGAGTTTTTCATAGAATCAGTCTTCGTTTTGATTGAAGCTGAATGTTTGGAGATATCACCTTTTCTCAGCAGTAGACACAGTTTCTCGAAATACAGATCCGTCTATATCGTATCATTCAGCTTTTGGATCGATTTCCCAGATGTATACTATGAACTAGGTTACAAATAACCTACCTATGGATTTCCCCAAGAATCTTCTTTCCATATAATCTGATTCTATTTCAATTAGACGTGTCTGATGAGATATATCGCCTTTTCTCTGCAGCAGACACGGTATATTAAAACACAAATCTTTCTGTATCGTATCAATCAGATTTTCTCTGCAGCATACACGACTGTGTACTACGAACTAGTTGTTGAATAACCTATCTACAGATTGCCCCAAACGTTGGCTTTCCAGAAAATCAGACCTCATTTAAACCGGATATGTATTCTTAGAGTTATCACCAAAAATATTTCCAATCTGTTGAAACACAGATACGTTGTTATGCAACAAGCTAGATCCAAGAAAAACTTCCTGACAAGATACAATGAACTAGGTTACGAGTATTATATAAATAGATTTCTCTGATTGTCATCATTACAGAGAATCCTATGCCGCTTCAGTTGGAGCTATACTCTTACAATTATCGACATTTAGCTACATCAAATGCAGTTTATCAAGACACATATTTGTCTTTATAAAATTGTCCAAACTCGGGATTGATTTCCCGACAAAATATTATGAACCAGGTTACCCATAACCTATCTAGGGATTGGCCTGGATGTCAGCTTTCCAGAAAGCTTGACCGTGACCGAATCCAAGCTATGAACTAAGAGTTATTGCATGTTCCGTGCAGCGTGTCTTAAACCCTAAACAAAGACAAACTGTCTTTGAAATCAGTTTCCGAGCAAACCGAATGAATTGGAGCTCGTCAACAGTTCCCTACTTGTTAAGAACTTACAGTTAATATACAACAGTCTGTCTAGCTAGCAGCTCGTGCACAGTCTGCCTAGCTAACAACTCCTCATCTAGCTAACAGCTGAACAACTCGTTGGGAACCTGCTGAATGCATCATGACTTTGATAGTAGTTTCCCATCGATCTATAAAGAACCTAGAATCGATCTACATATTAGTCTGAATCTCTCAGGCTTATCTTTCTAACAAGACTGACATCGCCTGAATTCGAGCTGTTTCAAGAAACTTATCACATATTTCCCTCAACATGTGTCATCGGTAAAAACCCTTAATCGCCTGCATCCCGATCAAGAGAACAATTTTTAAAGACAATTTTTTGGCGTTCTCGAAAGAACCAGGCGCCGTATTGCATATCAATCTGAAGGCTCGAGGCTTGTGTTTCTAACAAGATTGACATTTTCTTAATCCAAGCTGTGTAGAAAAAGTATCACCGATTTTTCTAACCTGGAGTAATCTATTAAAACTCTAAATGACAGATTCGATCTGTCAAAGAGAACCGACTTTGAAAGCAATTTCCTGCCAATTTAGAAAGAACCAGACACCAATATACATATCAGTTTGAAGCCCTCAAGCGTATCTTTCTAACAAGACCACACTCATGTAGATAAGCTATACCTATCAAAAGATGTTACTGTGTTCAAGATGGAACCTGGACATATCCACCATTATCTGATCTTCCTACTTCGGAACCAATTCCCCAACATTCAAGATGGAACCTGGAATCCACCTACATGTCAATTTGAATCTCCAAGGCTTACTTTCCTAACAAAACTAACCATGTTTTTGTTACTACTTCCTCACAATATGCCTTTATAGACGTTGGAGCAATCAATTTCTAGCCAACGATGAAATCATCTATTGCTCCAGCATTTTTAGTTGACAAAGCACAACTAGTTCTCAGGTAACCAACATTCAGTCTTCAACTACCAGCTCACTACAGCTTATCGACGTCCTTCTCGATAGTGAACTTTATCTCCAAATCAGTTCGTCCCGACATTTATGAACTTATGACAATGAAGTGTAAGCAAATTCTGAACTAATGGAATGCATCCCACACCTCAAACGATATTACACTAGCTCGAGAATCCAGCTTGGGTTCCAAAAAAAAAAAAAAAAATTCTGGAATCCGAACTCATTCCTACTTTATGATTTGTAATGAAACTTTCTTTCGACATCTTGGCCATATGCTCGACTCGCGTCAAATCGCATGAACTTTTAGAAAGAGATTAAGCCGAACCAAGTATTTAGAACTAAGGTTCTAGTTCGGACAGAGACATAAGCCAAGCCTAGTATTTCACAATCCGCTTCCGAACTAGATGCAAAGGGGAATAAGCCACCCAGCTACTAAGCCAAGAGTTATCTCTAAACTATTATAAGTAGGAATACTTAACGTAAGCGGAGAGACATCTAGCAGCTTGTAAAGTTCCTGTTGTGAATTCGAATGAACGGAAACAAAATAAGAAAGCTTTGAAAAGAAAAACAGAGTGTTCTTGAGGTGAATATCCTTTGTCTAGGGTTTATATTATTAATCTGATAAGCAACCTTACAAACCCCTAGTCTCTTTATATAGGCCTCAAAAAACCCGACACAATAGGAAAGAAAAGATCTTGTGAGTCTTCTAGAATCTATTACACCGTCCAGGTGGCTGCGCCGCCTACACCCCAAAAACCTAACCCTAAGTTGCCTTGAGTCGGTCTCTACAAAAGCCCAGTAAAAGCTGAGTAAAAGCTCAATAAAAGCCTTGTACGCCTTACACAGTCTTGTACATCTTTGTAGACGTCTTCAAAGATTTCAAGTCACTTTACAACAAACTCCACCTTGACGACAAAATCTCATTGAGTTCAACTTCAACTCCTTGTTAGCTTTTGGGGGAACCTTTTGTCTTCATCTAGTAATGAAAGACCTAGAGCAAATCCAAGCTGTGCTTGAACTTCTCCATGGTGACTAGCTTGGTCAACATATCAGCTGCATTCTCAGACGTGTGCACCTTCTGTAGTAAAATCACACCAGAAACTGATAACTCTCTAATCTTGTGATATCTCACCTCAATGTACTTCGTCCTACCATGATACACTTGATTCTTAGCCAGATATAAAGCACTATGACTATCACAGTGTAGATGTACTCCACCTTGCTCAACACCCAATTCCATTACAAGTCCTCTAACCCATAATGCCTCCTTAGCTACCTCTCCTATTGCCATGTGCTCCGTTTTAGTGGTTGACATTGCAACTATAGACTGCAACACAGACCTCCAACTTATAGTTGCTCCAACAAGAGTAAATACATACCCTGTTGTAGACATCCTGTTATCAAGATCAATGAAACCCACAACTTCTGCCTTGTACTCATATCCTCCAAACATGAGACCACGATCTGTAGTACCCTTCAAATACCTGAGAATCCATTTTACTGCATTCTAGTGCTCCCTCCCAGGTTTAGACATGTACTTACTGACTTGACTAACAGCTTGAGCCAAATCTGGTCTTGTGCAAACCATCGCATACATCAGACAGCCAACTGCACTAGCATAAGGAACTTGTACCATGTTTCTGATCTCCTCATCAGGAATAGGGCACCGATGTGCTGAGAGCTTGAAGTGATACGCCAGAGGAGTAGACACAGGTTTTGCATTCTTCATGTCAAACCTTTCAATTTTCTTCTCTATGTAGCTTCTCTGAGATAACCACAATCTCTAAGAACTCCTATCCTTGCGAATCTCCATCCCAAGAATCTTCTTTGCAGCACCAAGATCCTTCATCCTAAACTCTTCTCCCAGTAGCCCTTTCAACTCAACAATATTGATAACAGGGATTTTCACCCAGGGTATCAATTCCCTATGCAGTTGTAGTACAAATGGTTATCAATCCAAATGGTTGTTATGCTAGTAGATGAGATATGATCAGAACTATTTAAGTCAAGCCAAGCAAGAAATGGTTTTGATCTAACAATCCTAAAATAAATAAAAGAAATCAAATAAACAAGAACCACACGACCTAAGCACTCGATGCAAGCATTCGAGTACAGGATCGGGTGGGGTGATCGAGTAAACAAAGAAAGTATGAACAAATCGAAGGTGTACACGAAGCTGGTGATCGAGTACCAGTTTGGGTATAGGGTCGAGTGATGTATAAAAATGTAAACAATCAAAATGCGAAAGCTCCTAAGGATGGGGTAATCGACTCCTAAGTGTTCTTGACCAGTATGGATGTCCTACATGCCTCAAGCAAATATTCCATAGACAATGAATCTCTAAAATCTTGTTAAAACACTCTCATGATAGGAACAATCAGCCTTGATCACTTCCCTACTCAACTCTCGTTGGAGAAACATAACCAAGCAGGCAATACAAACCGATTCATTATTGTCAATAAACTCCTTACACATCTAATCTCTTAGGCTAAGTGAGTAAATTTCTAGCATTGATTGATTCAAGCATTTCATCTACATCTCTCGATGGTAAAACACGCTATATCTAATCTCAACCTCTCGGTCTGTTGATAGCATTAAGAAAACCAATCTAGAAAAATATTTATAAAACATAAACAACCAAGCTAAGACATCCTAACCAATCAAGAACACCTATTTGTCTATCCCATCCCTAGAAACTTTATTTCACTACTCAGATTTCATTGCAGAAAACATAATAGCATAGATAAACGAAAATTGCATTGTATTCAAAAATAAAATAGAAGTGAAGAGTACAGAGTAGAAATCTAAAAAGATAGCCAAAAAAATGTAAAATAAATCCAAACAAAGTAGAAAAAGAGTTTGAGTCGCTCAAGATCTCTCTCAGAAGCTCTCGCTCTCTGGTTATAGTGTCTGCAGCGTGCTAGGGCGAGAGGAAGAAGAGGGGGGTTTATATATGGAAACCCCTTTAACCTAGCTTCCCAGTCCTGCCTGAGGGTCTTCCCAGTCCTGCCTGAGGGTCTGCTCGATGAGGTGCACGAGGATGTGGTCGGGTTACTCCTCGGGTAGGTCTTCGGGTTGTTCTTCCTTCTCTTGGATCCTCCTCGATCGGGTTGGGGTTCGGACTGTTCTTCCTGCTCAATGCTCCTTTGGGTACATGCTCGGATTTGACCTTGTTTCTCTCCATTTTAGGCTCTAAAGCACTTGTTTTCATCCAAAGTATGCAAATGCAAGAATGCAATACCCTAAATGGCCTAAATGCGAATTCCTACAGTTAATGACCTAAAAATGCTAAGGTTAGGGTATAAACAATGCAAAATATGGACAAAAAAGGATGCTTAAAACATGTAAGTTGGAGAGTTATCACTCTTTGTCGTACATCAGTTCGTCTTTAGAAAGTTCCTAGAGAGGCAAAGAGGGGTCGGAGACAGGACCTTCGGGTGGCAGGTCGGAAGGGGCTACAGCGTTTCTATCGTCATTCCAATCCGAATCATCATTTAGTTCAGGGATCTCAAACTGACGGCCCGAGAAGATTGAGCTTCACCTTCCGATCTCTAGATAACCGACCTGGAGTTGCGGCGAACTAGATGCTCACAGTCGCTTTCAGAAGAGGGTTAGATGTTTGAAATTCTTGCCATCTTGATTCTTCGGAGAGTGTGGAAGAACAAATTGGGTAGCTTGAAGATTGATCGGAAAACACAAAGAAAACGGCAGTAAAACAATAACACGGAGACGAGAGAGAACAGAGCGGAAAATACTTTTTTGTTGAATTGGCTGAAAGTGAGAAATAAGGAGTGAACTCGGGTATTTATTGAATGAAGTGGGCGGCAAACCTACGAAAAGTAATCATGATCTACGTGGCTTTTCGGCTTCCAACCTAGATGCTACTGATCATTGACACGTGTCAACTTAGAATTGACGACCGAAACGGCGCGCATGCTCGATACGAGTAATTCAGTTTTTATAAAGTTTAGATCATGTATTCTTCCTATAGTGCAAAAACTCGAATGAATATTCGAATCTACCGAACTGGAGGGGAATAATTTATGGTGCAGAAATTGGCATTCACGACATACCGACCTAAACCAAGGAAAAACTGAATGCTTTTGAGATCCGATTAAACCAAGGAATCTCAGGTAAAGCCTGTTAAATGGTCTTGTGGGCAAAATCCCACAATATCGTCAAGCCGACCTCCTATGTCTCTAAAGACGACCTTCTACTCTCAAACACATAAAAGGAAAATGCCATAAAAGAAGATTTGGATCTAAATTTAAGGAAGTTTTACTTATCTTGTAACCTAGGTACTTCATATATATAGGGAGATTTGTCCCCTATGCAAATGATCAAAAAATTAAGACTAAAAATCATAGTTCTTGAAAAAAACTTACCTTGTTCCTGAAGAGATTTCAATTTGTTCTCTGAAAAACTTTGAATCAAGTTTTTGAGAGAGTTTGTTAAGTTAAATTATTTTCCTCTCTAAACAAATTCATTGTTTGAATCTTTGATTTTACATTCATCATATATACATGATCTTGAATCTCTGATGCTTCTTCTTTGAGTTTTGAGTTCTCCTTCAATGCCTATCTTGATTTTCCAACATGTGGTTGAGCTTATTGATAAGACAGATGTTTTCGTTGGAAGCCTAATCACCTGAGACCAAAGTTCGTCGAAATGTCTACATTTTATAGTTACAAGTATGAAAGTTTTATGATTTTAGTTAATTA
Source organism: Camelina laxa (assembly GCA_024034495.1). Classification (NCBI taxonomy): domain Eukaryota; kingdom Viridiplantae; phylum Streptophyta; class Magnoliopsida; order Brassicales; family Brassicaceae; genus Camelina; species Camelina laxa. The sequence goes on from CM043882.1 coordinate 29,310,139, forward strand.
TGATTAATAGAAAGACTCTTAAAAAGTGAAATTTGAAGTTTATTATTGGAGAAGAACACTCTTAAACTTCATATGAAGATATAGAAACTTCAAAAATTAAGTGTGTTTTGGCGATGCTTTTAAAAGCTTGAATTTGGCAGAGTGACCTTAAGAACTCAAAAAACTACTTCGTCAGCACCTACTTGTTTATATAATCACATTATCATTTCTTCTTTCCGCCAATTATATGAAAGCGCTTGGAACGTTAGGCATTACACAATACACTTTTTTCTTTAGTAATGTACTAGCCTAGAAAACGTTCTATGCTTTGAAATTGTTGGTAGGCACTATCACCAGAGCCTCCACCATGCCCTGTCGTCTTATGTTCCCTTTCGTAAATTTTGTATTCTTTCATTAGTCTTGAACTCGTCAACCATTTCATTTCTTATCTATAAAGTATGAATTAAATTTTTAGATTATATCAATTCCAAATATCTAATTGAATAAATCTTGAATTGACAACGTGTCGTAATGGTTCATCAATAGTTTCTTTTGGAATCATTTTTTGTATCGACTGACGTTTTGAACAAAAGGATCATGGTGTCTACTGTAGTACTGTGTCTTGGTCCAAAACCGATTCTTATAATAATGTTCTCTAGATATTTCGACCAAATCTTAAGCGCTGTGATTCCGAGGATGATCTCTTTATATGTTGTTAATATTGGCCAGTAATAGCATTAACGTAATATGATACTTATATAAAACTTGTGGTTGAAAATAGAAGCAGTTTATAAACGAAGACTATTATCACCCGTTTGTAAAGTAGGTCAAAAGTTACTAGGAAAATGTATAGAAAAGCAAAAGATTGATATCTTATTATCTATCGGTTAGTGCTAGTGCTCAAGTTTTTACATAGTAGTAATGCGCCAGGTGAAATTCAAGAAAACATGCTTGGTGGGTTTGTCACACTCGGAGTGATGCTTTAAATAGATACAAAAGATTTTAAGAAAGAAAAGTTCATAAAAGCTATAAGAAAAAACAACCTAATTAATGATTAAGTATATATTTGATTAAATTTGTTAAAAGAAGAAGAAGAAGGGCCACCAATTTTAGCAATCTTTTGTTTTCTTTCTTGTTTCAAATGATGCCCAATGCAAGTGTTATTATTATGCGGCGAACAGAAACTATCAGAAATTGTTAATAGAGGCCGTCGTCATCATTAATTTACATTATATTATACTATTTTATCTATCTTTTTATAAAACATGATCAGTTACAACTCAACTCATACACCACACCTACTAATCTAATCAGATTTAAAAAAACATGATGGTAATTGGTAATGCTAATGCAAAGTGCAAATATACGACCACTATTTTTTTTTTCCTTTCATTATTCTTCTCTTTATGTCTAGAAAGCTCTTACGTGTTCGAATTACTAATGTCAGAACATATATATACTTCACATTATTTTATGAGAATTTAGACGCGTCAAAACAGATAAGTACGTAATATTAACATAGATTCTGATTTGGTTATTACAGATAGAACGGTAAGGTAATAGAAAAATCTAGAATCAACCAAAAAGTCACATAACGACATAAATCTAAAACAACGAAATTGCAGATTGGATAAGTAAAAATCCGGACTCTGCAGAATTGTATCGAACATAAAATCCGGTTATGCATACCCTAACTTAATTTTTTTTTATAAAATAAACATATAATTTAGGGTATTTTATAAAAAAAAATATTTTCTACAATAAATCTACGTTAATTCGAGCAAGAACTATATATAATTTGAGACGTTCCGTATTACTTATACGTTTGTGATCGTATGATTATCTTATATATAAGAGAACATGAATATGCTCAAGAACTAAGTTAGATTATTTAACTTCAATACATATAATATTAATATATCATCGTTACCAAATATAAATTCGAGAAACAACCAAAACCCAAACTCAAAATCTCTGCCCTTACGATGAGAGAGACATACTAGTTATCTTCAAACTCTCTTTGAAAACTGTTGTCGTTGTTCTTGTTAGATTTCAGTTCACAAACAAGCTTTCGGAGATCAGAAGCTTCTTCTTTGAGTTTGGAGTTCTCCTTCAACACACTCTCTTGAGTCTCCGACACGCGGTTCAGCTTATCGATAAGACAGTTGTTCTCGTTGCGAAGCCTAATCACCTGAGACCAGAGTTCGTCAAGATGTCTCTGTTTCCTCATCCTCGACCTCCTTGCGGATTCTCTGTTTGAAAGCATCCTTCTCTGTTTCCTCTCGTCGAGTATTATGATGCTTTGGTGATGATCTTCGTCAGAAGCTGAGTTGTTGCTTATCATGAGTTCTTGACTGTTAGATGATGAGGAATAGTTGTTGTTGTTGATGATCAGATCGTTTAAGTAGTTTAAAGATGAGGTTGGAGATGAAGGCATGTTTATTACGTTGTATTCCGGCGATAGATATTGGAAATATCCAGTGACTTCGGCCGGAATCATTGTTTTAGTTTAGATTGATATGAGTACGCAAGAGTTTGTAAGATTTGATATTTTTTGTGAAGAATTGGGAAGAGTTTGTTTGAAGTAAGAGGAGGAAGTAGGAGAAGGGTTTTATAATGTAAGTGAATCATGTAGAATGGGGTCCCATGGATTATAATATGTTTATTTAGAGCATATTATAAGGAGACAAAAAAAAAAAACTATATAATTCGTAATTTATAGTGGTGGAAGTCGAAGAGTAAAATGATCATAATCAGAGATCATTTGAATTTAATCGGCGTATATGAATTATTTAATTTAATTCCATTTTTTCTTTTTTTTTTGTAATAAGAACAAATAAATAGAGATAGTTTAGTCATAGCAAAAACAAAAATTGTTAGGTTGATATAGTTTGTTTATTGGGAGCAGAAACTGCAAAAAAGCTTTTTACAAATTTGTCTTCTTTCTAATTTAAATCCAATAATGAGATGCTAATTTTTATAATCCAATACGTGAACCCTTTTTTAACAATTATGCATCTATCTTACTCATGAACATTGAAGATTATATAGTGTTTGTAGCAAGAAAAACAGTTGTTTGGATTGCAACATCGATATGTTAAGTTAACGTGTTTTTTCCTAACTTTTTGAAAAGTTTTTTTTTTCTTTTTAATTGTATCATCAAACAACGACAGCAAAAACATTGTTTCTGTGTACTAAATTTCTCTATCAATAAAAATAGTAGTTCGATTTTGATATCATCATATCATATAACTTACCCTATTTAGATTGTTATATCCGTCATCGAAGAAATTGCCTCTTTCTTGTGATAGTAATATTGTTAATGCACACGTATGATGATATGGATGACAAAAGAAAAAAAAAATTGTTGCCAGATATCAAAATTGACCGTCGGATGAAGATAGTAAAACAAAAAAGCGTTGGCTTTGGCTCTGGTTTATCGCAAGAATTTTCAAAAGATGTATCTGACCATCAATGACTGAATGACACTTAGATTCTTATCGAATGTGTGTGCTACAACATGTCAAATCTGTTCTTTCTTTATTCACTTTCACATACGTACATTCATATATGTATGTTTGATTATAAAACAAACACATACATTCATATATCATAAATATATAAACAAAGAATACGAATGTACTTTGTAACTTGGATTATAATGGCTAATCTGATAACTAAGTCAAGAAATCGTAACGAGTGGGTCCAAACATTTTCTAGTGATCCTTCGTGGCCAATAATACCACCAAATACCAATTCCATAATATGTTAAACAATTACATTTTTTTTTTTTACATTTTTTTTTTGTTTCCGCACCGTTTTACTTGGCTTTCACTTTCTTCACTCTGTTTCTTTCTGTATTTTTACACAAATAAACCGGGTTGACTAAAATTAGAGTATCAAATTTTGTTTTATTATAGTTAGCTATCAGGAAAAAAAAAATTAAGATATACTATAATTCGAAATATATTGTCATTCCACTCCAGCAAAAAATTAGGCTCCAAAGTTCAATAGCTAATAAACTCTCTAACTTTCATCAAATATATATACTTATCTAAAAATACTTGAAAGCTATTTTTTTAAGATATGATGGGGCAATGATACTTCAGCTGCTATAGGATTGGCGCACTTGAATTGACTTTAGAAGAGTTCAATTAATTTAAAATTCTTCACTAAGTGATTAGATTCCGGCCATTTAGAACATTGGATGTGTTTCCCTTTTTTCTTTGTCGCACCAACAATTATATAGGATCATGACATATAGTATACTACAGACTAAACTGGCTACACATTAGAGATGTTAAAAAGAAAAAAGAAAAAAAGAAAAAGAAAAATTAGGCTACACAAACGACAACAAATTAGTTTCAAATTTATAAAAATTGACATCTCTCCTAGATTATATATACAGGTAACTATTTTTTTCATTTATATATATATATATATATATAAATAGTTGATATGATGTAAATATATATATGAGAATATATTCTTTTAAAGTTTACCGATGAAACGAATCGATAAAAGTTACATATGTGCCATAAAATCACATTAAGGAGTCGATGTGGAGCATACTTCATTGGGTAATTCCTGTAGCAAGAAAATTCCAACTGCACTACAAATTAAAGTGTGAAGGTGCTTGGACCCACCTTCAATCCCATTGATACCGAGCAAGTGACCGAACCCGTTCAAATGGCCCCGAGATCTTATTACAGTGAAGGATGAACAAAACGAACTTTGGTTCAAAATCGCTTAACCTATTTTAAGCTTCAACTATATGATCATTTTAAAGATCTAAAAAAAGAATTGTGTGAGGAAAAATTTGATATTTTGATGTATGACTCAATTAATGTCTCCACTTTCACCACTTTATAACACTTCCACAAGGTTTATTTATTACTGTTCTTTCGTTATATCTACTAGTTATTATATATTTAAGGTTTGTAGCCCTATGTCTGTTAGTTTTTTTTATAAAAACATTATTGTTTTGCTATTGGTTTCTAAATTCAATATTATTTTTCACAAAAAAAAGAAGAAGAATGTTTGGCACTATATATAGTATTAAGCAATCAAATTAAGGTAGTGATCCACTCACGCTTTACCTTCCGACATTAATTAATTAATCACTTGTTAAACATATCTTATTAGATTACGTAAGCCATTTTCTAATCTCTACTGTATTCATCGTGTACACGTATCGATATCGACCCGACCAAATAAATATAGGAATTCTTTTTTTTCTTCGGAACTTTGGATAGCTGACACACTGATTAGATCATATAATTGCAGGATTTAATTATAGTTAACGACTAAAGGTTCGGATAAGACGAATGTTTTATGTTTTATAATCCTAGTATCTCGAGTTGCTTTCTCCTATTTTGTAACCATAAGAGTGGCAGTAATACACGATACGTCTCTATCCGTCCGTATCTATATATAAAATAAAAATAAAGGCCTCGTACTTCTGCTTTTCAGATAGATAATTTATAAATTAACCATTATAAACCAACATATTTAATCTTATCATCAATTTTGAAGTTAGCTTGTGGTTTATGTTTGTGGATAGGAGACTGTGGGTTAGAGAAAAAGTAAAGAGCATGATTGGTAATTGTAGCAATAATTCATAGAGCTAGAATTCATGGTAGCATCAAAATTTATAGACTCCAATACTAAAAATCGTTGCTACATAAGCTAACTCCAGTATTTATTTAAATAAATTACGGACTTAAATAATTAGGGTGAATTAATCAAATGTTACTCATTTTAATTAATATTATCAGAATCTACAAAAAAAAAAAAAACTATTTTATTATTAGATTTATTATGAAATGTATACATTCTTACATTGGAGATGACATAGTGGTGTACATGTTTTTGTTGTAGAATAACTACCAAAGAAAAAAAATCCAGTTATTTAGATAAGTACTCCTATCCACAAACACAAATCACAAGCTAACTTCAATAATAGGCATAAACAACCATTCATCTTCTACATATACGTCAAGATGCAGATGATTTCGAACCATTATATTAAACCACAAGTTACAATATTAAAAATTATCATTAACGATTAATTTAAGGAAACACGAAAGGATTAGCATATAATCTTTACGATTAAGGAGAGCCACGAGAAGCCATAACAAAATAGAAAAAAAAAAAGGTTACATTAATCAAAGAAATATATCATTGGCACTTTTGAAACCTAACTGGCTGCTGCGAAATGGCGTCAGCAAATGTCAACTTCAAAATGTAGGATCCTCCATCTTTTGTTCGGATTTGAGGCTCTCATTGATGCCAATCCATTTAAATTTATATACACATGAAAAACAACATTATATATTACATTTATTTCATATAACAATCAAGCATACGCTTATGAAGTGGAGAAGTGCATAGTACAATTTTTGTAAGAATTATTTATCATTTTCTAATGCTAGCGACTATACTAAACCATAATTATCATAGACTTGTTATTAGTTATATGATCTAATGAATCTTAAGGGAACAAATGTTGATGCAATTTTTGAATTTTATAATAAGCTTTTGGTTAATTTTTTTTTTTTACTTTTATAGTGTTGTCAAAATTTTTAACTCATCTATTCGAAAACATTTTTTTTTTGTCACTTGTTCCATATGCAACATTATTTTCAAAATTCATCACCATAAACATCAGTTAAGCTATTTTTTTTTTTTTTTTTTTTTTTGTTGTCTTGTTCTCTATTTTGAGAATATCATCCTTTCATATTCTATTTTTTTTCACTATGCAAATTATCGGAAAAGAAACCATATCTAGAAAATATTACTCCCTCCGTTTTTTATTACTTGTCGTTTAAGGTTGTTTCACACAGATTAAGAAAACCATTAAATTTTATGTTTTATTCCTTTTTAATATATTTTTTAATTTTTTTATTGGTCAAAACATTAATAAAGTTGGATAGAATTGAAATTTTTACAAAACATTTGCATTGGAAATCTAAAACGACAAGTATTGGGAAACAAAAATTTATCTCAAGAATGACAAGTAATAAAAAAACGGAGGGAGTATACCGTAGGGGTCAATCATGCTTCCCCATTTTTAGATGAGCACAGACATATATAGTCATATTATTATGTCTGCACATATCTTGATATATAAAAAAATATATCGAATCCATCTATATAAAGAAATAACTTTATAGTGTTCATTCAAGTAAAAGGAAAGCACTTTATAATGTTCTTCAACATGTGATATAATTCTAGACAAATCTATTGTTTAATCAATTAAACTAAGACGTACGTGGCTGATCCTTTCAAATTATGTGGTTATAAAATTCCTTAGGCTGGTGAGAATCCATCTTCGCCACAGAATAAATAAACTAGATATATGCCTAGTTTTAACGTATATATAGATTTATATATTTGCGTTTTATAGTGAAGTTAATCCGATTCGCATTCTCCAGCGTCACGTCTCCCTTTCGCAGTAACAGTAATTATTCCGTATTAGTATGTAATAAGTACTATACGACCGACAAAATATGTATCTATAGCTAAATGGATAAACAATGTGATAACTGTTTCATTGACATGTTAATTATTCGCATATATTGTTACCTTGCTATATAATTAAACATATGTTTATTAACTTGGATATAATAATAAACTGAAATAATAGTAAGCATAGTCCATCCAAATATTTCATTTATAATCCTCGAGTCACCAGCACCAAAATGAGGATGATATTTCGGTTGATAATTTTTATTTTATTTTTTTGGATTGATTGTTTATCGTCTAGTTATTTATCGATGGTTTTCAAAAATCCTTAATAAATTTGTAAAAAACCTTAACAAATAGCCATGGTAACAAATCAACCAAAAAATAAAGATTTATTAACTTATTGTTTTTAATTAAATGTTAAATTATATTCAAATAAAAAATAGTGTTGTTACAACTGGTGCTACGGTTGTTTAAAAGAACTTAAAGAGTTTAGTTTAAATAAAAAGATAAAGAACAGTGTCAGATTCTTGTTTAGAACCAAGCCTGAAACCCGTTGTCGAACCGCCTATCATCCAATCGTTGGATGGTCAAAAGATGATCCCTAAGTTGTTTATCGATCCATACACTGTGAGTTGAAAAGTATATCGAGTGAAAAAGTCCCATACGGTCCAGGTGATGGTGTGCTAAGTGTGCCAGGAGCTGGTGTCAGTCGGTGGTATACCGATTTCGAAACACCCCCTTGGCCGTCACGGCCCACACTTCAGAAGCAAACCTACAAGCAAAGAACAAATGTGACCTGGTTTCTATACTTTGCTGTCAAATCACACAGGTCCCGTGACCCCAATATTCCACCGCAACATTTGATCGCCTGTGGCCAGTTGATCATGGACTGCAAACCAAGTACATAAAGTATATTTTGGAGTTTCATGAGTAAACCAAATGGCTTGGTGCCATGAGACCTCAGCGGACGTGGAACAGATATGATTCCAAGTGTCTGCCGTAGAGAACTCTGATATGAAACTATCATTCTTCTCTTTCCACAGAACCAGATCATCATGCTCTGTTCTGTGCTGGTATTATGAGCGTAACACCTTCTCAATCGAGATGAGATGTGGAAGACGAAGTCTCCTTTTACGCCTAGCGAATAAGGCCTCTGCCACTGGCATTATCCGACTAATTCTCAAATCAATAACACCTCGAGACCCTGCCAAGTCCATTAACCGGCCTAAAGGCGACCAATTGTCAAACCAAAAAGAAGTTTGCAAACCATTCTCCACCTCGACCTTACACAATGTTTTAGCCACATCTCTATATTTTAAAATTTTCCACCAAATCCAAGAGCCCACTCCTGTTGTCTCCTTAGCCACCCATAACGACCTCCCCTGCAACAAATAGCGATCAACCCACTTGGAATCATATCCGTTCTATTTACCTATCTAGTTCTAACCCTAATAATGCCAGGATATAAATTTCCTATTTAATGAAAAAAAGCATTTGACTATTTAGGATTTTCAGCTCTTTTATCTGATGTGGTTAAAACAAATCACATTCATGGCTTTAAGGAAAGTAGGAATGGCCCGTCAATTTCACATATGCTATTTGCTGATGATTCACTTCTTTTCTATAAAGCTGATGAAGAAGATTGCCAAACAATCTTGGAGCTTCTCAAAGTCTATGCTTTAGCTTCAGGACACAATGTTAATTTCCAAAAGTCAGCCATCCTCTTTGGTAAGAATGTCCCTACTGCCAGTCAACAAAATATTATCAATTCTAATGGAATTACCAAAGTAGGAGGTTTTGGATGATACTTGGGACTGCATGAAGCAATAGAAAGAAACAAAACTGATGTCTTTGCTTATATTTCTTAGAGAATGCAATCTAAGATGGAGAGTTAGTTATCCAAACTTTTATCACCAGGAGAAAAGGAAGTGATGATTAAGTATGTTGCTATGGCCTTCCAACTTATACAATGTCCTGTTTTTTGCTTCTTAAAAGACTTATTTCTCAACTTACAGGACAAATAAGAAAGTTCTGGTGGTCCAATGACAAAGACAGACATAAGATCCATAGGGTTGCATGGAACAAGATGACTAATTTGAAGCAACATGGCGGTTTGGGTTTTAAAGATCTCAATCAATTCAACATCGCCTTATTAGCAAAGCAGACCTGGCGAATGCTAAAGGAGCCCCACTCACTTTTACGACGTGTTCGTCAAGCTAAATACTTCTCAAAAACTGATCGAATAGATGCAAAACTAGGACATCGCCCCAGTCATGCCTAGAGAAGCATTTACCAAGGTATGCAACTTATTAAGCAAGGTTTAAAGTGGAGGATTGGAGATGGTAATATTGTCAGAATTTGGCATGACCTATGGATTGGTAATCCTCCCAGGCCAGCTAGAAGAGCTAGCCAACACGATCATGAGCACCTAAAAGTCTCATGTCTCATGAAAACTAACTCGCCCCAATGGTGTCCAATGAAGCTTCAAGAGATGGTATCTAGAAGATATCAATCACATTCAAAAAATTAGGCCACGGATCACCAAGGCTTCTCACAGTCATACATGGATTTTCACTAGAGATGGTCAATACATAGTCAAATCTGGATACCATCAACTCACCAAAGTAAGCCTAGAAACTTCATCTTTAGTGAATAATGTCTGGAAATTCATCTGGTCATTAAATGTGCCGCCAAAAATAAATCATTTTTGGTGGAGAGTTCTTCATAATGCTCTCCCTATCGCAGAAACCGTACCTAAGCGACGTATTAAATTTTAGAGAGATTGCAATTTATGTGGTGAAGCACAAGAATCAATCATACATCACCCTTTTCATTGCAGAATAGCAAAGGAGATATGAGAATGATCACCCATCTCACTAAAGCAGGTCAGTTTGATTAAAAACACTCTCTTTGTGAAATCATTCAATACCTTTTATCTATTAGAGATGCAGAATGCTTAAGAGACTACATATTCCCTTTCAGTGGCTAACGTATTTGGAAAACTCGTAATGATCTCATTTTTAACAGCAAGAAATGGGTCATTCCAAACATTATATGCCAAACGTTAATGGATCACAAATTATGGAAGGAGGCTAATAGCATTACAATGCACCAGGATGCACAGCTAAGAAAAGAAGAGCTGGCCAGATACACACACAGTGACATCTCAAATCAACCTTATCATTTCTATTGTTATATAGATGGCTCTTGGGTTGATGCTAACTAGCCCTGGGACTTCCGTTCTTTCGGTCGGTTCAGTTTGGTTGAATCGGTTTTCGTTTTTTTTTTGTTTTTTCAAATGTTGCCGAACTGAACCAAAAAATAATTCGGTTCGGTCTCCGGTTATTTCGGTTTTTGACATTAATAACCGAATTTTAAATGGGCGAAAAAAAATAAAAGATCCAATAATATATGTTTAAATTAAGTGGGCCAACAAACTAAACTATTAAAAATCGTAGGTCCATTAAATTGTCTAAACCTAACTACGGTGATAAAGAGAAAATGATATGTTGCATTGGCGGCTCAACGACGAAAAGAGTCAAGAGGAGCTTCTCGCCGTCCCAGAAGCTCGATTTTCCCATCGAAAGAGATAACTACTTCCTCTACGGTCACAATAGCCATGAAGTCACAACGCCACGACGCTCCGTTCTTCTTTACAATAAGTTGATGACGAAGAAGAAAAGTCATCAAAGAGGAAGAAAAAGGAAGAAGAAGAAGAAAATAAGTCATCAAAAAGGTTTGCCCAAAAAAAAAAAGTCATCGAAGAGGAAGACCAAGTCCAGAAGAGTATAGAAGAAAAATAAGAAGAAAATAAGGGATATGATGACTCAAACATGCAGGGATCAATTCTCCATCGCATATGAAGAGAAGTAGAGAAGTTAATGAATTGGCTCAATGAAAGAAAAGAAAAGAAAATTAGGGTTTTTCTTAATTATTTCGATTAATCGTTCGGTTCAGTCAAACCGAACCAAAATAACCGAAAACCAATTTTAATTATATAAGCTGCCGATCAGTTTATACCTAATAACCAAACACAAACCGAACACCTAAAATTTTGGTTCGGCTCGGTTCTGTTATTTCGGTTTGGTTTTTTGTCTCAGGGCTAATGCTAACAACAAAGCTGGAGTTGGATGGTCTCTCCACAACGCTTAAGGAAGATGCATTCTTAGAGGTTTCGCAGCAATAGAACCTACAAACTCACCTCTTGAGGCAGAAGATATTGCTTTAAGAGAAGCCATACTTCATCTCAAGCGCCTGGATTTTTGTTCAACTACCTTCTGTAGAGATTCATTAATCCTATACAAATATTTGGAACAAGCTCGGAAAAAGAATCAAGCACCAGCTGACATTGCTGAAATTCAAGCATATTTGGACGACATATTTGCTTTGGCTAATGATGTTCACCATTTCTGAGCTATTAGTAGGAAAAACAGTGTAATAGCCGATGCACGTCAAAACTATTGTACCAAGTTTTTTATATAATGAATATATTAGTGGCGAAAAAAAAGTGCACATCTGTGGATGTAACTTCACTTATATATAGTACATTATTTACCATAAGATCATGACTTCAAAGTGCACATCTCTTTTTCTCATCTTCTCGTTATCTCTCTTGAGACTGCAGTGAGACTCTTTAACATATCTCACGAGTTCTTTAGTTTAAACATAAAATTTGATTACATTTTCTTTGGCTTATTCGTTTCAGTAATTTTATGTTTATTCCGCCTCCAAAAATGGAAGCAAGAAATCGCAAGAATGAGATAGCGAAAATTGTTAAGATCTCATTCACATTGAAATTAAAACTGATCTAATAACTAACGATTTCATTTGTCTAATTTTAGATTCTTCTCTAACGATTTCTTTTGCGTTGAAAAAATTCCTAAAAAACAATAATCATCCTTAATGCCAACCACAATTAAAACTCTTTCTGCAAATATTATTATTATCATTAGTTGAGAAAATCATTCGAAGATAGTAAAAACAAGTATGTATCTGTCAACTTGCACTTCGTCTTAGCATATTTTACTGTCTATAAGTTGTCAACCTTCGCTTGATGAGCCGATGCAATGGTACATGTGCATTGTCCCCTTACACATAGAGGTGTCCCGCTCGAGCAATGAAGGTATTCACAATCTTTTTTTGTTTTGCAAGGAAGACTAATCTGAGCTTCCACTGTCGGGATACTCACCATTACTGCACCTAATATGATGCACACATATAGATAAAAAGACCATATGTTATGTTCGAATTTCAAATCCAATATCAATATGTATGGTTAAGTAAAAGTCTTGTTAGACAGATTTAAAGGACTTACAAGCGATGACGAGGGCAGTAAGGAACAAGAATGTGATTTTTGATGCCATTTTTCAATTATCTTTTAAATGTATATCAAAGACAAAGACACCCTTTTTGCAGTCTCTTAGAAATTTGAGAATTTAATTTGAAAATCTTTCGGTCAATGATTTTCAATAGTATTCAATAAAAATATTGGCACTGAATCTACGTTTAGTCAAAATGTGGATGATTCTTTACTTGGTTACTTTTTAATACCATATTTATGGGTTTTGTTAGTTTGAATGTTAACTTTGTTCATCAATAAAAAAATCTTTTTACAAAAGAATTGCCTCTGTTTTCAATTACGATGCCATATAAATTTATCAAATAGTTAGTCATAATTGGGGAATAATTTTATTAATTACAAATGACAGTCCAATTTGGTTGTCTACCATTTTTTTTTTTGTAAATATGTCACATAATACTAAGATAAAATCACAATACCCTTTATAATAATTTTTAAAGTTTTTCTCTTTGCAGAAAATGAGATCTAAAAAATTGAGGTGGTAAAAACCCCCTTAGCCCAATAGTTGACTTGACCAATGGTAAAAACTCTTCAATCTTTATCTTTCTAAACATGAAAACATGATTACTAAATTGAAACCTTTTCTGAAATATGTTATTACATCCTTGAGAAAATCATCCCAGCGATGGTAAAAGCAAAAAATATGCATAATATATTAAGATTAGATACAAGTACAAACGCCATTAACACACATATAAGATCCCGATGGACAAGAGTATTTCATACGAGGATCACAATCACTCGTCAGCTTGCATGTCTTAGCATCATCCATTGTTCTTAGATTATCAAGTTTTGCTTGATGAGCCAATGGAACGGTGCATTTGCATTGTCCCTTTATACATTGAGATGGCCTACCCGAGCAGGGAAGGTTTTCACAATCATATGTTGTTTTGCAAGGAAAAACAAGCTCAGCTTCTGCTATCGGAATACTCACCATCATTGTATCTAATGAATTACACAGGACCAGGAAAATGCATGTCATGCTCAAACATCAAATCCCATAAGTATGCTTAAATAAATGGCTTGTTAGAGAGAATAGAGAGACTTACAAGCGACGACGAGAGCAAGCACGGAGAAGATTGTGATCTTTGAAGCCATTTCTTAATTGTATGGCTATAGCCTATGTAAACATCTACTATTTATTATAGTTTATTTGAAATACCATAATTTAATGTCAATCGATTCTTTATTAAAAGGGATGTAATCATAAAAATATTTTAAAAGGTATATAATCAAAAATAATGATTTTATCATAAATTTACTAATAATTAAAATATTTTTTAAAAGATATTATTAATGATTTTATTATTTTGTTATTTAATATTTAATTTAGTATAAAAAATTTATGATCAAAATATTTTTAAGAATTATAATCATTATAAATATGTAATCTTCATATAGTTAAAAAAAAAAAAGCTTGCAATGTTTTAATCATTATAAAAGCAAACAAAATATAGAAGTATGTAGTGTTTAACACGTGCAGTTAATTGGTACAAATGCATAGGCCCATAAAACACATATAAGAACCGGAGACACATGTAAATCTCATACGAGGATCACAATCTTTAGTCAACTTGCACTTCTTAGCATGGTCCATCTTCTTTAGGTTGTCGAGTTTTGTTTGATGATTCGTACATTGACATTGTCTGTTTACACATAGCAGTGAAGGTATTCACAATCTACCGTTGTTCTGCAAGGAAGAGATTTGAGCTTCTGCTGTCGTCGGCATAGTCACCATCATTGCACCTTATGGACACCGGACCACAAAACCACATTCTATTGTTTTAAATTTCAAATCAATAACTATGCCTACATAAAATTCATGTTAGGGAGATTATAGAGGCTTACTAGCGATAACGAGAGCAATGAGGAAGAAGGATGTGATTTATTACTATTGAGTTTCCTTAATATTACGTTGCCATAAGTCAACTAGGAACTAAGGAATGAAAGCATGGAAGCAAACAATGAATTAAGTGAAGAAAGCAAAGAGGAAAGTGCGAAAATAAGTTAAGCATGTAAGCAAAAAATGAAAGAAGTAAGGAAACATACAAAAAAGTTAAGCAACGAATGATATAGTAAACAAAGATCAAAGAAACAGAGAAGGAAACAAGATAAGCATGTAGCCACATAACGAAAGGAGGAAGTAAGGAAACAAAGAATCAAAAGGCAAGCACACAAACAAGTTAATAAAAGAACTGAGAAAATGAGCAAGCAAGAAACAAAGAATGCATCAAGTAAATGAGTTAAGCTAGCATGAGAAACTAGTGAAAGAAACAAGCAAACGCAAGTTAAGCATGGAAGTGACAGTTAATGATGCAGGTAAAGAAGCATGCAGTGAATCAAGGAAGCAACCATGTATTAATGCAACTAGTGAAAGAAACAAGCAAACACAAGTTAAGCAAGGAAGTGACGGTTAATGATGCAATTGTAAAGAAGCAATCAATGAATCAAGGAAGCAACTAGTGAAAGAAACAAGCCAACGCAAGTTAAGTAAGGAAATGATGGTTAATGATGCAAGTTCAGAATCAAGCTGTGAATCAAGGAAGCAAACATGCATGAATGCAAGAAACTAAACACAAATATATGCTATGTGTTAAGATATTTAAGAAATCAACTTAGATCATGTTATTATAGGAACCAAGGACCATAACATTATTGTTCTCTGTGCTTCCGTCTATAACCTGTTCAATCTCTATAGAATTCTGAAAGTATGTTAGCTATGAAATATGTTACTACATAAGAACAAAAGAGATCGATATACTAAACTGAAGAAAAAAAATGAAACATACCTGGGACTTGGAGGATAATTAAACTTTAACAGCTAAAAGATAACTCCAGAGATCGAAACGAAGGCCCCATCCTTTCTTTTGACTCACCTCCAGTTCGCGGTTTGTCTCTTACCTTGAAATCTGAATGGGATACTACAGAGGAGAAAACACCATGACCTCTCGAAAGATACCACTACCAACTGATCATCTCTCTTAACAAGGAACGCATCAGACCCATTGTAGTTCCTTATTTGCATCCTGCAAGTCCACAAAAAAGCATAGACACCACGACTTAATAATTACAAGTTTCCCTTTATAGCCTCATCACCGACACTGTGCTCCACTTCTTGTCCGGCACTTAATATGGATTATCATATTAGAGCATTAACTTTACCTGAAAACCAATATGACATTAATATGTTCATGTCGTGACCATAAAAAAATACCTGAAACTGCATATGTTATCAAAGATTATGAACTTGATGAAAACTTTGCAATATGCACATTTATCAAATTTACAATACCTTGATTCACTCACAATTCTCTTACCAAATTATGTCGTTCTCTGCTGAATTGTTGTATGGATTGCCAAACCATGTACACTTACTAAAAAAATTTAACGGAAACAGCAGAAATTCATCATCTTATAATAGCATAAAGATGTCAAAGAATGATTAAGTTGAAAGTGGAAACCTGGACGGTGAAAATTGTTCCAAAAGAGATTGGCAATGACTAGACCTTCAAAATATAAAAATTTCACTGTCAAAGAAAGCAAGAAAAAAAAAAAAAACTATTTTGTGAAAATTTTGTATTTAGAACGGCATTTTTTTTAGTGCTGCAAGTAGCTTTCGTCGTCGAACATTCTAGTGCCAGCAACAAAAAAGAGCAAAAATCTTTAGTCAGAACTAGTGAAAGTGAAACAAGCCACATGGTGTTTGATCAGTTTTCACAAATTGACCCATCGCCATTTTCACTGGAGAGCTCCGTTGCAATACACCTGAAATAAGGATAACAGTGTCTAAGAGGTATGCGTCATTGTATGATTCTGATTAGAGAACACAATATAAACCATCAAAACCAAGACACAAACATGTTTTTATTATTTTCGATGCTTTCCCACAAATTTGTCTCTTGCTCCAGTTTTTGTCTTTTCTTAGCTACGGATTGCAGTAGTTTAGGCTGTAAAATCCAAAACAATATACAAATAAATAATGTAGCATAATTGGCAATGAATGCATAATGACCCACTAGTACAGACATTACAAAAAATAAATTGCCCTATGCATTAGAAATAATCATAAGATATCAATAAAATAAATTACACCTTACAAGTGGATTTCTTGGCTGGTTGATCGTCTTGTTTTACTCCAATATGAAGTTCCTCCAAACACTTCTACCACTGCTTTTTATCATTTAGTCAAACCTAACAATGTAAAGCAGAGATAAATATTAGCTAACTTGTAGTGGATCCTGCTAAAATGCAATTAATATTTCAATTATATTACAACACACTAAAGATCTTTTTACCTTTTAGGTTCAAATGAAGAAAAAATAATCTATCACTCATCCTTCGCTTTTTTCTCCAAGGAGGAGCCGAGAAGTTTCCACAATGTGCTGAATTCCTGTCATCCTACTACTGTAACATCTACGAACCAAAACTATTCGTTTTGGGGATGGATGTCGATCGACACCAGGATAGTGTCATAGTGTCGTGGCCGAAGACGCGGACGTGGTCGTGAACGCGGACGTGATTGTGGATGTAGTCGTGGTCGCGGACGTGGTCGTGATCAGAGGAGATCCCGGGGAGCGTGCGGGAGTTGTCAGAGTAGCGGGAGGCAAGTTTGTAAGAGTTATTAGGTGGGCGAAGGAAGTTGATATTCAGATCGCAGGAGAGTCGTGGCCAACGGAATTGCTTATCAGTCCAGTGGAGCTGTATGATGTTATTCTCGGGATGGATTGGTTGCATCGGCATAAGGTGCATCTGGATTGCTATCGGGGTAGAGTGGAGTTTGAGCGTCCAGCAGGGAAGTTGGTTTTTGAGGGAGTTAGACTGACTTCGGGGAGTCTTGTGATCTCGGCCATTCAGGCTGGGAAGATGATCGAGAAGGGGCGTGAGGCTTATTTGGTTACTATTTCGATGCCGGAGTCAGTGGGGCAGTCTACGGTTAGTGATATTCAGGTTGCAGAGGAGTTTGAGGACGTGTTCCAGGCGTTGCAGCGATTACCACCATCGCGGTATGATCCTTTCACGATTGAACTGGAACTAGGGACGACGCCGTTATCCAAGTCTCCTTACAGAATGGCTCCAACAGAGATGGCAGAGTTGAAGAAGCAATTGGAGGATATGTTGAACAAGGGATTCATTGATGTTCATATAATTTACCTTGTTTTTCCTTAGTATTTTCACTTCTTTTGCATCATTTACCATCTAGTTTGGCCCCTTTTACATAGTTTTAGGAATGTTTATGCATTAGAGTGTAGTTGCATGGCATTTGCATGTCTTCTTGCATAAACAAGTGATTTTGGAGCCTAAGAAGCATGGAAGGAATGCTGAAGAAGAATGGAGCCGAGAAGAGAAGGAAACAAGAGAGTTAGAGCTGAAGAACCAAGGTCCGGAGTCCCACTCGACCGCCCACTCGACCAGACACTCGACCGTGTGCGGAGATGGACTCGACCGAGTGGAAGATGGACAAGAGAAGCCAGCTCGTCCGAGCACCAAGTCGAGTTGGCCGAGCCGCCTAGCTATTTTGTCTTTTAGAATTTTTAGGGCTTCCACTACTTTTCCTATAAAAGGACCTTGTACCCTTCAACCACCAAGAGTCCAGCTTTTTAGATATTTTCAAACCTAGTATTTACCCTTTTGGGAATTATTTCTTTTTGCACTTTTAATTTCTTAGATCTTGTACCTCCTTGAAGGAGAAAAACAAGAGATTCTTCATATTTGTTGGTTTCATAACTTTCAAAATATTGAGAATTCGAGTTTGATTCCTTCTTCAATATTGTAGATCTTTGTTTCATCTATCTAGTCATGCAAGTTTCAACATTTTCTGGGTTTATAATTTTATTGTTCATCATGTGTGATTGTGAGTAGTTTGCTTAGGATCTTGAGGATGGGTTAGGCTGGATTGTGGTTGAGGCTTGTTTAGCTAGGTCAAGCTTGATTGTTATAGATCTCTTCTAGGCTAGATGTACTCTATGCTGATCCTATAACTGAGAGGGTAGGATTTGATTATAAGCCTCTTAGCATCACACCAATGTCTAAGGTGCATAGATAAGGCTAGATCTAGAGATTTTCATTAGGCATGCTAAGAGATTAGTTGTCTTGTTTGATTATTGACTATAGATGATTTGTTGCTTAATGCTTGCTTGTATAAGTTCTTTGCTTTGTAAGAACAAGTCTAGAAATATACGAGCTTGATTGTTTTTGCCATGAGAGTGGATTAACATGTTCTAGGAGATCATTGTATAGAGATTAGCTCAAGTTGTTTGAGATTTGTTGACCAAGTTAGAGGACCTCATTCATTAGTCCAGCCCATGAATCCCTCCTCAAGACCTTCCTTGTTTATTGATTTCCTAGTTTTAGTCCTGTTGTTTGATCGTTGTTTGATTCACTTTTGTATTTCTCTATTTTGCTTGCATTGCTCAGTTTCTCGCGTTTGTCCAGCTCGACCCTGTACTCGATCTACACTCGATCGAGTGCTTGCTCGAGCTCATCCCCAGAATTCTTGTTTATGCTTTGTAGTTGTCCTGTCTCAATTCTTGTTTCATTTTAGTTGCATTTCTGTTGCATTCACTTAGTTTCATGTTCATTGCTTGCCTTGCATTAGTTCATTACTTGCATTACTATAGTTTCTATTTCTGTTCTTATTGCATCATAGCTTTGATTAGTCTGTTCTCTTTACTTTTAGCATCTATCTTAGGAGCTTTTACTTTCGGCATTTTACATTTCCTCAATAGGTTGTTAGTGACAAACATCCTTCATACTTGGCTTGACTTAGACATATATGCACATCCTGATTGCTTGCAAACACTCAGATTGGATTGACACCTCTTATACTGCAACATCATAAGGGGAATTGAAACACCCTGCAGTCCATTTATTCATCATCATTAATATCTCATTCCATCATACCATTCACCATCGACCACCAAAAAAATAATGTGTTTCAATTTGGCGCCGTTGCCCATTTGAGTGTGTTTTGTGACAATTAGGATCAATAGAAGTCTAAGATTAAGTTCGTTTATCCACTTGGTCGCTACTGATCTCAATTCTCGTAATGCTTGTCTATGATTGAGTTTCAGGTACCAGCTCGACCTTCAACTCGACCAACACTCGACCGAGTGCGTGATCGAGTACTTGATCGAGTTAGAAGCCGGATACAAATTTTTCTCTATTCTCAGTCGACTCGACCATCCACTCAAACCGGTGCTTGACCGAGTGTGAGTTCGAGTCCGTCATCATGTTTCACAGCAGTATGTTCCATTCTGTACCATGGCAACATCAACCAGGATTCCAGGCTCAAATGTATCCCCCTCCAGGGTTTCAGACCTACCAAGGCCAAGAACCTGACTTAATAGCTATGATGCAACAAACGTTGTTTGGGCAAGCCAATAAGCAGATTGAGGAAGCAAGGCAGTTTGCTGAGCTGACCCAAAAGTTGAATTATTATTCTAATGACCTGAGTAACAAGCTTGAGAGTCTGACCTCTACATTCAAGTACATGGAGAGCAACATTGCTTCTACTTCAGCTCCTAAGCCACACCAACTTCCTGAAAGTTATTCAAAACCTAAAGGAGTTTACAGCTAAAGCATTTAATCTCTTTAAAGAAGCTGTCACTGAGGTCAGTGAGATTCAAGGTGGGGAGGGTTCGTCATTTATTGAAGCCAGAGTAAGGATTGTGCACAGCAGACTGAATCCGTCAAAGCACTCGACCAGGTGCTCGAGCCAGCACTCGACCGAGTGCCAGATCAAGTGGCCGATCGAGTTGAAGAAACTGAAGCTATTAAGCCTGCTAGATACATCCCTCCTGCTTACAAACCGCCTCTACCATTCCCAAGGTGTTTCAAGGCACAAAAGCTGAAAGAACTCAGGGAGATAATTGAGAAAAGGGAAGAGATGGCTTTGCAACAAGAGAAAGTGATGGCTTTGAAGGAAGAGGTTGTCATTGAGAAGAGAGAAGTGATGGCCATACTACGAGAGGTTGTCATTGAGAATAAAGAGGAAGAGAGAGGACCTCCTTTGGAAAAATATGCTAATCAACCTTTCCTCAAGGACATGCTTCTTGGATTATCCAAGAAAAAGGCTCAAGATCAAGACATGAAGGATTTGAAAGAGATTGGGAAAGCTATTGTCCCAACAAAGATTAAAGATCCAGGCTCATTCAACCTACCTTGCTCCATCAGCTACATGCACTTCAACAAGTGCCTATGTGATTTAGGAGCTTCAGTGAGCTTAATGCCATACTCAATGGCTGAGAAGTTGGGATATGAACATTTTAAGCTCTGCAATCTCTATATTGGCCTAGCAGATGGATCCAAGAGGGATGTGCTTGGAGTGATTGAAGATTTTCGAGTCAAGATAGGGAAAGCTAGAATCCCAACTGATTTTGTGATCATGAACATGGACCAAGAGCCAAAATAAAACTTCAATAGCTGGGGCTGTAATTGATGTTAAGATGGGAACCATCAAGCTCCACCTTGCTAAAGACTTCACTATGAAGTTTGACATCAAGAATTCAACACATCACCCTACTATTGAAGGTCAGCACTTTGTGGTAGTGGAAATAGATAGTTGTGAAGTTTTTGAGGATGGAGGGGACCCTAGGATTAAAGGTTCAGCCCAAGCAAAGACTGTCCAAAAACTAAAAGGTTCAGTTCAAATGTTAGCTGGTTTAGTGAAGGATCTTCAAGTTCAGCACAACAAAAGGTCTTTGAAGAAGGCAAGACCAAGACTCAAGTTTAAGAAGAAACAAAGTTCAAGTGTTAAGGAGGTAGTGATCAAGGAACAACACCAAGGTTATCAAGTAGAACCAGGGGGGATTTCATCACCTCCTTGGTCTCTAAACCAATCCTGAAAAGGCATCAAAGTCAAGCTTAGAGACTTTAAACAAGCTCACTAGGGAGGAAGTCCCTAAGGTATCATTGTACATATGCTTTATTAACTTTGTAGTCTTGATATTTTTGTTTTATGTGTGTGTTGGGCAGGCTGATTAATGAGAGTATAGATGGGTTTGGAGAGAATTGGATTTGGAAAAATGGACTCGCAGTCCAGCTCGACCCCCCACTCGACCATGCACTCGACCGAGTACCAGTCGATTGCTATAGTCGAGTTGCCCCAGTCTCTACCTCCAAGTCAACCACAAGACCCCCACTACACCTATGAGAGCATGAATGAGGATGTGGATAGCTTCTTCCACAATCCATGAGGTACCACTATCACCTTAACTTTGTAAATATCATTGCATCTTTAGTTTTATTTTGTTTTTAGTCTTAAATTCTCTTACAAATTTTTCTTACACAGTGGACTGTGTAATTTAAGTTTGGGGGAGGGTTTGAGATAGTATTTGATGTTGTGTTTTGTTTTCTTATTTTACATTTAATCATGATAGAATTTGCATTGCATCTAAGGCATAGAAAAAACAAAAAAAAAATTGAAATTTTTTGCAAAAACCTTTTAAAAAAAAAGTGTGTTTATGTAGTTTGCATTGCATATTAGGATCTTGTTTAGCATGTTTCATGTAGGACTGTTAAATATTTGCATTAGGGATCTATGATGAATTTTGCCTTGTTAGCTTGCTAGATTTACCAAACTAGGATCAATGCCCAAGTTAATAGTACTTTGATGCTAGTTGAGTAGTTAGAAACATAAGATTGAACCAAGCCTTGAATTCCTACATTGCATTTGGTCTAAATTGAAACATGTTGTGATTTGGTGTCATTTCCTATTTATAAGAACCTAATATTGTCTTTTAATTATCATCTTGTGCATTGCTTTAAACTCATGGATACCATATACATATTTGGATCATCTTTCTCCTTTTTACCACTCTTGTTGATCCAAGTAGCTGATTTCCTCACTAAAAATCAGTTTCCCCTACCCTTAACCTATCCATCTATCAAGCCATGTTTATTCTTGTGTGTGTGAGGCCTTTTTGGGGTTGAGCTTGGTAGAAAGTGTTAGGTTTGAAATGACAAGAGTAAGACCTTGTGTAGTTCTATTTTACATCTTTCAAACTAGATAGTACTAGGTGGTTCACTTGTTGGGTTTGAGATTTGGCTGTAAAGAAAAGAAAAGAGGAAAAAGAGAAAGAAAAGGGTAGAGTCTTTAGGAGAGGAATGTGTTTAAGTATAGTCAAGGTCTAGTGAAAGAATAGAAAGTAAAAAATATTGTTGAAAGCTAAAGAAAAGAAAAGAAAGAAAAGAAGAGTCTAGCAAAATGCTTGTATGTCTTAAGAATAAGAAGAAAAGAGAACCATAGCAAATAAGTAAGAATCCCCCATTCCACTAGAAAGATCAAATAAGAAACCTCTCCTAAGGCTTAAAAACAAAAGAGAAAATGGTATAAGAGAAGTGAAGAAGTTAAAGGGTAGAACTAGGATCATTTGGGTTTAGATTGATAGGATAAACAATTTGGGTGCCTTTGGGTAGACAGGATTTTGTTCTTGTGTGTCTAAGTGCTCTTACCTTTAGCATTCTTCTAAAGCTCAATCCAATTTTTATGAGAGAACCTTATATTGATAAGCCCCAATCTAAAGAGAGACCATCATTATCTCTAAACCTTTAATTACCAAGCCAAATGAGTTTACGCATTGCATAAGTTGATTCATGTTCTTTTTTAATGAATGTTAAAGGAAATGGTTGAACTGAATGCATGTGGACATCTAAGGCTTAAATAAGTAAAGGTTGTGATAGGCTTGTCCAAAATCTTTAAGTTCAGCTCATTCAACTTGCATCATAGTACTAATAACTTGGACATTGATTCTAGCTGGTCTATTGGCAAGCTTATGCTGAGATCCCACTTTTAAACCTCACCTACCTTCTTATGTCTTGATTATTTGCTTGAGGGCAAGCAAAGACTAAGTTTAGGGGTGTTGATGTTTATATAATTTACCTTGTTTTACCTTAGTATTTTCACTTCTTTTGCATCATTTACCATCTAGTTTGGCCCCTTTTGCGTAGTTTTAGGAATGTTTATGCATTAGAGTGTAGTTGCATGGCATTTGCATGTTTTCTTGCATAAACAGGTAATTTTGGAGCCTAAGGAGCATGGAAGGAATGCTGAAGAAGAATGGAGCTGAGAAGAGAAGGAAACAAGAGAGTTAGAGCTAAAGAACCAAGGTCCGGAGTCCCACTCGACCGCCCACTCGACCAGACACTCGACCATGTGCGGAGATGGACTCGACCGAGTGGAAGATGCACAAGAGAAGCCAGCTCGTCCGAGCACCAAGTCGAGTTGGCCGAGCCACTTAGCTATTTTGTCTTTTAGCATTTTTAGGGCTTCCACTAATTTTCCTATAAAAGGACCTTGTACCCTTCAACCACCAAGAGTCCAGCTTTTTAGATATTCTCAAACCTAGTATTTACCCTTTTGGGAATTATTTATTTTTGCACTTTTATTTTCTTAGATCTTGTACCTCCTTGAAGGAGAAAAACAAGAGATTCTTCATATTTGTTGGTTTCATAACTTTCAAAATATTGAGAATTCGAGTTTGATTCCTTCTTCAATATTGTAGATCTTTGTTTCATCTATCTAGTCATGCAAGTTTCAACATTTTCTGGGTTTATGATTTTATTGTTCATCATGTGTGATTGTGAGTAGTTTGCTTAGGATCTTGAGGATGGGTTAGGCTGGATTGTGGTTGAGGTTTGTTTAGCTAGGTCAAGCTTGATTGTTATAGATCTCTTCTAGGCTAGATGTAGTCTATGCTGATCCTATAACTGAGAGGGTAGGATTTGATTATAAGCCTCTTATCATCACACCAATGTCTACGGTGCAAAGATAAGGCTAAATCTACAGATTTTCATTAGGCATGCTAAGAGATTAGATGTCTTGTTTGATTATTGACTATAGATGATCTGTTGCTTAATGCTTTCTTGTATAAGTTCTTTGCTTTGTGAGAACAAGTCTAGAAATATACGAGCTTGATTGTTTTTGCCATGAGAGTGGATTAACATGTTCTAGGAGATCATTGTATAGAGATTAGCTCAAGTTGTTTGAGATTTTTTGACCAAGTTAGATGACCTCATTCATTAGTCCAGCCCATGAATCCCTCCTCAAGACCTTCCTTGTTTATTGATTTCCTAGCTTTAATCCTGTTGTTTGATCGTTGTTTGATTCACTTTTATATTGCTCTGTTTTGCTTGCATTGCTCAGTTTCTCGCGTTTGTTCAGCTCGACCATGTACTCGATCTACACTCGATTGAGTGCTTGCTCGAGCTAATCCCCAGAATTCTTGTTTATGCTTTGTAATTGTCCTGTCTCAATTCTTGTTTCATTTTAGTTGCATTTCTGTTGCATTCACTTAGTTTCCTGTTCATTGCTTGCCTTGCATTAGTTCATTACATGCATTACTATAGTTTCTATTTCTGTTCTTATTGCATCATAGCTTTGATTAGTCTGTTCTCTTTACTTTTAGCATCTATCTTAGTAGCTTTAACTTTCAGCATTTTACATTTCCTCAATAGGTTGTTAGTGACAGACATCTTTCATACTTGGCTTGACTTAGACATATATGCACATCCTGATTGCTTGCAAACACTCAGATTGGATTGACACCTCTTATACTGCAACATCATAAGGGGAATTGAAACACCCTGCAGTCCATTTATTCATCATCATTAATATCTCATTCCATCATACCATTCACCACCATCCACCAAAAACATGTGTATCATTCATCCATCCTAGTGTATCACCGAGGGGAGCGCCGGTGTTGTGCGTTAAGAAGAAGGATGGGAGTTTCCGCTTGTGTATTGATTATCGGGGTTTGAACCGGGTCACTGTGAAGAACAAGGACCCTCTTCCTAGGATCGATGAGTTGTTGGATCAGTTGAAAGGTGCTACTTGGTTCTCCAAGGTAGATCTGGCATCGGTTTATCATCAGATTCTGATAGATGAGGCAGATGTGAGGAAGACTGCTTTCAGGACGAGGTATGGGCATTATGAGTTTGTGGTTATGCCTTTTCGGTTGACTAACGCGCCAGCAACGTTTATGAGGTTGATGAACAGCGTGTTTCAGGAGTTTCTGGACGTGTCTGTCATCATCTTCATCGACGATATCCTGGTCTATTCTAAAAGTCCAGAAGAGCATGCAGTGCATTTGAGGGCAGTTCTGGAGAAGCTGCGGGAGCAGAAGTTGTTTGCTAAGTTGAGCAAGTGTAGTTTCTGGCAGCGGGAGATGGGATTTCTGGGTCACATTGTTTATGCAGATGGGGTTCTTGTAGATCCAAAAAAGATTCATGCTATCAGAGATTGGCCTAGACTACTGAATGCCACAGAGATCAGGAGTATTCTTGGGTTGGCAGGTTATTATAGAAGATTTGTGCAGGGTTTTGCAAGCAAAGCACGTCCTATGACTAAGTTGACAGGGAAGGATGTCCCTTTTGTTTGGTCCCTAGAGTGTGAGGAGGGCTCAGGGAGATTCCTATGTGATTTATATTGATGCATCTAAAGTTGGTTTGGGGTGTGTGTTGATGCAGCATGGGAAGGTGATTGCCTACGCTTCGCGGCAGTTGCAGAAGCATGAGGACAACTACCCTACTCATGATTTGGAGATGGCTGCTGTAGTTTTTGCCATGAAGATTTGGAGAACTTATCTTTATGGTGCAAAATTACAGGTGTTTATAGATCATAAGAGCCTGAAGTATATATTCAGTCAGCCTGAGTTGAATTTGAGGCAGAGGCAGTGGATGGAGCTTGTGGCAGATTATGATTTGGAGATAGCTTATCACCCTAGTAATGCTAACTCGGTTGCGGATGCTCTGAGTCAGAAGAGGGCAGCTTCGGCTCAGGAGCAGGACATGGAGACTCTGGTAGGAGAGATCAGTGCATTGAGTTTGTGTGCTATTTCTCAGGAGCCGTTGGGTTTAGAGGCGGCTGACAGAGCAGACCTTCTGAGTAGGGTGCGGTTGGCTCTGGAGAAGGATTTGGGGCTGGTGAATGCCTTTAAGGTTGTGGATTCAGAGTATCAGGTCTCAGCTAATGGTACTATTTTGGTACACGGGCAGATTTGTGTGCCCAAGGATGAGGAGTTGAAGCAGGAGATTCTGAGAGTGACTCATTTGAGCATGTTTTCTATTCTTCCAGGAGCGACTAAGATGTACCGTGACCTCAAGAGGTACTATCACTGGGTCGGGATGAAGAAGGATGTGGCTAGTTGGGTCGCGAGGTGCGATGTGTGTCAGCTAGTGAAGGTAGAGCATCATGTTCCAGGAAGGTTGCTGAAGAGTCTGCCCATTCCAGAGTGGAAGTGGGATATGATCACGATGGACTTCGTGGTAGGATTGCCAGTGTCACGGACTTTTGATGCTATTTGGGTCACTATGGACCGGTTGACTAAGTCTGCACATTTTCTGGCTATTAAGAAGACTGATGGAGCAGCGGTCTTGACTAAGAAGTATGTGAAGAAGATAGTCAGATTGCATGGGGTGCCAGCGAGTATTGTGTCTAATAGAGATTCTAAGTTCACTTCGGTGTTCTGGAAGGCATTTCAGGGTAGAGATGGGCACTAAGGTGCATATGAGTACAGGTTATCATCCACAGACAGATGGACAGTCAGAGAGGACGATCCAGACATTGGAGGATTTGCTGAGAATGTGTGTGTTGGATTGGGGTGGCCATTGGGTGGATCACATGTGCTTGGCAAAGTTTGCCTACAACAACAGTTATCAGGCGAGTATTGGGATGGCTCCTTAGGAGGTTTTGTATGGGAGGCCATGTCGTACACCAATATGCTGGACTCAGGTGGGGGAGAGGAGCATATATGGTGCTAGTTTTGTTCAGGAGATCTCAGAGAAGATTCGGGTTCTCAAGCTGAACATGAAGGAAGCCTAGGATAGGCAGAAGAGTTATGCTGATAAGAAGAGGAGAGAAATTGAGTTTCAGGTGGGAGACAGAGTGTATCCCAAGATGGCCATGTTGCGGGGTCCGAACAGGTCATTAACGGAGACTAAGTTGAGTCTGAGGTATATGGGTCCATTTAGAGTGATTGAACGGGTGAGACTGATGGCATATAGGCTGGAATTGCCTGAGGTTATGCGTGCGTTCCACAAGGTTTTCCATGTGTCTATGTTGCATAAGTGTCTCCGCGAGGATGATCAGTTGTTGGCTAAGATTCCTGAGGATCTTCAGCCTAACATGACGTTGGAGGCGAGACCAGTGAGGGTTCTCGATAGGAGAGTCAAGAAACTTTGGAAGAAGAAGGCAAGGTTTAAGAAGTGGTATGAGAAGCAAGCTGTGACTTGAGCTCGTCTAGCCTGGTCCCATCTATAATCCGTGGCTGGAGCGGGAATGGAGTATTCCAGCCCATCTCTCTTGTTACTTGGTCGCTTACGGGTGGTTGGTTGTGCGACTAAGTAACAAGATGAGGTGGTGTACGAGGTACGAAATTTCCGTGAGGCGGTGGTTTGAGGGAAAGTTTCCTGAAATATAAAATTCTAAAAGTGTAAAGTTTCCAAAAGTGAAAAGTTCTAAAAGGGAAAGTTTTATAGGAATTAGAATTTGCCCATTTTTAGCGGTTGTGAGCCTTGAAGAGGCTTGTGTGGCCTTCGTGGCGGACTTTTGAATCACTATGCCGTGTGTGGCGCTCTTTTGAGACATTGTGTGGCATTTGTGACGGGCTGTTTAGCCAATATGTCTGTTTAGGCGGTTCTTCGGGATGTGTGGTTTTCGTGACGGATGTAGGATATACGATATTTGTTGTTAGAAATCCAAAAGATCCAAATTTAAGGTAAATTAAACATATTAAAAAGGTTCAATATAGTTAAGTTATGGACATTCCACTACAATCATATTGTATATCCACTTTTATTAAATTATTAATTAACTAGTATTACATGATGACGTTGTCATTGAACATATAAATCACTTGGTTTAATAAAGATCAACTATTATAGATGTAAAGTCTTTCACCCGTCAAAACAAAACGCATTTGCAATTGGAATTATTTTCTATAAATGCACCAAGCTTTACGTATTTTATATTATGACGAACAAATTTTATCAAAACACAAATGATCGAGAGGCTAGCTAGCCCGGGCACATTTTAATATCATATAGATATAATCACTATCAGTTTTTCGCCTTGTACGGCTTTAAATCTTTCACCATCTTAAGTTTGTTAAGTTTCCCAAAATGAGTTGATGAACTCATACAATGGCATTTTTCCCTTATGCATAGAGCTTCCCTGCTTGTGCAATTGGCGGCAGCATTGCATTCTTCTCTGGTCTTGCAAGGGGCAAACGTTTGAGCAACTGTGAAACGTATCAGTCCACAATAAGATATGCTATATGTAAAAATCAAACCAATATTTAGCTAAAAGACTTGTGAGAGATTTAGAGACGTACAAGGTATCAAGAGTAAGAGGAGGAAAAGAAATACTACTTTTTATGTCATTTTTTTAATGGTTTGAGTATAATATCATAATATTTTTAGAAGACTTATGACTTGGGTCTTGCAATTTTATATTGTACCTCTTTGAAAATTTGAATTCGATTTTAGTATTATTTTCAAGTGAATCACTTGAAATTTTAGATTTTCACATTAGATTTTCTCATTTGATAAGAAATCTAACTTCTATAAAAAAAAAAAGTCTTATACACAACAAAAACTAAAAAGAAAAAAATTTCCAAAATTTTATCAAGTAGAATATCCAATCTTTATTACATATGTTCATTCTTAAGTTTTCTGAAAACAAAACAATAAAAAAAAGACTGAAGTCCTATTTTCATACATTAAAAGCTAATCAAGTTTAATAATAAATAACACAACTAATTAAAGACAGCATACACTAAGGGTCCGAATGGTAACCGCGGTTTTGGTTGTGCGGAAAAAGCGGTATTGCAGTGCGGTGCGGTACAACTGCGGTACGTGCGGGAGAAATATATTTGCGGGATAAGTGTGGTTTGTACAAAATAAACGATACGAAATAATGTTTGATTGGTGAAAAAAACTACTTGCGGTGCGGATTTCATATTATATATATATATATATATATTAATAATTAATTATTTTTTTCCTTATTAATAAATAAACAATAACAGATATTTATAAACCACTAATACAAAAATTAATCAAAATATAAATTTAATTTTAAACATACATATTGTTAAATGTGTTGAATAGTTATATCATAAAAAAGTACAATACATTAAAAAATATTATCTATTACTTTGGTTCTCCCATAACATATTTGCAATATTGTCTCTTATTTGCGTCATATGTTCTCCATCTGTTATTTCTGTTGCTTCTATGTCATCTAAATCATGATCAAAATCTCTGTTGTTGATATTTGTCTCTGTCATTACATCTGTAAAATCTGCATCTGAGAAGTTGGAAATTCTGATGAAATTATGTAAACCCACTGTAGCCATTACCACTCTTTTTTGAACATGAACATTATATCTTGGAAAATCAGAAAGAATCCTCCATTTTTTCTTCCAAACTCCAAAAGTTCTCTCGATAACAGAACGTAAAGATGCGTGACACTGGTTAAACAATTCATGTTTGTTTCTAGGAGGAGGACCAGAATAGAATTGAGACATATGGTATCTCACAACTCGATTTCGTGATGATCTATAAGGAGCTAAAAATCCTTGTTTGTTTGGATAGCCAGAATCAACCAGATAATACTTCTCTGACGGAGGCAAAGGGAACTCAGAATCACTTTGTTGTGCTATTTGCAGAACAGCTGTATCGTGGCATGAACCTGGTGCTCCATTCCAAATATACGTGAATAACATATTCAAATCACAGATTGCCATGATGTTCAGTGATGCATTATCGTGTCGATTCCAATACATTCCCTGTAACTCAGGCTTTACTTTTACGCATACATGAGTCCCATCCATAGCTCCAACGAATCCACTAAAATATGGCCAATATCTTCGGTCTACCTGAAGTCTTTCAGGAATTCGATAAAGTTCTTGTCTTGTCGGAGTTCTAATATAATCACATGCTAATAATTCAGTTGCCGTAAGAACTTCTCTAAATTTTCTCTGCACAGTTTCTTGATTTCGTCCAAATCTTAAACCAACATCTCTCTGAACTTCATTGTGCCCACATATCCGTAGAAACATCGCAACACTTTCTTCAATACTTATATTCAATGTTGGCTGAAGACCATAATTTGTTTGCAACAAATTACACAATGTTGTGAAACATGGAAGTGACATCCGTAATAACTGAAGACAAGCTGCATCATCTTGCTGTAGTCGACGCCATATATTTCTCCATCCCAAACCTCCATCAGTTTGGACTGGTGCTCTTTGAAAATATCGGTCATAATAATTCAAAGCTGGTTGAATTACTAACTCTTCAAATTGTTCGTTTTCCAAATTCCACAGTTCAATTCTTTCTTCGTAACTTAGATTGTTCAGGTCTTGTGATCGCAACTGACATATACGAAATGCCTGAAATTCAATACAAACGATTTTTGTCATTAGACATAGATTATTTTACAAACATAAATTAAATAAAATTCAACATTAAACTTTAAAAAAACATCAATCATTTCAAAACATAAATGAGATTGATAAACCACAAATAACATAAACTAATCTTCATCTCCTACATCACTGTGGTGACTTGCATTGGATCCTTGCGGAGTTCCCCAAATATTAAAGAGACCTCCTGGTCTAGGTGTTTGTGGCATTTGTCCAGTTTCAAAATAATTTGTGAAACCGAGACTGGATGATGATGTTTGTTGAATGATCGGTGGAGTTTCTACTGTTGCACCATCTCCTTGACCTCCAACTGAAAATCCATATTGAACATTTGTTGGAGTCGTTCCGCTTGGACCGCCTTGTTGAAAATTTTGTGTTTGCCGCAATTGTGGAGCATTTGGTGGTGTTCCCCACTGTGGAGCATTTGGTGGTGTGCCCCACTGTGCATTTGGTGGTGTTCCCCACTGTGGAGCATTTGGTGGTGTTCCCCACTGTGCAACATTTGGTGGTGTGCTCCACTGTGGATAAATGGTACCCCAAAAACCGGGTGAATTTTGTCCTCCCAAATTATTACCCACAGAAGATGGACTTCCAGATGATATACCTCCTGAATGTGGACTCCCAAATGAATGGCCTGAACCTAACTGTTTTGGCACATCTTGGTTGTTCCGTGAAACACCAGTCATAGCTTCTAACAGTTGTATCTTATCCTCGTCGGTGCTTGCAGCTATATCAATGAAATACTTACGCCAAAATACTAGCTCCTTAAGTGCATTAATGCATGCCCAATAAAATCTAGTGTGTTTGGGACAATCTAGCGCAATAAATATCGCTTCCGCCTTTTTAAAGGAATCGTAATCATCTTGGTCAAAAGCACCAGGGCGAAGTTGTTGAATATTTTGTCGTTGGAATTATCTAAAGCCAGTGATGCTGTCTTGTATTGTTGTTTCAAAGGATTGTCGTCTTCGACTTGCTCGTGAACCACTTCCAATAGAAACTCGTGAGCCTCCTCCAGATCTGTGTGCACTACTTCCACGTCTAGCGGCTGATTGCAAATTTAGTCTACCTCGTTGTTGGCTTCTAGCAACAGAGTTCTGGACTATTTCATCATCATCAATGGTAACACGATACACTTCTTCTTCTTCTTGTGTTTCAGGAATCTGTGTTTGTGGCACGTCACCGCTATCACTGTCTGAGTCATCATGACATTCTTCATCAACTGCATTCTCATGGATCAATTGTTCTCTTCTTTGTCGAGCAGAATGTTGAGATTGAGACTGAACATCATGTAATGCGAGACATCGTTGCATCACATCCCAAAATTCAGGCGGCTTTCGGTTAAAGCTTTTTGTTAATTTGCATCCCTATAATTTTAAAATTAATTAGATTCTTTTGATACATAAATTTTGAAACATAGGTTTATGAATAAAAAGATTTAGTGTACTTACAAACTCCTGTTCCGTCCACCATGTTTCAGATGCAAATATCATGGATGTATCAGGATCAACCGTTATGCCAGTTTTATGCGTAAGAAATTTCCACCTCTTATAATTTTTTTTGAATTCATCAAGCTTGTTTTTGAAGAAACCATAGGTTATATTCATGTTGAACGCTTGATTAAACTTTTCAACAATATACTCTCTACCGATGGCAGTAGGATTTTTTAGAGTATAATTATTCATGGCAATTGCTTCATCGAACAATTGAATTAATGTTTTTTCCTGAATGTACGACCATTTGTACTTGTCTTTGTTCTACAAAATTGATGAATACAATATTATTTAATATCTCCTAAATATACGACCAATCTGTCATAAATATTATAATTTTAATTAAAAAATAAATTTAAATGTACCCGTATTGTTGTTTCTGTCGGAAGAGTTGAATTATCGGTGGGAAGAGTTGTATCTGTTCGTCTCGAAGGATTTGTGTTTCGCCGACGATTAGACGACATATCTACATTGAATAAAATCCAACAATTAATTACTTTGATTTTGTTATAGATACATGGTAAAACCCAATAATAACAGTTTTTCGAAAACTCTCATTATGAAAACGGTTATACAAATATTTGTTATATGTTTAACATGGTTGCATCACTTAGGATAACCACTTTCAAGATCATTTATTTAAAGTTGTAAATTTGTTTGGTTAAACAAAAAATGATATGAATAGAGAAACTAAATGACACAACATACTCGACTTCTACACTACTAAATCTAATCCTTCCAACTAACCCATGATTTTTGTAACTTCTACACACGATTAAATTTTTTTATGTGATTATATAAATATTTTGGGAAAAATTATATTCTAAAATCAGCAATAACAAACAATTGAGTGATCCAACATCATAAAATTATTTTCTCATAATATTCTAAAACACTTAAATTTGAAAAAATCATAGCTTGATCACAATCTAAATATATATCACTTTCTTTTTTGTATAATCGATGATGATAATAATTTGGTTATGTTTATGATTGTTTTTTCATTTTTTAAAATGACCATTATTTAATAATTATTTCTAAAATGACACATATTAACATCAATAATAATAAATAATGAAAATAGTTGCACCACTAGTTAATTTTAACACAAAATTTTAGAGTAACCACTTTAATAATCATATATAAAGTATATATTAATTATTTAGGTTAATATAATATAGAATACATTAGATTATTTAACAAGTGCACTATATGTATGATAATTATTTAGCAAATACAGTAAATTAAAATACTAACCTGAAAATGTGGAAGATCTGCTCAAATTTTTGCTAAGCCAATTTGGGAAGAACCATTTTTTGATGTTATATGGAGATGTGATAAACATTTGGTGATGTAGTACTTATATATAGATTTTATTTTGCATATTTAAAAAAAAAAAACTTTTTATTATCCACTGGGTGCGTTTTTTTAGAAAAACGCTGGGTAAAAGCTGCTTCTGTTTTGAATCGCGGTCCATCACATTATCCAGCGGATAATTCCGCAAATTTGAAATTATTATTATTTTTTTTTTAAAACGCAAATTTCAGTTTTAAACCTGATTGGTGACACATGTGCGGATTTGGCAAAAAAAAATGAATAACGCTTTTTGAATGGCTCCCAATCACAGCCTAAATATAAATCTACCTGCAACTTTTTATAACAATTGTACATGCATGAGAAGCTTTATAAATAATAGAAAGTTTGTCATATAAATATTGAGATGGCTAAGAGATTAAAGAGAAAAAAATATCTGTAATTAAATAATATATGGTGCCTATTATTGCACATCTTTTTGGGTAAAAGAAAACACTGATTTTTTTCTTCAATACTGGAAGGACCTTAATTATCATATGGGTTATTAAAAAGAGTAACTAAATCCATCTAACATTTATCAAGATTTAATGATTAAGATGTTTTTTATAACATATATAAACATTTTACTTAAACTCAATTTATTATATTACTATTTTTCTGGCTGATTGTAATACCATAACTCTTAGACATTCATGTATTTTGATATTTTATTCTTTTCACTCATATATTGTGAACCGAATTCAGTTGACATCAAACCAATGTTTTCACGACCGGCCGGTCCGATCGGTTGACCTGCGACCCGAACAGTTCTCCGTTTGGGTCCACTACTAATAGCCGGAAATCTTAAAACCGGTAAAACCCAGAAAAAAACTGCTATAAACCCACGACCCGATGATTCGGACCGGACCGGCCGGGTTTCGGTTCAAAAAAATCTTTTCGATTTTGAATCTTTGATTTTTAAGACCAAATATAGGGTTTAGTTTTGAAAACCTCACGTCTCTTGCTTCATTTTCTTTCACAGTCCTCATCTCTCGTAGTGTTTAGCGAACAGTTGGTTTTCAAATTTCTCTTTTATTTTGAATTTTTTTACGTCTCTGATCTCCATCATCACTTGATTTAGAACATTAAAATAATACTTTTTTGATGATCATGGTTCTGTTTTTTAATCGTGGCTCTGTTTTTTAAACTATCATAGTTAATCATCAATTCATCATCGTGTTTGCATATATAGCAATCGATTATGTCATATAATTGTATTATAAATAAATGATCCTCATGTGATGTGCATCTTTTAAGAATCTGTTATAGTATTATGTTTTTGAAATCTGTGTTTGTTTTTTCTTGTGTAGTTGTGTATTTTACAAGTAATGGAAACTGAAGAATCGTTTAATAACGCTTGAAACCGCAATCGCCCGCTTCCGTAATCTCCTGCAATCGCAACCGTAACCGCAGCGTTTGAACCAGTCAGGTCCTATGAAAAAATAGCAGCTGCAAACCGTTCAGTAAGAGGAAAAAATGATATAGCTTGGTCCTATGTGATTCAATCAAATGATGCAAGACGAAAAACAGTTTTAGAATGCTCATTTTGTCACAAAAAAAAAAATAGGAGGTGGAATTAATAGGATGAAACAACATCTTGCTAGTGTGAAAGGAAATACAGATGCGTGTTCGCAGATTCTAGGAGATGTGCGATTTAAGATATTGAACACATTAAAAGAAATTGAGAACAAGAAGAAGAAAAAGCTTGGTTTAGATGATACGAACGATGGTCCTGAAAATCAAGATGGTGATGGAGATGATATCGAAGGTGATGTTCGCCCAAGTCAAAAGAGGAAGAAAAAAGGTATTGATCTACATGAGTACTTTAAAAGAGGTGTGCATGATCCGACCCAACCTACTATAAAAGATTGTATGCAAAGTAAAGAGAGAATACATGATGTGGACATGTCTGTTGCATTGTGGTTTTATGACGCTTGTATTCCAATGAATGTCGTGAATTCTTTACTTTTCCAGCCTATGATGAATAAGGTAGCAAGTATGGGTCATGGATATGTGGGGCCTCTATACCATGCTCTACGTGTTGGATTGTTGCCTGATGCTAAGGTGCAAGTTTCTTTTATCATTGATAAGTTTAGGAGTACTTGGGCTACTACTGGATGTACTCTTATGGAAGATAGATGGAAGGACACAAGACAAAGACCGCTAGTTAATTTCTTAGTTTATTGTCCTAAAGGAATCACATTTCTCAAGTCAGTTGATGCTTATGATATCTATGCAAGTGCTGAGAATTTATGCAACTTGTTTGTTGAAGTTGTGGGTATGGTCGATTCAGAAAATGTAGTTCATTTTGTAACCGATAGTGCACCCAAATACAAAGCTGCTGGAAAGCTTCTCGCAAAAAAGTTTCCCACCATTGCTTGGTCTCCATGTGCAGCTCATTGTATCAATCTGATTTTGGAAGATGTGACAAAACTACCTTCTGTTCACAATTTAGCGCATCGGATGTCTAAGGTAACCATTTTTGTTTACAACCATAAGTCGACTTTAAATTGGGTCAGAAAAAGACCTGGTTGGAGAGAGATCATTCGACCTGGAGAAACATGTTTTGCTACAACTTTCATTGCTCTACAAAGTTTCTATCAACATAAAGAAGATCTACAAGCTTTGGTTACAAGTACAGATGCTGAACTCAAGCAGCTTTTCAAGACGTCTAAAGCAAAGGAAGCTAAATTGATTGTCCTAGATGAACGAATGTGGAATGTATTGCTTGATAATCGTCAAGATTATGACTCCTATCATTCGATTGTTACGCATTTGTGATGCTTATGAGAAGCCTTCTTTGCCATATGTGTATGAAGGGATGTATCGAGCAAGATTAGGAATTAAAACGATGTTCAGAAAAAGAAAACCTCTCTACCAGCCTTATACAAACATCATTGATATAAGATGGGATCGTATCTTGTCTTCAAGATCTTCATGCTGCAGCGCACTATTTGAACCCAGCTTTCATGTATGATCAAACTTCAGTTTGTGAGAAGCCTAAAGTTATGAGTGGGTTAATGAGCTTAATTGGAAAGCAAACAGAGAACATCAAAACAAAGCTCGTTCAAGAGCTTAGGTGTTACAGAGAACGTGAAGGCAGCTTTTCTCCTGATATGGCTCTTACTTGCAGCAAAATATCACAGCCAGGTAAGTTATTAAACATGGATTTGACTTGCAATTTACTTTATATATATAAAGTAGTGTGATATAATTTAATTGATATGTTTTGATGAATGGTGGAGATATTTTGGTTATGATGCTCCTCATTTGCAAAAGTTAGCAATAAGAATTCTTAGTCAAACTGCTTCTTCATCTGGATGTGAGTGCAATTGGAGTGTGTTTGAGCGGATTCATACCAAGAAGAGGAATAGATTAGAGCATCAACGACTCAATGATCTTGTCTTTGTTCACTACAGTTTACGTTTGCAACAAAGGTGAATATCATATTGTTATTAAATAATATGATCTCGTGAGTCTTTGTTCTCGACGTAATGATCTCGTTTTTGTTTTACATGTACAGGTCAAAAAGAAAAGATCATATGATCCTGTTGACTATGAATCTATTGATAAAACAAAGTTTTGGATTGTTGAAGAAGAAGAAGCAGGTGAAGTTGAATATGATGAATTAGAGAATGCTCTTGCTGAGGAATATCTCAAAGACCATGAAGACACAAACCCTGAAAAGTCTAATGGTATCTTTAAAATTAAAATTGTCCATTTCACTTTTACAATTTTCTTTTAGTTGCCTACAATATTTGATTAAACTAAATTTCTAGATGTTTCAGATATTGATGAAGACTTCAAACACGAAGGCAACGAAGGCAATGGTGGTAGAGACAACGAAGATTGGTTGTTGTGATGGAGATGATGTTCTTTAATATATTTTAGTGATGATCTTTTACTTAGTGTTTTTTTCTATTCAAAAGGTTCATTCACTTTATTAGTTTATTTTTGTTTTTAGATTCATAATTTGTTAACTATGGTATGATTATTTTTATTTTAGTATTTTATAAAACTTAAACTATATAATTTCTATAAATATAGTAAACATAGCATAATCAATTGACCCACGGTCGAACCTGGTTGAACTGATGATCTAGTGACCCAGAAGGTAGTCCAGTTCGGCTTCCGGTCCGGTCGTGAAAACATTGCATCAAACTCATTCGGGTACATGATCTAATTTTATTTATTCACTAAAAACGCGTGTTTCGTTATATAATCTATACTATAAAAGTTGGCTAACTCTCTCCCTCAGCATGCCACCTCAGCACCTAAGAGTGTGCCATGTGTACTCTGTCTTCAATTTTCTATGTGATAAATAAAACTTAGTCAAATAACATAACTATTTCTTAAACAAACCAAATATATTTGAGTCTAATTTAACTGCCCATTACAGCAAAACCAGTTCAAGCCCAAATGCTATTACTTTCACTTTTTTCGATACAATAAAACTTGAACATTTCACTCCAAAACATGACATCTCAGCGTTTTAGAGAAGAAAGCTAGAAAACTTTACTTATAGGAATATATGTTGTTTGATAAAAAAATATATATAATTATCCGTTTAACTTATTTCCAGACGGTTATAACACTGACATTTTCTTGTAATTTTAATAAAAACCCATTTCCAAATATAAAACCATGTACATACATAATCCTTCAATCCATAATCATCATCGAACCAGAAAATATTTAATTCTTAAAGAAAATAATTGCTTGATTGATTTAACATTTTTTTGGGGTTGATAAGGTAGAATCTTATACAATACTTCAATTTCTGCAACATATATATTAAAGGAAAATAAATGATTGCCTAATAAAATAGTATTTTAAAACAGGAAATCAAGCATATAAAACATTTTTTTAATATATTAGATATTGAGTCAACTCAAATAATATATGTTATCAGTAATGCTAATTAACAAGAAATTCAAAAATAATTAGATTTAAACCGATTGAAGACAATATTTAAAAAAAATTTTGGTAACACACTTTTACGACTTTAAACATTTTTAAAGTCTTGAAAGCCATATTTTTACTAATCGCACTTTTTTTTTCTCTTCCTTGTACTTTGTTTAAAGCGTCAAAATCCATTCTTTAAAACTAAACATTTTTA
Organism: Camelina laxa; assembly: GCA_024034495.1. NCBI lineage: Eukaryota > Viridiplantae > Streptophyta > Magnoliopsida > Brassicales > Brassicaceae > Camelina > Camelina laxa. The sequence goes on from CM043882.1 coordinate 29,349,337, forward strand.
AAAGCATGGTATACCCCTTTTTTGACCATCTTTATTTTTGCCCTGCTTAAATTTTTAATGACCATTTTACCCTTAGATGAAAAATATTTTAATCAATAAAAAGAAAAACAAAATTTTCCCGCCAAAAAAATTTCCGACATATTTTCCCGCCAAAAAATTTTCGAAAAAAATTTCCCGCCAAAAACTTTGATAAAAATTTTCGACAAACAAATTTTTCCGCCAAAAAAAATTTACAAGGTTTTTAAAAGGTTTCTACCTTATAAAAGCCTTATAAACACCTTATAAAGGTTTTTACAAGATTTTTTAAAGACTTTTAAAAGGTTTTTTAAACACGGTTGTTAAAAGGTTTTAAAAAGTTTTCAAATGGTTTTTAAAAAGATTTTTACAAGGTTTTTAAAAGCGTTTACAAGGTTTTTAAAAGGTTTTTAAACACATTGTTGATGCTTTTAAAAGGTTTTTAAAAGTGTTTACAATGTTTTTATAAGGTATAAATTTCAATATTTTTGGCGGAAAACATTTTCGATTTTGGCGGGAACTTTTTTTGGCGGGAAAAAAATATTTTTTGACGGGAAAAATTTTCGATTTTGGCGGGAAAAAAAGGTTTGGCGGGAAATTTTTTTTATTTTTGGCGAGAAAATATTTTCGATTTTGATGACTGTACATTCTTGCTGTCACTCAAAAATGGGTAATTTGATCATTTTGTACATAAAGAGGGGTAGTTTTTAAAAAAGTCAACATGAAGAGTAGTTTTAGAATGCCCTTCTTTTTTCTCCCTTTCATATTTAAAAACTCTACAAAAGTATATATATATATATATATATATACATTTTACATATTTTATTTTTATAAATTAATTATTCTCATTTTTTTTTTTTAAGATCCATTTCAATAATAAATTTATTTTTTCGTCATCATCACTAACAATACTAGTTTATGAAATTTACCATTAATAAGAGAATAAAATCATTAATTGTTTGTTTGTTTGTTAGAGTTGTTCATATAGTTGTTTGTTTTAAGATCTTATTCTTATAGTTGTTTGTTTTTTCTCTTTTTTTTTTAAGATCTTATTCTTATAGTTGTTTGTTTTCAAACAAAATCACATATTTGATTGACTTTTATTTTTAAAAATTTTAATTTATCATTAATAAAATTTATTTTGTCATTAAAGTGCTATATGAATTAATTTCTGACATAATATATGTTTATTATTAATATTTAAGAATAATAATCAAAATAACAGTTATAGCTTTAAAAGTTGTTGGTAAACAATCAGATTTTAACAGTTAAAGTTTCTATAGTCAAAACATCTACAGTCAAATTCTCTGCAGCTAAAATTTTAAAGTCAAAGTCTCTACAGCCAAAACTAACAGCCGTTACCAATCATGACCAAACTCTCCAGGATCCAGCGTCACAACGAACGAAACGATTCAGGTTTTACAGCAGCCAATTTTGTTAGATGTGGGAAAAGTAAGTTATATATACAAGTGGCATGGTGTTTTCTCGGACAGACAATAACTGCTCAATAAACGCTTTGCCAGCGAAGCTCTTATTTCAAATTAACACACTCATTTAGTAACTGACATTTAAGTGACGAAAACTAATTGACAAAAAGGAAACGCCTTATTGAGAGTGACCCAGAGAATATTACTCATCAATCAGTAATAAACGTAACCAATCACTAATTATTCAGCACTGCGAATAACCCAAAAACTCCACAAACAAATTTACTCAATCCAAATGAACAAATACCATACACATTTTGTTAACCATCAACCTTGTACAATTGTTCAAAAGATTAAAATGAAAACAGCTCAAAATGAAAACCTCCCAGAAAACAAGTTTTTTAAATAGCTCAAAATGAAAAATATAACACAAACCGGAATGCCAATTGATTACAAACGTAACTCATTAAAGCCACATGGATGTAAAAAGTCACTAACCACTACTAAACATAAAATTGGGTAATAATTCCAACATAGCATCTAAGTTTAAAAAAAAAAACAGTGGAGTACTTAAAAACAAAAAACAACACAAAGACATATGTACAGTTTAATAATCACATAATTTAGAAATATGTCACGACATTAAATACCAGATGAAATACTATTGTATTTGTAGATGTATACTCCGTTTACTATTCTTTGAAAAAAAAAAGAAAATAACGGCTCTGATTGGTAACCTAAACAAAGTATTACAAGTGGTACAACTTTGAATTTTTACCAATCACAAAAACTTTACTAAAACCTTTATTAAAAGCTTCCCTCTCAGCTTTTTGTACAGCTTTCATGTACAGCTCTTTCTTACAGCTTTGTACTATTCTGTAAGAGCTTACAGTTTTTCTGTACAACTTTGGCTACGTTACCAATCAGACCCAACAATTCACCCATAAGTCACGCTCCATATAATACAAAGAATAAACTCATACACTATTTTTAAAATGGCCGAATTTGACATTGTGGTGATCCCATCATAGCGTAGGCCAATCTTCACAACAAATAGTCGGCTGCCTTCTACGCTTTTGGGACTCATAAAACAATAACAAGAAAGAAGAACTCATGGGCATAGTCCTACTTTTGCTTCACGAGAAGGTATTAACAATTACACACATATATGGATTATATTACTATCACAAACATCTATAAAAACCACTAAAGGCCTTCCATTTACAGGATTCAATGATACATGGATTCATACCAGGTAATCTTGCGACCATGTATGCAGATGTTTTACAAGAAAATATAATCTTTGGTCTTACTTGGTTCAAAGTGCAAAGATGCATACATCATTACACGGTTAAGGGAAAATCATTTGCTATCCGTTTTCAGCAAGGCACACAATTGAACATCATACCCTCATGAAAGCTTAACCATTAAAAAAAAAAAAATCAATCTGCACAATTTCAACCACCTACAAGTCCAAGCAAACACCAATCTAGCATTACCTCGTAAATACCCATAGACTAAGTAAAAACTTTCAACATGAACATATATAACACAAATTCTGAAAAAAAAAGTGCCATTCCTTTCACAGATGTTTTGGGACAAATCATCTCTGTACAAGGTCCTAACCTTAAAAATCCAACTTCAAAGGACCGTTTGATAGTCCAACTCAAAGTCAATAAGTATGTGTTGTTTTATAAAATATAAATATAAGGAATGATTATAAATCAATTACTAACATACTTTTACACCCACTTATAGGTCGATCATTACCTACTTAAATATTTGGGATGAGGCTGCATCAGATTTCCGCTCATCAGTACTACTTTGACAAAAACATCGACGAAATCAAAAAATTCACAGAAGAGTAAGTGAAACATAGATACATCAACCCACAAAAATCCAAAAACCAACAAACATTAATCATACTTTATATTCACAATTGAAACAACAATAATGCATGTAGGATGGGGATAGAAGAAGGAGCATCATATGGACATGTTGACACAAAGGAAGGAGTCCGGAAAAAAAGAAATGGTCTCAATAGCACACCTACATGAGTACCAAACAAAAGCAAATGCACAAATTTGATAAATCATTCTTTAATTTAATTTATAAGAAAGCCTAAAAAAAAACTCCCAACTTTTAAACCTATTTAAAACAGTCTTAGGAAACTGAATTCCAATGCAAAGCAAAAATTATTCGTGTCCTCCAAAAAGCGGGATGGTCATACAATTCATGTACAAATTGTGATAGAAACTTGGGCGTCTGGTCAACACTTTTGACGTGCAACAAATGCGATTCCCCAAACTCAGAAGGATTGCTAAGGTACACCACTTATTGTATTACACAGCTAATCCCACATATACAAATTTCTAAAACACCAACCATAACACACGATCAACGATAAATCTGAAGGTACCGAGTGGAGCTCGCAGTTCATGATGGGGAAAAGGCTGCCACTTTTGTTGTAAGAGACAATGAAATTAAGAAACTCATTAACAAATCACCAACGACACTATGGGAAGAGATGGTAAGCAAAAAAAAAAAAAAAACTACACAACAAATATCTACACTTTACCTTTAACAAGATAAGGCAAACACTAATAATAACAACACAAATTTGTAGGCAATTTGTAGGCAAGAGGAGCACACACTCATAACTTCCTAATAAGCTTAAGGAGTTACTATTCTATAACTTAATTCAATCAATTGATTAGACTAATTATTATTCTACAACTTATGTTTCATTTCGATCAAATACAATTGTTGTACAAATTGCTGATTTAGTAGTAGTTGTTGTTGCTGTTGTAACTGCTGCATGTGGAGCTGTTGCGGCTGAAAAGAAGGTGTTTGCTATTGTTGTTCTTGTGGTTGTCGAGAAGAAGGAATCGGTATCTTACTATTCCTCAAACATCTATTGCAGAGTATGAACCATCGATTGAGGCGATTGCTATTAAACACACATAATTTAAAATCTATACAAAACATCCCATAAAAAAACATCAAAATACTAAAATACTAAACAAAAAAATAAACAACACAAAAACAACAATCCCCACGTAGCGCGTGCACCCACCTAGTATATTAGTAAAAGGTTAATTGATTATCCTTACATTTTGACGAAAAACAAATTGGTGGTCCTTACATTTTGATGATTATACTAATGTGTCATAGCGATTGCAATGGACCAAGCATCGAAACAAAATAAATAAAACATAAATCACTATTACCTTATCAAAAGTGAATGCATGATAACTAAAGACTTGGTTATATAAATAACGACTATCGTCACATAAGAGAAGACGTTTAAAATTCTTGACTGCTCACAAGTAGTAAATTTCATTAAACCTTTTAAATTAAAATCAGCAAAATTTGCTAACATATATAAGAGTAAACATGGTGCTTGAATGTTTGAATCTCTATTGCAACAAATTTTGGTTGTTATTGTGTTTATATAGTGACTACAACGTAACAGCAGGAAAACGAATTATCAAATAAACTACTTTATTTTAGTAATGTACTATGCATTTTTTTAAACAAAGTGTTTTTTTAACAAGTACATATTCCTTCCATACAATATGGTCCTGGCAAGTCTTTGCAACGAACGATCTTACGACAATATTCATCAAAGTTACAAGTCCACATGTTACACTGTCCCGTCTTTCCTGCTTTTCCTTTACACCATATGCCATCACAGTCATTTTTTGATCCGCACTCTGGAATATAGCTTCTACCCATTTTTCCTAATGCATTGGTTTCATGCAACAAAAATGTGCCTACATGATATTCAAACGAATTTTTTTAACATGTTGCAAAATTGATGTTGTTATAGATGCATGTAATAGAAATTTAAAGAGGGAAACTTACAAGAGATGAGAAAGAAGAAGAGGAAAAGCGATGTTAGTTTAGACGCCATTGATAGAATAGAAGATGGAAAAGTTTTGTTTTTCACTTATGATTTTGTGTTTGGAGGAATGATTTCGATGACTATATATTGTAACTTTTAGATTGTGTTATTTGAAACGTATTTTCCGTGTTTGACTGTTCAAACATTTATTGTGGTCTTTGAAATGTTTTTATTGTTTTCTCATTGATTATTAGGTAACCAATTAATATAAGATTTTTTTGGTCAACATGTCCTTCCAAGTTTTTTAAATATTAGCAGAAAAAATGGAAAGTCATGCAAAGGTGACTAGTGGCAACGCCACTTTCTGAAGTGAATCAGAACAAATCTAAGAATTTTTTTTTCTTTCACTTAGAAATCAAATTGAAAGTTACTTATAAAGCAATAGGATGGATAAGTCTCATGTTTCATTTATGGTAGATATTATTTTTTCCACCAAATATAGATATATACTCTCTCTGTATCATAATAGTTAATTTTTTAGGATTAGTACCAAGATTAAGAAAAATAATGAATGTTATATTATTATTAATTACTTTTTTTAATACTTATCTATATATACATTTTTGAAGTACATTTTGGGTTCTACCCTTTTAATTTTGTTTATTTAAAATTTTAGTCCCTATAAAATTACACTAAAAGTAATAAGTAAAATATGGTAAATTGACAAAATCGCTTTTGTTTATAGAAACTAATTAATTCTACCTAAATTATTTATCTATATATATATATATATATATACATTTTTAAGTACATTTTGGATTCTACCCTTTTAATTTTGCTTATTTAAAATTTTATTCCCTATAAAATTGCACTAAAAGCAATAAGTAAAATATGGTAAATTGACAAAATCGATTTTTTATAGAAACTAATTAATTCTACCTACATTTTTTATTAATAGCAAATTTGTTTTCTATATATGTGTCCCAAAATAAAATAAAATAAAAATCAATCATTAAATTGTATACAAAATATTATATACACTGAAAAATAAACAATCAGTTAAATTAAATAATTATATATTAAACAAAACAATAATAATATTATTTTAAATAAGTACAAATATTATTCTGATTAATTATACATTATAAAAACAGTTATATATCATAATTTTAATGTTTTATCCTGATAAAATTATAATACTTTAAGAATAATTGTATCATCGCTTAAATATAAAAAAATACTAAAAATTAAAAATATATCATTTTATTACTAAATTAAATATCATTAAAATTAAACATTATTATAAATAAAATTAAAAAATTATTCCGTGGTGTAGCACGGGTTAAATCCTAGTTTACTTATATTTTTTCTCACACTTGTCATTCAAATGCATGCGTATATTTAATTATTTATTATAAAAGTAAAAAACATTAATTAGTTGTTTGATTTTAAAAATAAAAATATATTAAATACATTAAAGAAATCATCTTTTGTGATACAAGAAAAAATTCTAGAACATTATCATTTATGATACAGAGGGAGTATTTCCCAAAAATTATACTTATGAAATAATTTGAATACGGTGATGATTATTTAAGTTTTTTTGTAAAGAATACATGTTGATGGTGAAAATCTTTAACTTATAATACTCCATCAATTTCGTAAGTTTTTAATTAATAATTACTATTACTATTTTGAAAAGAAAAAAATACTGACAGTTTCATACAAATCCAAAACAAAAGAAAAAATGTTCTCTATTAAATTAGTTTTATTTTATCATCAAAATCATCACACAAAAACATAACATAGATTTTTCAGTTTTGTATGTTCACTAACCATTTATCTAAGCAACGACATTGTGAATTTTTGCAAATAAATTTTCCAAAAACACAAGTAAGCTTATCCTCACAATCACTTGCTGTCTTGCACGGTAATGGAGTCTCAGCTGGTAGTAGATTAAGGTTTTTTCTGCTTGAAGGTGGTGGTGGTGAAATCGGCAAACATTGACAATGAGAATCTATACATTTTACCGATGCGATTAAACAATGAACATCTTGGCAATCATCTACGGTCGAGCAGCTATGATATTTGACTTGAGCTTCAGGTACAGGTATGGTCACTGATATAATGCCTAATATCGAGACATCGATTTCATTAGTCATTGCAAACCAAATTTATTCAGTACATTTAGCATGTGAATCGAAGTTTCATGAAACAATATAGACTTACATGTTAATATTAGCGAAACGAGCATGAGAGAAATCGTTTTAGATGCCATTTGATTTGGTGAGGGTAACTGATGGTTTAACAAGATAAAACTAATAAATATGAGTGAAAATATAAAAATGTTGAAAGGAAACATATATAAATTATTTAATTAAGGAATAAAATAAATTTAGTTAGGAATGAACAGTAAGAATGATAATGAATTTATTTTCTAGATTAAATTAAAATATGATTATGGCATCTAAAACGATTTCATACTAATTTGGATATTATATTTTACCTTCTTATAAAAATTATTCAAATAGAAATGTATAGTATTTAATTTAAATCAATATGTAGTACTTATGTAATTATATCACTTAAAACTCATAAATTTTATTTTCATATAGAAATATATATATATATATATATATATATATTTTTTAAAAGTTAAATTTTTTATTAATTACATTCATAATAAAATTATAGTATCTATTTTAAATTTATTTTAAAATAAAAATTTTGTTTATAACCTTCTTAAGAAATTTATGTAAATATAATAGATTTTATTATTTATGCAACATATTGTTCAGAAAATATTTAAATTTGAAATTAATTTTATAGATATTGTTCCTCACTAAATTGATGAGTCATACTTTTTTTCTACAATCTTCTATATAAATTAGTATAATATTGGAAGTTTTTTTTAGTCAAGTGGTTATAGCACCACATCTGCAACTGATCCCATGGGAATTCGATTTCACTAAATCGTGTTACTCTCTGTAGCAGAGAATGGATATGGATCGGGCTGATCGATTCAGTAATGACAAAAACAAAAACAATAAAAAGAAAAAAAAAAAGGTTTTTTTATTTTTTTTTGTCAAGGAAAAAACAAAAAAAGGTATGATATGAGGTTTGGGTGGAAATAAACCATTGTTTACACCACTTGATGGTAACGTCGAAAGAAAACATTGGAGACTTTTAAAAATGTGAATTTATTTTTAAGATTGTAAAAAAATTTTGAGAATAAAACCAATTCCAGATAGCAAAATTTTGGAACTTTTAAACCTCATTTTTCCTTATAAATAATTATGTATTATTATTCCAATTTACTTTAGGTAAAAGATCAGCACCATTCAAGTAAAAGGTAATTTCTAAAACATATTTCAAACCACTCTTTAATTTAATTAACTCACCAAACCTACGAATGTTAAGAAAAAAAAAAAAGAAAAAAAAATAGAGGGGGCAAAACTCCTTTTCAATTAATAATACAAAGAGAGAAATAAATTTTCTAAGAAAATCAATTTCTTATGCACCGTCGCCGGTCGGGGGTTGATCATAACGTTTTGCCGATGTGCGATAGGGACATCAGCTGTGGAGATTGTTTACAACATAATCAGCATCAGTACCAACGCTGCGTAATATCTAGAAGAGGAAAATAATGTTACTACCAAGTATCCACCATATCTAAAAGATACAAATGCTGATGATGACCTATTGTTGGATTTGTAAATATGTAACATTTGTAGTTTTACACAAAATTCAGAGTAAGACTAAAGAGAATACTTTTTCTTGAGAAACTTATTTGTGTGTAATTCCTCCCAAATTATTTTAGCTATTAAAAAAAAACAAACTACAAATACTGGATAGATCTTGTTCACGCTTGATTTAGTAATGGGCTTTCATAGGCCCATGATACTGCTAATGGAAATATAAAGCGTTGTGTCAAAAATTTCACCGGCAGAAAAGAAGGTAAATAAAAAAGATGATCAATCTTGCCAAGGATCACTCTCTGCCCTAACTTCAGATGGTTCAATTACTTCTGCTTCTCCACTTTTGTCATCTCCTTCATTCACAGTCGAGCTTTCTTCTTCTTCTTCAACCCTACCCCATCTTCCTCCAACCGCCATTGCCATCATCTCATATATCTTGTTCCCTAGCTCAGCCGGGCTATCAGGCTGTTCAACAAACACATCAAAAGTGAGTCAAAAGATCTCAATCCACTAGAGATTATACTTGGAAACACATAAAAGCTAAAGAGCTATTGGATTTCTTACAGTAAATCCACTTGAGATTATAGCAGTGTCATATAAGAGGTCAACCACTCTTGTTGCTTCAGCGCTCTCTGGTGCATTCTTACAAGCAGCCTACACCAAAAAATTTACAAATATTAATCGCATTTTTAGAGATCTCTGAGACGAGAGATTCCTTAACGAATGAATATATAGCATGCACTTACATTCAAGTCTTTGATGATGGGATGATCTGGATTGATCTCTAGGATTCTCCTACCTCTCATGAACTCCAAGCTTGAAGTGTCTCCAAGAGCTTGTGCCTTCATTAATCTGTCACCATAAACAGCCACATTACGTTTGATGATGTCAACTTTCTTTTTTAATATAGCCTTTGCTAAACAGCTAAAGTACCAACCTTTCCATATTAGCTGACCACCCGAATTTGCCTGAGACAAGCACACAAGGAGAAGAGCTCAAACGATTTGAGACTTGGACTTTAGCAACTTTTTCACCGAGCTGCTGTTTTATCCAGTCACAGAGAAGGTTAAACTCTTGTTTAGCTTCCCTTTCCTTTACTTCATCTTCATCTCCTGCGAGAATAGACAGAAATTGTTACAAACAAATGGTCAAGAGAAATACACGAGATTTGATGAAAACACTTACCGAGTTCCAAATCTTCTTTGCTGATATCAACGAACTTCTTTTCTTTGTAGGTTTGTAAATTCTGAATTGCAACCTCATCAATTGGTTCAACCAAGTACAGAACCTATCATTCAAAACGCCAGCGGTAAGAAAGCAAATCAAACCAGAATCATGCACCAAGACAATATATTTTGAAGATGAAAACCTAAGCTTGAAGCATATATACCTCAATGTCTTTTTGGATTAGTTTCTCCAAGAAAGGGGCAGACTTGGCACTCTTTAGACTATCGGTTGCAAGGTAGTAGATCGCCTTTTGGTTCTCTCCCATGTTCTCGATATATTCATCCAAGCTTGTCAACTCCTCTTCATTCTTGGAACTGAAGAATCGAAGAAGCGGTGTAATACGTTTGTGGTTACCAGTGTCTTCGATACAACCCAATTTAAGGAATCTACCAAAGTTCTCCCAGAATTTCTTGTAATCCTGGAATCATTCGTACCAATAAATCTCTGACCTTCAAAAGAGCTTAAGTGAACACATTTGGATTAGGTAAATACATACCTCTTTGTTTTCACTTTCTGAGATTTCTTGTATCATGTCAAAGGTTTTCCTAATGAGCCTCTTTCTCATGATTCTTACCTGTGAATATTATCAAGAAAACAGTTTAGTTACGAGGTGAGATTCTTATATAATCAACATTTGGTATTACTAACTGATGACCACTTACAATCCTGCTTTCTTGGAGAATTTCACGGGAAACGTTAAGTGGAAGATCATCTGAGTCCACCACACCCTTCACAAAGCTCAAGTATCTCGGGAACTGCAAATAGATCATGGAACATGGTCAGACAAAAATGGAATCAGGGGAAATCTAAAGAGAGTTCTACAAAAGAAAGAACTAATATATACACAAGACTCACAAGTTCTCCATCAAAATCGTCAGAGATAAACACACGCTTCACGTAGAGACGAATGTTCTTTGTCTTAGGGTTTGTCACATCCTCGTTGTTAAGAGGACCCATCCCAGGAATGTACAAAATGCTCCTGAACTCAACCTCACCCTTTGAGAATCAAGATGATATAATTAGTAAGAAGCAAAAGAATTCATAAGTTGGCATATATGTAAATAGTCTATAAAAGACAAGGACCTCAGTTGTGAAGTGTGTGTTAGCAAGTGGATCCAAGAACTCATTGAAAGCCTTTTTGTAGAACTCATTGTACTCTTCCTTTTCCACTTCCTTTGAATTGCGCATCTATTAAAAAGACACAAACTAATCAGCAAACATTTTGAACGAAAACAAAAAAAACACATGTTAAAGCTATCAGGCATACCCAAAGCGGTTTTGTCTCGTTGGCTAGTTCCCAATCCCAGTACTTCTCAGTTTTAGTTGTCTTCTTCTTCTTTGGCTCACCCTGGAAACAAACAAGAAACAAAATCAACTCAGCAAACAAAAGTCTACGACAGTACTTGGTTTTAAACAGCTTATACAGACAATCAAAAACATAATGATTTTACCTCTTCTCCTTCCTTCACTGGTTCTTCCTCTTCAACCTACACCAAGTTACAAATTAGCAAAACACATTAGCAACGTAAAAACACTGTTATAGTTATGAAAACAAAACTACCATCCTTACCTCTACAGTCCTAGATTTTTCCTGCCATGTATAGATGGGAAACCCAACGAACTGAGAGTAATTCTTCACAAGGTTCTTGATTCTCGTAGACTCCGCAAATTCGTACTTGTCATCATCCTGCAGCCAGAAATACAAATTCAACTACACTATAAGAGATCTCAATATCCAACACATCAATGGGAAGAATGATTGAATAGAGAAAAGTACCCTCAAATACAAGGTGATCTGCGTTCCACGGCGTAGAATGTTTTCAGGGTCTGTTTCTTCTCTGATCACATATGAGCTACTATCAGCTACCGATTCCCAAACATATTGCTTGTCAGATTTGGGGCTTTTGGTAGACACAACAATCTGAAGGAAGAGAAATCTATAAGCCCACTCCTCATAACGAATACACTAACCAGAAGACATTAGCAAAACAAAAGTTTAAAGTCTTCACCCTTTCCGCAACTAAGAAAGCAGAGTAAAATCCAACACCAAACTGTCCTATCAAACCATTGTCAGCACCGAGGTCCTTGTTTTCCTGAATAGAGATAGAAATATTAGTGTAGAAAACTCATGACATTGCTAGCAACATATATTCAAAGAGATGGATATATATAAAACCTTTAGAGCCTTCAAGAATTTCGAAGTACCACTTTGAGCAATAGTTCCAAGGCAGTCTATAAGTTCTTCCTTTGTCATACCAATACCAGTATCGCTGCATATTCAGATCAAATCTCCTCAGTTCAATATAATTGTAAATATTAAAATAACAAAATGAAAATAAAAGATAAGAATTCACTCCATACGTTATGGTAATGGTGCCGTTATCAGGATCAGGCTTAATCCTAATCTCAAGCTCACCACCATCTCCAAGCAAAGCAGGCTCTGTTACACTCATGAACCTCAACTTATCCAAAGCATCACTTGCGTTACTGGATACATACAAAACACATCCAAAATCAGATTCAATTCTAATTCAAAACACACATAAATCAATTCATCCATTAGTATATCACAACTTTAGAACTCACCTCACAAGTTCCCTTAGAAACACCTCCTTGTGACTGTATAAGCTATGAACAATCAAATCCAACAATCTACTAACCTGCAAAATAGAGATTTCAACAATCAAATCTTAAATCTTTATATCCACTTCAAACGATAAAACAAAAAAAAAAAAAAAAAAAAAACTAAATCAACACAGGAGAATTCGATTTGTACAATGAAACTGAGAGATGCCCACAAAATAAAGATTGAAACTTTATAGAAATGAAAAGAGAGAAAGCCAACCTCAGCTTGGTACTCAAACTTCTCACCGGAGCCTTCTTCAGTCGTCTCTTTCTCAGCCACGGCGGCGTCGCACTTCACGGCGAATCGTTCACATCTCTTCTCGAGATTCCAGGTACAGGAAACGCCGGTTCTAAGAGCGCCGCCACGAGGCAGAAACGAGGTTCTGAGATTAGAGAGACGAGAAGAAGAAGAAGAGAGAGGAGTGATTGGAACTGAAGTCAAAGGAGTCGTGTATAGACTTCTACTCAAAGCAGGAGCCATTAGATTCGAAACGGTGAAAAGATTTGAGATTTCACAATCCTCTCTATCTCTTAAAAGAGAGAGAATAAGAAAAAGAGTTTGTAGAGAGTGAGTAGTTGAACAAAGAGTAACCTAAAAACCCTATTAAAAGGTTTAAGGAGAGTGGGCTGTAGTAGAGGTTTCTAGAAGAAGGCGGTGTAATAATAGAGTAAGGAGATGTTCTGAGATTTTGTGAGGTCTACGATAAGCCATTTCATCAATACCGTAGGATTGATTATCCGTTTGTTTCACACGCGCCTCTTTCAGGGTGGACGGAAAAATAAAACAACACCAAACCGGCAAACCGATTGGTTTTTTGATAAGAGTCAGTCAATTGAAATCGGAATCAATTACAACTTTATATTAAAAAAAATTGTTACGAAAATAAACCGTAATTACAGATAGCTTTAACTTTAATTAGTTTCAGGTACATTAACAAAACCAAAACCAAAGGTTTTTAAACTGGTTGTTTACAGAAATCACACCTAAAAAAACATATGTCTATACTCACGCGCTCAGGTGTGCGAAATTATTTAATTACTCAAAAAAAATTCATACGTATAAGCTTATTGGGCCTATATGTTACGGCCTGTAATAATTTAACTAGAGATTTGAGGATGAAAAGAGGGCCTCTTTAAGAGGCCCATAATGAGCGTGAACAGTAATAGGCCTTTTATTTCTTTGGCACATAAATATTGGTCAATAATCAATATCAACGAGATTGGTAATACTGAAGTTTGTATTAAAATTAAGGGTTAGTAAAAAAGAAATTATATGCATACACCAAGACAAAAAATAAAACTGTTTAGAATTTTGAAGTGATGTGAAGGTCTTTGGTGGAAGGGGTCATGTGGACTGAATAAACTACTACAATGTTGAGTCTAACGAAGCTACACGATTGCCAATTATTGGAAAAATCCAAATCATAGGTTATACACTCCATACCCCTGTTTGTTCAAAAAAAAAAAAAAAAAGGTTATACACTCCATACCCATTAACTAATTTAACTACAACATATATATAGTTACCGACTTCTCAACGTCCTCTACTTATTTTGCAATTCTTACCTTTTTCGTGACTATAATATGTGGTTCTGCATATAAAAGAAAGAAAAAAAAAAAACAAAAATTGCGATTTTCTTGTAAGAATGACAAAATTATGTAAATGGTGTTAGTTTGTCTAATTTTTGCATCCAAACTTGGAATTTATGAATGGTCTATTGATCAAAAGTATTATCAGAAACAAGGTGTAAAAGTTTTGGAATTGTCTGAAAATAAAACTATATGTAAGATATCTACAAATTTTATATTGGTAAATGAAAAAAACCACTTAATTTAGATAACTCTATGGGCTTTGTATTGTGTATAATATAATATCTATATATAGTAAGTTTAGTAACACAAAATTTTAAATATAGAAATGAGTATAAATCTTGAATGTTTTTAAAAAGTGTGGTTCATCGTAAACCGATATGGAGGTAGACAACAAGCACGAAGCACGCAAATTCATGAATTACAGTTTACGCAATGTTGTTTTCTTGTTTACAAATCTTTATTCAACGGACCACAATTTTTACTCTCCGTTCTTCGATGTTTAATTAGGGACTTTTCAAAGCAACTTCTTGTTTATCGAACCTTAGATTGTTTTTCTATATTTTTTTTAATATATCTTCTTATAATAAGAAAACAGGGAAGGTTCTTTTAAATTACTGATGATCTGTATTTATAACCTTTTATGTAAATTATATATTGGCCATGAAAGTTTTTCTTGGTGGTAAGGGTAATTAAGTTCGTATAACAACATGAATAGCTTTGGCCGTACTTGTTAAGTTGTTATATATATATACTTATAAACAAGTTTATTTCACTATTTTCTAAAAAAATATGTTGATGAATATTTAAAATTCAATGTTACTAATTAGACTTCAATGTTTGTTAGAAGTAACATAAAAATTCTGAAAGTGTATAAGTGTATGTAACATGGCCATCTTTCTAAAGAATAAATTAATTAAAAGTGAAACTTTTAGAGCAAATTTATTGGGGGTTCATATAAGGGGAGTTCTTTTTTTATGAATTAATTGTGTACTGTTTGGAATATAAGAACCCATGATTTCTTAGATAAATTTTTTCTTTTATTGGTAGGTTCTTATTTTGGGTCTCTTATTTTTGAAAATATTGTTTTTGAAAATTTTAAAACTTTAAATAGAATAGAAGTGATATAAATGTGTAAACATTTAAGATTTTATAAAATTAAAGAAATATTCTATTTTTATTAATTTTCAAACATACAAAACATAATAAAATATTAATACATATTACAACAGAAGTGCAATTTATAAATGGAGAGAATGATTAATCTTTTTTAGCAATCAGATTATCAAGCATCACATGCTTGATATGCTCCTTCTTCAATGCAAACTCCTTCTCTTTCAATGCAAAGTCCTTCTCTTTCATCTCATATATCCTCGACACACGCTCCAACTGACACTCCAAGTAAGCTTTATCATCTTCCTCCACATCCGGTTCGGCCTTAGAGCTTTTTTTTTACTTCCCCTTCGCAGCCTTAACACCAGGAGGCCGAGGCATTGGTTCATCAACATCAATCGCATCCTCAACACTCGCTCTTCCCCTTTTCACTCCATTACCTTTAATAGATGTGGAGGCACACCATTTTGATCGTATCTTAAGACAAGCCATGCATGCTCCAATGAAAACCTATGTCCATGATCATTAAAGTATATCTCATGTGCTAACTTCATCACATCATCTTCATTCTGTCAACTAGACTTCTTCCTACTCGCAGCATCATAACAACCAGCAAACTTGCACACCAAGTCGTTTATCCTCCCCCACCTCTGCTTACAGTGACTCGCCTCTCTCTTTGGGCGACCAACAACAAATCGGACATTGAGCAAAGTATTTCGCAATCCTCCCCCAAAAGGATGCAAGTCTTTGCTGGTTGGAAGTAATCGGATCCTTGCTAGTGTTGAGCCAAGCGCTGACTAACATGGTATCATCTATTGGTAACCATGCTTGCCTTGACTTGCGGTTTTCTTTTGGGGATGCAGGTGAAGATGGAGCTTCAGAACATGGACTTAGAGAAGGAGAGTAATCGAGGTTTTGGGTATCAAGTTGACTTTGTAACAGACTCAAATAGCTAGAAGTGGGACGATAAGGATTCATGTAATCGTTTGGATCCATATTGCTAAATGGAGAAGGAGATGTGTTTGTTAAATGAGAAACAAGAGATTGCTAATGGGAGAAGGACTTGTGTTTGTTAAATGAGAAACAAGAGATTGCTAATGGGAGAAGGACTTGTGTTTGTTAAATGAGAAACAAGAGATTGCTAATGGGAGAAAGACTTGTGTTTTGTTAAATGAGAAACAAGAGACTCGTCAAGCAAGAAGGGTTTGTATTTGGAACCATAATGCTAAAGGGAGAAAGAGATGTGTTTATCGATAAACAAGAGAGATTGCTAAAGCAAGAATGATTTGTGTTTTGTTTGTGTTTGAATTTATAAGGTTTAGTTAATATTTATGTTGGTTTAAATTTTGAAATAAAGTGTTTACCTAAACTACAACAGCCACACATTTAAAATCTTCACAACCAACTAACACATCAATGACTAACTAGACTAATACCAACAATAGCAATTACTAAACCTATTTATCACAACCAACAAACAAAAGCTATAACATCAAAGACTACACTAACCTACACTAGCAAGTACTAAATCTATTTATCACAACCACCAAACAAAAGCTTTAACTAACACCAAATAAATGCAAACAAGTTGAGGATCATGATTACCTTCCTTCATGGCAGAAGAGATCCATGTTTGTCCATACTCAATAGATCCTTCACACTTTATATTCATCAATTCATCAATCCTTCACACGCCATTTAACCTCAAAACAAAAGACATAACCGGTTAATGAAGCCCAAATTCAAAATAAAATTAATCATACATGAACAAGCTAACTCGAACAAGAACAATGTACTCTTAAATTATACATTCATGTTTCAAGAACAAAAACATTTACTAAATCATCATTAGCTACCACAAATAACAACATCAAAAACAACTAATAACAACACAAAAACAATCATGTGTCAAGAACCGAAACAATTACATATCCAACTCCACACATTATATAAACATTGTAAAACAGATCATCATTAGCTTAATAGCTTTAATCAGAAACTTTAACCACACACACAAATAACAACACCAAAATCAACAAATAGATACTGTTGAATCAAGTTAGAAACTTTAATCAGCATATTGCGATACATTCAAGGCCAAATCTTTTCAAATTCATCATAACCGGAGTTAAAAAGTACTCATCTCCAAAGTAAGAATCAAAACGGAACACATGAACACCAAGAATCCTAATTTTCTAAGAAACATAAAAAAACCCTAATTTTCAATTAAAAAAAAAAACCCTAATCATCAAACCCTAATCGAGATTGATTCAATCAGTAATTAAATTGATAAACTTACCCTCTGCTTCCAATTGATTGAATCTCTTCTGATTGAGTGGACTCCCAATTCACGAAACCCTAATTCCCAAATCGCCTCTCCTACATGCAATCACAGCCGATTCACCATTCAATCAAAATACCGCCATGGGAAACGGCAATCTCCTCTTCGTCCGGCAGCAATCTCCTCTTCTCCGACCGCAATCTCCTCTTCCTCTACACCCAGACGAAAAATTTACACATTTTATATTTTTCGATCACCCAATAGCATACGAACACATATACGTCTCTTATAACACATTTGGAAATAGGATATAACAACTTCCCCTAAATTTTTTGTTTTCCTTTCCTTTATTTTTTGATCGAAAAATACTAAGAATTGAACCCCTATAAACAACGTCTTACAAACTAGATGTAATAGTTTCTGGTAAAAAAAAATATGATAGATGACTAAATAGTACTTTTATTAATTATTTTGTATACATGCATTCATTCATAAGTTCATAGTGTCAGAGAAAAAGGGAATTTATTTCAGTTTATTCTTCTATGTTGTCCGTACAATAATTACCATTTAATTCAGTTTATTCTTTCAGATAAAATAAATGATTTATGATACTACTATGAACTATCAAACATGAATAGAAGTTAAGGCATTGAGATTGAGAAATTGCTTTCCACTAAATAGAAAAGCATGTGCAGACTCGAGCATTCATGCAGACTCGTCCCTTTGTTTGTCTAAATTTGCGAGAGTATATATATTTGACGTGGGAAAAGAATATATTTTTTGACATAGGTTTTGAGTCCTTTTTGACCTCCTAGGTCCTAACATTTACAAATATTACTATATTATAAGATTTATTTGATCAAAATAGAAATTAAACAGTAGAAAAAAAATCTAAAAAGTTTTGAAAATTAATATTATTTGACTTTATTACCGATACAAGTTTATTTTAAAACTATGTACTAAGATATATGTACGTGTAATGTGTGCGTGTCACTGTCAATATATAAAAATTCAAGTGGTTTGAATATGGACGTTATGGCAGACATCGTAAATATGTTCAAGTACAATTTTTATCGTAGGAATCCATACATTACACGTTAATTGAGACACATGGTTATGGACACGAACTTAAAACACATGGTCAACAATCTCCTATATATAGACTCATCTCTTTCTCTTTATAATTCGACCTCCTGCTTAAATTAAATTGTAAGGATATATTATCAGAAAACTAAAGGAAGATACCTAGTTTTGAAGGGAGGTGAAGGAGCAAATAGAAAAGACTCATGACTACTTTGTCAAAGATTCTATGTGTGTTGATCATTCTTCTTTTATGTTTCTCCTTTCGATATTCACTTCATGGTTAGTGTCTCTCTCCTCACACTATCTTCTCGAATTTGCATAATAGAACAAAAATCATAAAGCCTACGCATAATCGAGCAAAAATCATAAACCTATATAGCCTTTTAATTACTTTCGTTACTCAACCCAATAAAGCATCACAAGAAAAGGAAAACAAATTTCGTTAAGATTTATATTACTATTACTTTGCATGCATAATTATATACACATGCATGCATGAAAATTATAGTCTTACTAGATAGCTAGAATCACTTGGTCAAATTCAAATAGTAACCTAATTTGTTCTTTGTTTTCTTCATCATTAGAAGATGGGAATCAACAATCAAGCGGTGACTTCGTTTCAACTGCTAAGGTATATAATAGTAGTTTCATATCGAATGTTTTTCTTATAATCATGCAATTTTATTTTTCCATTTATATTCAATGCTCCTACTTTCATTGAAAACTAATATATTATTTTTATTATGCCGTTAATTTTGTTTTCTTTCTATGATCATATCTTCCTTCCATAACGCATCTTCAAAAAAAAAAAACTTTCATTCGATAAATTTTACAATTTTACTATTACTCGCGTTATCAAAGTAAGTTTCTATGTTGTTTTCTTCTTATAAACAAAAAAAAAGTTATTCCCTAAACCCGTTGGATGACTATTAAAGCAGGCGACTGAATATGGTGATGTAATGAAAAAGATCATAGGAAGAAAACTGATGATGATGACAAATGGAGAAGAAAAAGAAGAAACAACACTGAAGAGAGGAGCTGGAGAGACAGAGAGAAACTCGAGCAAAAGTGTTGAAGAGGATGGTCTCGTTGCTTACACTGCTGATTATTGGAGAGCTAAGCATCATCCTCCCAAGAACAACTAATTCTAGAATAATAATAATAAACATGCCAGCTTCTACATATAAAAATATCTTTCTAGATATATAACCTTATAGTTTAAAGTCAATATGTTTGTTTTATGGTGTGTTTAATTTGCTTTTGTAGATTTTTTTTATTACGTTGTAACGGCTTATTTAATGGTTTACATGTAAACCAAAATTTTGAACCTTTGAAGCTTTCGTATGTATATAAATTATGACTTTGTTCTTATCGAAACGAATTAAATAAATATATATATATATATAACGTAACCTTGATCGATTTCCAAACCGGGTTTGAATCGGAGGGTCCGGATTCTTTAGAACATTGATATAGGATCACCTCGATCCGAGAAATCAATTAAAAAGTAATCATGTTGAGTTGAATATTGAAAACACGTCAAGACTTGGTAACAAAATGTTTCAAGAATTGATAATGAAAGAAATAAACAACAACCACATTGGTGCTGTTCTAAAGATTGCTCAATCACACCACATGGCAAATAGTTCTCTCGTCGAAACACGCAATGGAGTACATGAGATTCGCCAACTGAGTCGGATGACGCGGATCAAAGAAAATATGAGTAGTGTCTGGTGCCTTACATGAAACCGAACTGCGCTTGCAACTTGAGGTTAAACTTCCATCGTAATCTAAAGGACAACACGGGCCTGTCGTGTTCAACAGATTCGAACTAGCTTGGTTTGTTGAAGGTCCTCTTAGTCCCATCATGAACTTGAAGTAATCCGAGTATAAAAAGGAAGTGTTGTTTAATTTTTTTTTCATAACAGGCAGGCTTTTTCTAAGCTTCTCGTTGTAAATGCTGATCGCTAGGTTTACACGTTCGTCGCAGCTTCCGCGTGGCACGGTCTTTGCTATCATATTCGGGTAACATCCTAATGGTTTAATGTTGTTGACGAAGAACTTCCTTGCTCCTAATTCATGCAATTTCTGCAACAATAACTAAAATATTTAGTAGAATTAATGTATTAACTTTTTCTTGGTTGGAATATTGGTTTATATGTATGGTTCGGATCCGTTTATTTCCCTTGAACTGAATTAGATTAAACATTATTAACCAAATAATGTAGCTCAAGGAAAAAAATGTGAACACCCTTTTACCTCTATTTGTTCCAAGAACTTATGAAGAAGCCTGTCCGCGAAATCATTTGCATCGGTTAACCTGGTATAGAAGTTTGCATAGTCGTTAACCCCAATCACGGTCATGAACAAAGATTGCTCCAAGTGTTCTCTCAGCGAAAATGGCGCTTTAAAATTTGTCTTCAGATTATTTTCGATGGTCTCCTTGAACATATCAACTTGGGTGCTCAACGAGAGACATTTTCCCTGTTCATGTAATGAATCAAAATAAAATCCATTACTTTAGAATTTTTCGAAACCGACGAAACTACGAAGTTCTTTTTGTCGAATATTGAAACTTACCGCAAACTTTCCTGTGAGATAGAGAATCCCACAGCCAGCAGAAGCATAATTAAAACCAGTTGAGATAATGTCCTTCCGGCTGTCCGATAATCCCAAATAAGCAGGAACCAAAGGAAGCTTATAATAAATAGCTGCATAATAACAAGAATACAACGTTTAAAACTTCAATAGTTCAAATTTTATAAAATATAATCCTCCGAAAAGAAAAAATTAGAGATCGAAAACATTTTGCTCTTATACCAATGTAGTCAGCAATTGTTTTGCCATTGCTAAAACGTCCGGTAGCTTTGCCTCCTTCAAAGTCAGAACCATAAGGTGGATAATTCGCTCTGATCAACGTCGGAAGGTAGTTATTGTTTCCTGGATCGACCAATGAATCTCCAATAACATAAATAGCCGGAAAGTTCCCGCCAAAAAGCACGTCTTCTTTTGATTGCTTCCGTGAGTAAATGGTGGAGACATTGAGAAAAGAGAGGAGGAGCAAAAGAATATATGACTTTTGAGAAGAAGGCAAACCCATTTCTTTATTTTTTTTTTCTCCTCGGTTTAAGAGAAAATAGTTTAAAAGGAATAAAGCCTGCAAAATGAAAATCACGACGATGAACAGTTAATTGTGAAGGATTTATAAAGCATCAAACAAACTAAATAATAGAAATACATCATGCAAAAATTAACTACTCCCTCCAGTACTTAAATTAGTTGTCAGATTAAGAAAACAACTAACTAAATTTTATATTTAACCATTCTTAATATATTTTCTAACTTTTTATTGGTCAAAACAATAAAACAGTTAAAATAAAAGTAGTACTTTTACCACACATATGCTTTGAAATTCTAAAACAACAACTATTATAAAACAAAATTTTTAAGGTACCTACTTCTAGTAGTATCATTTAAGGTTTAGTCCGCCGAAAAAAATCTTATAGAAATTTATGTTTCAAAATATTCTGTAACGTTACGTACCTTATCGCACGATCGATACAGTCTACTAAGCCAAAACACTTGTGTTTGAATTTGGCGCTACGTTAGGAAATGATAGCTACATAAACAACAAAGATGAATATATCATATGAGTATCAAACGATATTATGCAAGAACACTAAAACAATGAAAAATAATAGAAAATGAAAGCAATAAAGACTAAGGACTTACCAGTCGAATAGAAGTGAAAGCAAAAGTAAAGATCCAACATCTTTAAATAAAAGAAAGATGGAGAAGATAAAAGCTATTTATAGCATTAATAAAAAAAGTAGAATTAATGACCGAGTTCAATACCACATACCTTGGATCTTGATAGAACCCGGAGCCGAATAGTTAGTGTGTCTGAATTTTTCAACAACTCTTGTTTTGGATACCAAACAAGACAGTGATTGAGTTACAAAAACCTACATACCATTGGATATGGTCTTTCAAATAGTATAGAACTAGCTAGGAGCCAAATTTACAATCCGCGTATATAAACGAGGATATAGCAGCATACTACCAAGGTTTAAGATTTTTTCCAACTTTTGGTTCGCCTAATATATTTATGGTCAGGTTTTCTAATTTCGTCACGTTAGAGCCGTAGAGGGGAACCATGAAGATAGCACCATGACGATGTTCGGGTAGAGACATGGAACAAACTAATCAAATGCATTTTTTATCAAGGTTTCCAGTTTATTTAGCTTTGAATTTACACTTGTGAGGATTTTTTATGATACAAAGGAAGAGTATGGAATGTTTGACAAAAAAAAAAAAAAAAGGAAGAGTATGGAATAAGAAAATACAACAGAACAAGCAAAAAAGAAATGGAGCGATTAATCCCTGAGTATGCCAAAGTGGAAAATGTAAAAGTTTATATCGGAAATTGTTTATAGAAAGATCAGGTGATGAAGGCAAGAAACAACAACTAAATTGATGTCTTTGAAAAAAAAAAGAGATTGTTGCTCCCAAAAGTAAAATGACTTAATTATTCACAACATGGCAGATACTTCTCTCGTTGAAACACGCAATCGAGTACTTGTAATTCGCCAATTGAGTGGGATGAAACGGGTCAAAGAAAATATGAGTGTCTGGTTCCTTACACGCGATCGAACTGGGCATGCAATTTGTGGTTGGAGCTCCATCATAAACGTCAGGACAACATGGGGCTGTCGTGTTCAATTGACTCGAACCAGCTTGATTGCTTGAAGTTCCTCCTACTAGTCCCAACATGTAGCTGTAGTAATCGGAGTATAAAAAGGACGTGTCGTTGAATTTTTGCTTCATCTGAGACAGACTGTTTCTGAGCTTAGTGTTGAAAAGGCCAATGGCAAGGTTTAAAGGTTCCTTGCAGCTTCCACGTGGATCGGACGTAACTATCATATTTGGGTAACATCCTAATGGTTTAACGTTGTTAATGAAGAACTTTCTTGCTCCTAGCATGTGCAATCTCTGCAAAAACAAAAACCAAAATCTTTAGTAAATGCATCTTGATTAACTTTAAAAAAAAATAAAAACCGAGACTTTTATAATCCATAAAATTAGAAGGATTCAACCACATTGCGTTTTGCCTTATAGGTTTTTCCCATATTATGTTTAAATCAAGTTTACAATATATTGGTTTGTTAGCGCGCGTAGTTTATATATTTAGTTTTAATACAAATAAATCTTTTAGCATTTAAACTAGTTATGTTTGGGGTTTCGAAAGTCTGAAAAATTAACAATTGTAGACGCATTCGATTCAACATCATTACCAAAAACTACATATTGTGGTGGCCAAAGAAAAAAAGTTAAAAACTCATTTACCTCTATTTGTATCAAGTACTCTTGAAGAAGCTTGTCTGCAAACTCAGTCGCATTAATATTGGGTGTCTTTCTAAATATGAATGCATAATCGTTAACCCCAATCGCGATCATAAACAACGATTGAGCCAAGTGTTCACTGAGCTCTAATGGGTTCTTGAACTTCGTCTTCAGATTCTTCTCGATAGTCTCCTGGAATAGATCGACTTGGACACTTAACGAGAGACATTTTCCCTGGTCATACAAAGAAACAAATAAAACCCATTAGGTATTCTCGAAACTGAAATGGCAAATTCTTTGTTTTTTTTTTTTTTTGTGTGTAGAATATTACTTATAGACTTACCGCCGTCTTTCCTGTGTTTAAAAGAATCCCACAGCTAGCAGAAGCATAGTTAATACCAGTTGAGATATTATTCTTTTGTTCTTCAGATAATCCCATATAAGCAGGAACCAAAGGCAGCCCGTAATAAATAGCTGAAAATCAAATAAAAACGTAACAAGACAACATTAATTAAGAACTTTCAATAACTTAATTTAAATTTAGTTATTTTTAAATATTCACCAGAAAAGTATATAAACAAACTCTATTACAATATCATGTTCTCATATATTAATATCACACGACATAGAACATAAATTAAAGTTAGAAAGATAATTATTTTTGGTCTTACCAATGTAATCAGCAATTGTTTTGCCATTGCTAAAACGTCCGGTGGCTTTGCCACCTTCAAAATCAGAACCATAAGGTGGATAATTCGCTTTGACCCTCGTCTCAAGATTGTTATTGTTTCCTGAATCTACCAATGAATCTCCGATAACATACAAAGCCGGAAAGTTCCCTCCAAAAAGCACTGCTTCTGGTTTCAATGGTTCCGTTGAGCTAATGGTGGAAATGTTAACAAGACAAAGGAGGATCAAGAGAAACATTGAGTTTGGAAACGAAGGGAACCCCATTCTCTTTTTTTTTTTCTCTATGTTTTGCCGGTTTAGAGAAAAAAAAAAAGAGAAATGAAGAAGCTACCCTGCGAATTGAAAAATCACGGTGATGGAAAAGTCATTTATAATCGATTCGAAAAGCATCATACAGCTTTCACACATACAAAAATACTAATAATACCCCATGCAGAAAAAACTAATTATTGTAACCTGACCTATAAAAAAACTTTGACAACGCTTTTTGTATAAAGAAAGCGTTTAGGATTTTATTTTAGTAGTTTGTTACCCCACATTGCGTTGTAATTCTTTTACTACTAAAATCCTAAAATCTAAATATTCGTTGTTCGAGAGATGAGTAATAAAAATAGTTAACTCTATTGTCCATAAATAACAACTTGGATAATATGACCATTGGTGAATTTTCTATTTAAAAAAAAAAAAAAACACATATTGGTTTTTTCAAATCTACAAAATATAATGAATATCTTTAAATTACTTCACCAAGACAAGAAAGTATTAGATTATGAAAATAGTCGTGAAAGTAATTTTATACCTTGAAAGTGGAAAATATATCATCTGAAAGCTTTCTTTGCATTTACTAGAAAACACAGATTGAAGAAATTTAGGATATGATTTTCACGTTATCTAAACAAACAAATAAGAAATGGACTGTTGTATATGATTTACTTTTCATCAACTACACAAACTTTTGACTTCCCACTTACTTCCCTCTATATTGATTAAGCTTTTCATAATCCATTAATATAATCCTAATTAAATCTTAGGGAGATTTATGAATTGTAAGCAATATAATCAGTAATGTTTACCTTATCGCAAGAACCCGTAGAAATAAGAGAGTCCAAGACAAAGCACTTGTGTTGGATTAGGAGCTGCGTGAGGAAATGAGAGCAGTAGATGAACAACAATGATGAATCATGAAAGTATATAGTAAAAGAAATGTGATGTAAGAACTAAGAAGAACACTAAAAACATGGAAACAAGAAAGTATAAGGAAGTACCGATGGAACAAAGAAAAAAAATGAAGAAGCTAGCCAAAACCTTTGATGGAGATGCATAAAAAGAAAGAAAAGAAGATGGAGCTATTTATAGCATTAAATGATTTAAGAGTAATAAATGAGTTTGAGAGGACAATGGTATAAAAAAAACATAATTGAATAAATCAAGCAACTCTTGTTTGGATATATAAAAAAAAATTGAACCTCTTGACCAAAAAATCAAAATGTTTAAAGAATTTTTTTTTTTTTTTTTAATGTTTAAAGACTTACATATCAAATTTGGAATTTATTTAAGACTTTTTGTAGTGTTTTGATGCAAAATTTATTAAAATTTTCCATTAATTTTTTGAAAAAAGAATCGTCTTTTGTGATTTTGTGTCACAAAAATAATTACCTATCATAAATGTAATGCATGTGAAATTGTCGGTAGATTTGTGTTGCTGTAGAGAAAATTGCCGTCGTGTAAATCGCCCGTGAAACTATTCACTGTAGTTCCATATAATGCATGCAACTACATTAGATCGACTGGTCAATGGTCATCATTTCTAGACAGTACTCGATGAATGTATCACGATATTCTTAAAACATTTACATTTAATTTTTTATTGTTTGGATGCCAAAGTGCTAATCCGATTTTACATTCTCTATACAATTTTTATATATAGACAGAGAAGCTCTGTATTATAACACAAGACCGAACTTTTTCTTTCACCGTTTATAGCTTTAATTAGGCTTGCGACTTCCGTCCGATCGGATAATTCGGTTTCGGTTAATCGGTTTTTCGGTTTATTCGAAAATCAAAAACTGTTCCAAATCTAACCGAATAAAATTTCGGTTCGGTTCGGTTCGGAGGTGGTTATTTTCGGTTATTGTAATTCGGATATTCGGTTTTGTATTATGGGACTAAAATATTTTCGAAAATTAGGTTTTGTCTGCAGAAAACACAAATGCTCGTTAACTTAAAAAAAAAATAAACTGGTTTTTTGTTTTGCTGTTCTTGCGAGATGAACGACGAAGACATGGATGGCTAGATCTGGAAAGACATCGGCGACGAAACTTGAGAAACATTGGTGCTAAGAATCAAAGAAGAATGAAAGGGGGAGCTCGCGGTTTATAAGATGAAGAAAATAATGATGAAGGATGAAGAATCAAAGAAGAATGAAACGAAGAAAACAAAATATTATAAAGGATGAAAAACTAAAGAAGAAGAAAATGATTGTTATCAATCAAATTAGAAGAAGAAGAAGAAAGAAGAATGATATTGATGATGAATAAGAAGAAAAGAATGATGATGATAAAGAAGAAGTAATCGAAGAAATATGGGGGAGAAGGATGTGAATATTCGGCGGCTAGGAACTTGTTGTTCTATTAGGATGTTAGGGTTTTTTATTCTTCGGTTAACCATTCGGTTTGAAAAACCAAACCGAAAATATCGGCTAACCGATCCTAATTAAATTCATTCCGATCGGTTTATTCAACTAACAAAACCCGAACCGATTTGTCCAAATATCGGTTCGGTTCGGTTCGGACAAATCGGTTCGGTTCAAAATCGCAGGCCTAGCTTTAATGCATACTCGGCCCAATCGATTCACGTTTATTCGTGTAAGGTCTTATATTGACCCTTAAAAAAGAAAAG
Source organism: Camelina laxa (assembly GCA_024034495.1). NCBI lineage: Eukaryota > Viridiplantae > Streptophyta > Magnoliopsida > Brassicales > Brassicaceae > Camelina > Camelina laxa. The sequence goes on from CM043882.1 coordinate 29,377,174, forward strand.
TCTTAGGCAACTTCTTCCAAACCACTGCAAAGACCCGGTCAACCCGATAAACCCATGAGATTTTTTTTTTTGTTTTTTTTTTTCATTTGAATTAGGATAAGCTTACATAAATGATAATATTAATTTAAATAAAGTACTCTTTTTTTTTTTTGTACCGGTTTATATTAGATAAGTTTTAAGAGAGCTTCGACGGAGTACATAGAGCTTTACATGACACAGCAGACTGCCGACGCAGTATAAGAGAAGAGAGCTTTTGACTGTCAACACAGAATTAAATTAATTGAAAGTGTGAGAACCATAGAGTGAGAAACGAATCTTCTTGTGGAGCGTCGATCAGATTGGATTTCTTGTCCAGAATAGCAAGTTTTCGTCGGAGCAACTGATGTATCTCTCTCTTTATTTGAGTTTCATTGCGTAGAGAAGGTGTGTGAAGTCGGGCATTGCGTTCCTTCCAGATATTATAAATCAGATCGAGCTTGAAAGATCAGCTTGCATATGGTATTAAGTTTCCTGTTTCTGGTAGGATTCTTAAACCTATGAGATTTGACATGGTCACATAAACAATAATCTCATACATCGTTTATAGTGCTATCTTCTGCAATACTCTTAACCTTTTTGCATATTGTTTAATTTCTCTTTTGTTTAGCTATAATCACATAACCGATGGCTTGACTTGGTTATACGATTTAGTTGTGTCTATTTTGGATATCGAAACGGGATGTATTCGGGAACAAATAACATTTTTTAACTTCAGGTTTTACTACGGTTTCTCTTTATTGATTACGCCTTGTTTCCCAATTATCCTATACTAGTATTATACCCGGTGAATAGCACCGGAAAAATAATTCTTTATAACTCTTGATCTTATAAAAGGATACATATATGAAAAATGACATTAATTCATTAGCAAAGGCTTTCAAATAACCATAAAAGGATCTCATATGAAAAAGAAAAACATACACGATACAAGTGCATGAGTTAATGAAATACCTTCTTCCAAATCCAATGGTATGAGAACAGAAAAATATTATGTGATGCTTGTTGGTATATGCCATTGAATTGTGTGTTATTCTTCCTAAAACCAAGTAAAAAAGTAAAACCTTTCAGATGCATAAAAATTGAATATTTGCTTAAAAACTTCACGAAAAATAAAGAGAGATAGAAGAATTCATGATTACCTTATTTCTTTCGGATTTGATTAAACACATTTTAATTTTGGCATCTCTGATGTGGCTCACCTAAGTTCATATGATGAGAATCAAAATTATGAGAACCATGGTAACATAAGTTTTAAAGAAGGGATAGAAAGCAAGGATGACTAGAATAAATTACACACATGCTTGAGGGATACGCGACCAATGGATTGACAATATTAGGCGACCAGTGGATTGACAATATTAGGCGACCTTCGGATGTTGCATCGACACTAAGAGACCTTCGGATGTTGCGTCAATATGGTGGTGGTGACTGGTAAATTGGTAATCGAAGATAAAAGTTGTTTTGTAGTATTTTGTTTATTGTATTTAGATTTTTTTTAATAAAGAAAATTGAAGAGAGTATAAACTGAGAATGGATTTATATAGAAGATAGATACGTTGTTAACAACCATGAACATAGAGCTATTAGTAGGGAATAAAATTAGGAATTGTTGTAAACTAGAGAATCCGAACCGAGAAATTCTCTTGTCTTATTCATTATGATCGAAGGAGGTTACATATATAGTGTTTACATAAACCCTAAGTACAAAACCAACTGGAAATAGTAAAGAGTTAATAGGCCATTGGCCATGGGCCTAATGGACTGGACTGATGGGCTTCATGTCATGGAAAATATATGGGCCGGTCTATGGAGTCCACTAAGTGTTTTACAAAACTCCCCCTTGGACGTTATGACCGTGCCTATGTCGGAAGAGATCTCTGCAATGTGCTTGGGGATGCTGCCTCATTAAAACCTTACCAGGAAAATCCAGTGGGACAAAACCTTGGTGAAGAAAAAAGAGTACAGCACACATTGCTCCCCCTGTTCCAAGCATCACTCTAAGTCCTTAAGCCTCCGCATTCCAATCTGGTGCGTGACTTCTTGAATGTTGCTGTCGGTAATGCCTTGGTGAAGAGATCGGCTGAGATGTTGCTAGACTGAACTTGAGTAGTATATGCTTCGTCCGATCTCCCTTGATGTAACCTTCCTTAAGCTGTGCAATGCAGGCGGTATTGTCTTCATGTATGACCGTAGCTTCCTTGTTTTCGACCATACACACTTAAACTTTCTTTGTGATAACCTGCATTAGCAAAACCAACTAAAACCTTCTTTGTTATAGTTAGTATAAACCCAAATTTAAAATTCCTTGTAACAAATACTTAATTTCACTCTAGTGCCTTTGGGTTAGTCAAGAACTAATTCTTGCTAGGAGGTTCACGGCAAAACTTATGTTTGGTCTAGTGTGGCTAGCCAAAACATTAACTCTCCTATAGCACTGAGCTATGGCATTTCAGGACTGAGAACTTCCTCATTGTCCTTCTTTGGACCAATGGATTTTTTATCCAAATCAATGCTCCTTACAACCATTGGGCTAGTCAATGGGTGAGCTTAGTCCTTATTAAACCTCTTGAGTACTTTTCTATATATGCCATTTGATGCATGATATGCTCAAATTTACCCTAGAGCTACTCTCTAAAATTAAGAGATCACTGCAGTACTTAGGGGTCGAATCCACAGAGACTCAAGATCAAACACAATAGATTATATAGTTTTGTAAATTATGCTAAACAAGACAAATTGAATTAAAAATAAAAAAAAACAAAGCAAATATTTAAATCAAAGTGTTGTAAATTCAGAAAACCGAAAGAGTTAAGCCTAGGGAATTTCTCAGGAAATTATGAAATATTAAATCAGATAAATCAAATAAGGTTCTAGCAATAAAAATCAGATCTAGAACTCTAAACTTTAGGTAAATTAAATCAGTTCTCACTGCAAATAATATCTAGATTTAACCAGAAAATCCAAATCTCTTTGTAAAAATTCTAAGTTGAAAATCAGCTTTAAGAACATGTTTAGATAAGTTCACAGAATCATAAATTCAAATCTCTTTGTAAGAAACAATTCTGTTCATCAATGGTTTATTCAGGAAAACAAACATATTCTCATATTAGTTTATTTCCCTAAGATAATAATTCTAGGTGATCAATCAAGAACTATTGTGAGGTGTTCCAAGGATGAAGATCATAAGAGATTAAGAACCTTAAAAATTTCAGATCTAATAAATCATAAAAACCCTATGAAAAACCCTAAACCTAACAAGCGAATTACTCAGACATATTAAATAAAGCACAAATCATAATTCTGAATAACATGAATAGATATCAAAAGTAAAATAGGGAGTTCAAGAATCTTCTCTCTACAAAGAATTCAGATCTATCTCTCCCAAAAGCTCTCAATAGTCTTTCTCTCAAAAGCTGCTAGATGATAACTCTCCCTAATCTAAAACCCAAAAACAATATATATACACCCTAAAATACGTTCAGGGGCTTATGTTGCAATTATAGAAGACTTTGGGAAAAATTGTAAAACTTCCAATTTCTTGTTCTCTCGGGTGGACATGAGTGTCGATCGATGCCCTTTAGTGTGGTGTCGATCGATGCTCGGTCTCTGGTCAGACTCCACACTTGATTTCCTTCGGTAAAATGCTCCAAAATATTCCATATTGCTCCATCCGTGCCAACTTCCTAAATAACCTGTAAAGACTCAAAAACAACCTAGAAACAAATCAAAAGACTCAAAAAGCACACTTATATCATGGCTAAAAACCGTAAAAACCATGATATATCAATGCACAAAGATTCTATCTTTTATGTACTCAAGTTATAACCCCAAACAGAAAATTTTTCTTTCTCTCTTGCCTAGGTCTTTTATTTCAAATTCTTTCTACTGTTTGGGCGATTAACCATATACACTGCTTTGATTACAAACCCTTTGTTTGCAAACTTTTTTAAAAACATGGACTGATGGGATCATTCTTATAGCCTTCTTTGGCTAGGTACTCACTTAATCTATTGTACCATATACACCCATTTTGTTTCAGTCCAGTAAGGGATTTGTCTAGCCTTATGCAGTATTTTCTCGAGAATCACTCTTATCTTTGAGCTCTATACCCTCTGGTAATCTCATAAATTTCATTTTCCAGTGGACCATATAAGTATGCGGTTTTAACATCCATAAACCGTAAATCATGTTTTTCTCTTATAGCCAGACTTATTAAATTCGTTGCATTCATCACAGAGAGTAAGTCTCCTCATAATCTATTTCTGGTCTTTGAGAGAATCCTTGTGCTACAAGCTGTGTCTTAACTCACGCTTTCATTACTCTCATTTCTCTTTCTTACAAAGACCAACTTATGTCCAACTGGTTGTATATCAAGTGTTGTCCTTAAGGTCGGACCAAACACATTCCTCTTCTTCTAAGAGTTTAACTCCACGTCAATGGCTTCTTTCTATTTTAGCCAATCTTTAATTTGAGTGCACTCTAACATAGACGTGAGTTTCTGATCCTCATTTACTTCAAGTGCTACCTTGCATGCAAATATTTCATTTATGTCGACATCTTTGCAGTTCCATTTTATTCTAGACATGATATATTTTATCGAGCTCTTATTATTATCAATACCATCAGGACCTTGAGGTTTAGCGTCCCAAACCTCATTGTTGGTACCTTAGGATTTGCCGCGGCCATGTCTATATTTTTCCTTAACCTCGGTTTTATTTTGCACCTTTCTTAGATTTCTGAAGGTTCTTTTCTATGGAACATATTGGTCTATTTAGACTCTGTAGCAACTTGATTATTGTGTCCCTTTTGAACATCAATATGTACTGGTGCATTACAAGCTGGTATGTACGATTTTCTTACTCTCTTTGGGTCAAAAGGAATCTGGCTATTTATTAGCTAGCTTTTGCAAATATATAATTCTTTGGACCTCTGCATCACAGGCTAGAGTCCGAAGATCTTGCCAATTTAAGGATGTTTGATTCCATAATATTTCTTTGACCAGCTTGTTTATCTCTCCACCCAACATAGAAAACTCAGATTCAACTAAGTGACAATCCGCGTATCTGGCCACATAAATAAATCACCCTTGGCTCAAGATACTTAGCAATGGTGGGAGAATCATATTCATCATATATTCCCATCCTCTCTTAGGATCCCATTTTTGTTTTCTGTGATGATGCAATATAAACGGCACACCCGAATAATATTTGAGATGGGATATGTCTGGCTCATGACCCGTTAGTAATTGGGATGGTGAATATTCTATGCTCACTAGATGGCCTGATGCGTATAAACTTTACTGCATGTAATATTGTGTGTCCCCAAGCCGACACAGGAAGCTTCGACCTCATGAGTGATGGCCGAGCAATGTTTAATGAAGGATTCATCTAATCCATTCTTTGTATGTTCATGTTCCACAGGGTGGTCCACATTTCCCCCCATGGACATACCATTATTATTAAACACTTGGGATATAAATTCACCAGCACTGTCTAGACTTATAGTCTTAAGTGGATAATTTATTTATTTACTGGTGATGGCCTTATAATGAGTTTTCCTTGTGTACATGCTACACACGTGAGATTCTTAGGAATAACTCTTCTCTCTTTTAGGAGTGTGCCCATTTTAATATCTGCTTACGCATCATGTTAGAACTCGGATGGCCAATCCGGTCTTGCCATAAAGTGAATTATTGAACATTTTGTTCACTGCCATGTTAGCCTCTATCATTTTAATCTTAGCATGGTATAAACCAGTGGCTAGTGCAGGTATAGGCTCTAGGATTTTCTTATGTCCTTGGGTGATTTTAATAATATATAGAAACTCTCTGTTTCCTTCACCCTTTATTTTAATATGAGAACCATTCAAATGAATGTCCTTAAAGCTCAATAAGCTTATCTTAGAGCTGGGTGAATATAAAGCATCACTTAGTTCAAAAGTGTGCCATAAAATATATGCCTGGCTGTAGCCTTCACTTAGGCTTGCTATACCCGCTTATCTTTGCTAATATTGGCATTTTTCAAAATTTGTGTGGCTTAATCCACTATCCACCACACTTATGTTCTTGTCCTTAGCCATTTCCAATAATGGACAAGATTTTATGTTTTAATATATATTGAAGGAAATAAAATTGAATTTAAACTAAAATAATAATTCAATCAAATGCAAAGCATAGAAATTAACTTAATACACCACGTGAGTTTAATTATTTTTCTTTAGGCAATTACGAATCTCATAATCCAATTTAGTCATCTTTCTCATGGTTTAAATTTCCTTCACCATCGAGATGAACCAGGTTAGTTTCTGGATTTATTTTCTTTATTTTCAAACTCTCTTAATAGAGATCAACAAGGTGATAAGGAGTTTTGTATGTCTTTATCTAATGGTTTTCTATACCATAATTATTACAAGTGGACTTTGGTCTTATGTTGCGGTTTAAGTAACCTGCGGCCTATTCCCCGACCACGGCCGAAGCCTAATCGGTTTATATGGCCTTTGACCATCATAATTATGCCTTTGGTAAGTCCCACGACCAGGACCACCACGTCCACTTCTTCCCTGGCCACGGCCACACTTGTCCCTATGGACATAGTTAGAGACCTTAGTCTCTTTTGGCTCTTTTAGGCTCTTGAGGATTTTTCTTTGTAATGTTAACCTTGTGAGATTCATTGCACTTTTCATTAATAATTGCTCATTGTTTTGCTCAGCAAGTAGCAAACAAGAGATGAGGTCTGCATAGGTCTTAAACCTTTTAGTGTGAAAAGCAGAGAATGTATTCTCTAGCAGTTCTTTCTTAGTAACCTTAGTACCTGATATGTCTATATTTTGCATCTCCTTAGCTTGTATTTGTCATGCATTTAGCTAGGACAACTAGTCGTTTTGCATCATTTTAGAACCTCTTTCGTACACTTCGCATGTTTAGGAAGTTTCTGCATCATCCTTGCATACATTGTGCATTTTGGAGTATTTCAGGTGTCTAGGAGACGTTGGAAGCGCAGAGGATCGAGCCACGCTCAACCTCCACGATCGAGCCACGCTCAACCTCCACGATCGAGCCACGCTCAACCTGCACCAATCGAGCCACGCTCAACCTGCACCAATCGAGCCACTCTCAGCTGCACCAATCGAGCCACTCTCATCTGCGCCAATCGAGCCACTCTAGAGGCACCACTCGGGTCGCCACTCGAGCCATCATTCGAGCCACCAGGCGAGGGATTCAGTTTTTGACGTCTTAACCAAAGTTGTAGAGAATTGAGTCGTCTTTCCAATGCCGTTTATTTCAAGTAGATCGGAGGCGTGGTTCAAGAGTTATCACCTTTTTAGTGGAGACATATACACCAATCGAGCCACTCTCGAGGCACCACTCGAGTCGCCACTCGAGCCATCATTCGAGCCACCGGGAGAGGGATTCAGCTTTTGATGTCTTCATCAAAGTTGTAAAGAATTGAGTCTTCTTTCCAATGCCATTTATTTCAAGTCGATCGGAGGCGTGGTTCAAGAGTTATCACATTTTTAGTGGAGACATATACACCCAGTTCGAGTCGCCACCCGTCGAGACATACTTCCTAATCACCAACCGCAAGAGACAAGTCCTCCCGCGTTTGACAGTTTATCTGAACCCCAAACAACCAAGATTTTAAGGGATACAGTGGCGGAGTTAACAGCCACGTTGGAGGAGATGAGAGGGCAAATCATGCATCTCCAGGGTAAAGTTAAAATCTCTTCTCCAAGAAAAGCAAGACATAGGTTGGGGATAATGAAGAAGATAAGATCTTTTCTTCTTGAACCTGGGCAGAATGCTAAAGAGTATATGGTTAGACAAGACATTCTAGAGGGGTCTACAAAACTTGACTCGACCGACACCGGCACATCACGCTCGCGACTCGACCTTCCCGACTGCCTCACTCGAGCTGCTGTGCTCGCTGTTCCGAACCGACAAATTGAGCCGACATTCCCAACTGCCTCAATTGAGCCACATTCCGACTTCCTCTCTCGAGCCACTCACGACACCCGCTCGAGCCCACGTCTAGGCATGCACGGAGTTGAGCAGCAGATCAAACATCAAGGGGATTATCAGCCTGCAGAGGTGGTTGTGCTAGTATCAGATCATGGCGAGTCCAGAGTCGACGACATGCAGTGTGACGAGCAACCAAATGTTTATCAGAACACCCAAGCAGTAGAGCAGCAAGTCGACCAACCAGCTCAAGTCGCTCATGCGGATCCCGAACAAGAGGAAGGACAGAGTCACGCTCCTCCTTGGGCGAGCACAGACTCGTTCTTCTACTACTGAGGTAGTCCGACCCTCCCTTTGTACATACCATTTCATTCCTGCATTGTTTCTGTTGTGATTCTTAAATCCTCCTGCAAATTTTTCTTACACAGGAGACTGTGTAATTTAAGTTTGGGGGAGGGTTTGAGATGATGTATCTGATGTTGTGCTCTGTTATTCTTATTTTAATTTTGTGCATCATATCATGTTTGAGTTTGCATCCATCTACTGCATTTAAAAAAAAAAAAAAAAAAAAAAAAAAAAATCGAAAATTTCCACAAAAACAGAGTGTTCATGTAGTTTGCATTTGCATTTTAGGATTGAGTTTAGTGTTGTGCATGTAGGGTTGCTGCATTTAGCATAGGGGTTGATGATGATTGTAACCTTGTTACATGCTGGATTCAATAGGATAGAATCAAGGCCCTTGTTCTTAGTTTTTTGATGCTTGTTGATTGAACTTGAAAAAAAAGATTGAAACATGTTTTGAATTGATGTCATTCCCTATCTATCTGAACCTAATCCTGACTTGCAATTATCTTGTTATGCATTGAAGTTGAACTCATGGATACCATATACATACTTGGATTGTCTTTCACACTTTTGGCATCCTTGTCAATCCAAGTAGCTGATTCCCATCTTTGGAACAGTTCCCCGCACCCTTAACCAACCGTTCTTTCAAGCCAATTGTATTCTTGAGTGTCAGGCCTTTTTCCGAGTTGAGCTTGTTAGAAAGTGTTAGGTTCTAACCGGCAAGAGTAGGATCCTGTGTAGTTCTAGTTCGTGTTATCCGGACTAGTAGGACTAGGTGAGAACTCGATTTTGGGTATTGGGCATGGATTTGTGCAGAAAAGTGAAGAGTAAAAAGAAAGTAAAGGGTAGGAAGTCTATAGGAGGGGGTGTGTTTTCGCAGTTTACAAGTCTAGTAAAGGATTTGGGTTGAGCAAAGTAAAAAGAGTTATTGGTTCTAGGCACAAAATAAAAAGATTGGACATAGAAAAGAAAGAAAGAAAAAAAAGCTTAAGATGTCTGGAGTCCCTAGAAGAAAAGAAAACGAACCATAGTGATAATAAAGATTTCCCAATCCGCTAGAATGAAAAGAAGTGAACTCCTCCTAAGACTAAGTGTAAAAAGTTTGAGATGAAGTTTCTGATGAAGGGTAGAGATAGGACAAACTTTGGTTTGAAGTGTTCTTTGGGTAGACAGGGCGCTGCTCTTGTATGTATCAGTTGGTTTCAACCTTTAGCCTTCTCTTAAGCTCAACTCCTTTTCGTGAGAGAACCTTGTTCTATATTGATAAAACCACTTGATGAGGAGACCATCTATTTCTCTAACCTTTACCCTAGCCAAATGAGTTCAATGAAATTGTTTAGCTTGATTCACGGTTCTCTGTTAATGAATGTTAAAGGGGATGATTGATAGGATTGCATGTGTAGATTTGAAATAAAGTTCCTTCACCATGCATCTTAGAACTAAAAACAAGGACCTTGATTCTAACTACTCTATTCAGCGTGTTTTAGGTTCTGAGACCCCATCTTCACACCTCTCTTCCATACTTTGTTCTTGATAGTTTGCTTGAGGGCAAGCAAAGAATAAGTTGGGGGAGTTGATATGTCTATATTTTGCATCTCCTTAGCTTGTATTTGTCATGCATTTAGCTAGGACAACTAGTCGTTTTGCATCATTTTAGAACCTCTTTCGTACACTTCGCATGTTTAGGAAGTTTCTGCATCATCCTTGCATACATTGTGCATTTCGGAGTATTTCAGGTGTCTAGGAGACGTTGGAAGCGCAGAGGATCGAGCCACGCTCAACCTCCACGATCGAGCCACGCTCAACCTCCACGATCGAGCCACGCTCAACCTGCACCAATCGAGCCACGCTCAACCTGCACCAATCGAGCCACTCTCGAGGCACCACTCGAGTCGCCACTCGAGCCATCATTCGAGCCACCGGGAGAGGGATTCAGCTTTTGATGTCTTCATCAAAGTTGTAGAGAATTGAGTCATCTTTCCAATGCCGTTTATTTCAAGTCGATCGGAGGCGTGGTTCAAGAGTTATCACATTTTTAGTGGAGACATATACACCCAGTTCGAGTCGCCACCCGTCGACTCGACCCTCCAGCACGAGTCGCCACCCATTGACTCGACCCTCCAGCTCGAGCTGTTGCCCGTCGACTCGACCCTCCTCCACTCGAGCCAACACCATCCCCCACTCGAGCCACTACTCGTTCGCACATGTCAGGAAGATGTTCCGCCTTACACGCTTCAGGAGATTCCTAAACCGACGCTTCACCTTGTCGTTTCAAGTTTTAGGGATTTACATGTTTTTACTATAAATACATTTTGTTAAGTCTTGACTGGGAACATCTTAGTTTTTATCTCGATTTTATTTTGTAAGGTTTTCCCTAGCCACCAAAAACGTACTCTGACTTTGTATCCCAATATCTTTGAACTTATTCAGTATTTTGATTTGATTTCTTCTACAAAGTTGTTCATCTTATTTTAATCTGTCTGATTATGCTTGATTCAATGATTTCTGTGTTTGCATCCTTGACTATGATTTTCGGATCTGAGTAGTGCGGTAGTTCTTGAGGATGGGATAGATTAGGTGGAGGATCTTAGGATGTAGAGTGTTTAAGTTTTGATTATATGATTCCCTTCTGCACTAGAGTTAGGATTACTAGTTTCTCTCTGATCAATTGGAACTAGGTTCGAGACATTTCCACACCCAAAAGGTGTTTGATGAAATGTCTGACCAACTAGTGCCAGAGACTTACGTTCCTAGCCTAAGAGATTAGTTGTCTAGGATGTTTGTTGACGTGAATGAACTTGTTTGTCATGCCTGCTCAACCACGTTTCTCTAGCGAGAGTTAGGTATGGAAGTGGTTGAGTCTGAGTAGCTTTTGCCAAGAGATTGGATTAGCTAAGTTGTGATGTTCATTGTTTAGGGATAGTTTGCTTGTGGTATGTTAAACACTCTGTAGACTAGGATACTCCACCGACATCAATTACCCCATCCTTAGGACTTCTTTCTTTTTAAATTTTATTACATTCCTAGAACTGTTTCGTTTGTTCATGCTTAGAATCGTTTTTGGTTTGACTTATTCATTTTCGCTTATTTTCATGCATTTGCGTTTCTAGTTCTGTGAGTCATTTTCGTTTTGCATTTTGACCCTTCTAGGACTGTTAGACAAACACTCTTTTTGAATTGGCTTGACTTGTGACTTCTTGATTGCATCTTGAGTGACTAGCATCATCCCATTTGGATTGACACCTTAAGTACTACAACTACATAAGGTTAATTGAACCTACTAGGATAGACACAAAAACCCTAGTATCAATTTGGCGCCGTTGCCATTTGGGATTCGTTTTGTTACATTTGAGATTTCAAGTTTTGCAAGATTAAGTTCTGTTACGCTTATCATTCTGAGTACTGACTTGTTTTGGTTGTTTGCTTGTTTGTTTTGCATCTCAGGAACCTGTTGATTGCAGCGTTGCATGCACACCAGATCAAGAGCACATCAGAATCTCCTCCCTGCTATCGACGACATCAATCGGTTACAAAGACCACGACAAGCTCGTCCACCTACTGATCCTCCCGTACACGTCACTATGGAACAACCGCATGAACCACATCAGGGACCGCGAAACATTGGTGCTGGGGATGCACCGAACACTCACACTCAACGTGCTGGAATTGTCCCTCCCGCCGTGCAGAACAACAACTTCGAGATCAAAAGTGGTCTGATCACTATGATCCAAGGAAACAAGTTTCACGGGTTGCCTATGGAGGATCCACTTGACCACTTGGACGAGTTCGACCGTCTTTGCAGTCTCACGAAGATCAACGGCGTGAGTGAGGATGGTTACAAGTTGCGCCTCTTCCCATTCTCCCTTGGAGACAAAGCTCATCAATGGGAGAAAAACCTTCCCAAGGGATCAATCACCACTGGGATGGTTGCAAGAAGGCATTCTTGGCCAAGTTTTTCTCCAACTCTAGAACAGCACGTCTTAGAAATGAGATTTCCAGCTTCACTCAGAAGAGCTCAGAATCATTCTGTGAAGCATGGGAGCGTTTCAAGGGTTACCACAGCCAGTGCCCACACCATGGTTTCAGCAACGAGTCATTACTGAGTACTCTCTACCGTGGTGTCCTCCCCAAAATACGTATGCTGCTTGACACCGCTTCTAACGGTAACTTCCTGAACAAGGACGTCGATGAAGGTTGGCAACTGGTGGAGAATCTCGCTCAGTCCGACGGCAACTACAATGAGGATTATGACCGCACATTTCGCGGCGACGCTGGGTCTGAAGAGAAGTACAAGAAGGACCTCAAGAATGTCAATGAAAAGCTTGACCGTATCTTGCTGAGTCAGCAGAGGAGCGTCCACTTCGTCTCTGAGGACGACCCTTTCCAAGTTCCAGATGGGGAGGGTGAGCAGAGTGAAGAGATCAGCTATGTTCACAATCAAGGTGGATACAACAAGGGTTACAACCCCTATCAGACGAACCCCAATTTGTCTTACCGGAGCACCAACGTTGCAAATCCACAGGATCAGGTGTACCCTCCTCAGCAGCAACAACAAGGTCAACAAAAACCTTTTGTGCATTACAATCAGGGATTCGTCCCTAAACAACAGTTCCAGCAAGGATACCAAGCTCCCTCAGGACCACCACCAGGATTCCGCCCTCAACCAGTACAGCCTACTCCAGCCCCAGATCAAGAAATAAAGCAAATGATGCAACAACTTCTTCAGGGTCAAGCTAGCGGATCTCTGGATACTGCTAAGAAGTTTGCTGAACTCAGTCAGCGAATGGAGTGTTCATACAATGATCTTAATGTCAAGTTTGAAGCTCTTAACTCCAAGATGAAGTACATGGAAGGCAAGACTGTTTCTACTTCTACCCCAACACTTGGCCAACTACCTGGAAAAGCAGTTCAAAATCCCAAAGACTATGCTACTATCCATGCCATCACCACCCAAGGTGTAGATGTACGGCTCACTGAGGACAATGAGAGTTTAGATGGGGAGGATTTTCTTCAAGATGTAGTTCAGATAAAGGATCCCGTCGAGGTGCTCAAGGATCCAATTAAGTCAGCCAAGCAATCTGATCCTGAAGCTACTAAAGAACCCGCTGCTCCCAAGGATAAACCTGTGAGATTCATTCCTCCACCATACAAGCCACCTCTACCATTTCCAGTGAGGTTTAAGAAGCAGCTTACTGAGAAGTATAAAGCTCTGTTCGAAAAACAAGTCAAGGAGATTGAACTTAGGATGCCTTTGCTTGATGCATTTGCACTTGTGCCTCAATATCAAAAGTTTTTAACTGACTTGGTAACCGAAAAGACCAAAGAGAAGGAGGATATAGCTAAAGGAGCTCAAGCTAAGGCTCTGGAAGATGAGAGGGTAGTACATGACATAGGTGGGGTTATTCATGAATGCAAGGCTGTTATTCAGAAGATGATTATCCCAAAGAAGCTAGAGGACCCTGGTTCTTTCACCTTGCCTTGTTCTCTAGGTCCATTGACATTCAAAAAGTGCCTATGTGACCTTGGTGCTTCAGTAAGCCTCATGCCACTCTCTGTAGCTCAGAGGCTAGGATTCAACGAATACAAGTCATGCAACCTCCGCTTAATATTGGCTGATAGGACTACTAGATTGCCTCATGGTCTATTAGAGAACCTGCCCATCAAAATTGGACAAGCTGAGATTCCTACTGACTTTGTGGTGCTGGAAATGGATGAAGAGCCTAAAGATCCACTAATCTGGGAAGGCCTTTCTTAGCTACAGCTGGAGCAGTCATTGATGTAAAGAAGGGGATGATTGATCTCAATCTGGGTAACAACTTCAAGATGAAGTTTGATATCAAGGATTCTAAGAAGAAACCAACTATTGATGGACAGACCTTCGTGATTGAAGAGAAAGATCAGAAATCTGGGTTTGGCATCTTTGAGGATGTGAATGAGGCAGAAACAGAGGTTTTGGTAACCAAAGAGAAAACTCAAAGTGTCACTCGACCATTCTCCAACTCGAGTGTAGTCGTTACCCTCCCTACGCGTCGAGACATACTTCCTAATCACCAACCGCAAGAGACAAGTCCTCCCGCGCTTGACAGTTTATCTGAACCCCAAACAACCAAGATTTTAAGGGATACAGTGGCGGAGTTAACAGCCACGTTGGAGGAGATGAGAGGGCAAATCATGCAGCTCCAGGGTAAAGTTAAAATCTCTTCTCCAAGAAAAGCAAGACATAGGTTGGGGATAATGAAGAAGATAAGATCTTTTCTTCTTGAACCTGGGCAGAATGCTAAAGAGTATATGGTTAGACAAGACATTCTAGAGGGGTCTACAAAACTTGACTCGACCGACACCGGCACATCACGCTCGCGACTCGACCTTCCCGACTGCCTCACTCGAGCTGCTGTGCTCGCTGTTCCGAACCGACAAATTGAGCCGACATTCCCAACTGCCTCAATCGAGCCACATTCCGACTTCCTCTCTCGAGCCACTCACGACACCCGCTCGAGCCCACGTCTAGGCATGCACGGAGTTGAGCAGCAGATCAAACATCAAGGGGATTATCAGCCTGCAGAGGTGGTTGTGCTAGTATCAGATCATGGCGAGTCCAGAGTCGACGACATGCAGTGTGACGAGCAACCAAATGTTTATCAGAACACCCAAGCAGTAGAGCAGCAAGTCGACCAACCAGCTCAAGTCGCTCATGCGGATCCCGAACAAGAGGAAGGACAGTCAGTCACGCTCCTCCTTGGGCGAGCACAGACTCGTTCTTCTACTACTGAGGTACTCCGACCCTCCCTTTGTACATACCATTTCATTCCTGCATTGTTTCTGTTGTGATTCTTAAATCCTCCTGCAAATTTTTCTTACACAGGAGACTGTGTAATTTAAGTTTGGGGGAGGGTTTGAGATGATTTATCTGATGTTGTGCTCTGTTATTCTTATTTTAATTTTGTGCATCATATCATGTTTGAGTTTGCATCCATCTATTGCATTTAAAAAAAAAAAAAAAAAAAAAAAAATCGAAAATTTCCACAAAAACAGAGTGTTCATGTAGTTTGCATTTGCATTTTAGGATTGAGTTTAGTGTTGTGCATGTAGGGTTGCTGCATTTAGCATAGGGGTTGATGATGATTGTAACCTTGTTACATGCTGGATTCAATAGGATAGAATCAAGGCCCTTGTTCTTAGTTCTTTGATGCTTGTTGATTGAACTTGAAAAAAAGATTGAAACATGTTTTGAATTGATGTCATTCCCTATCTATCTGAACCTAATCCTGACTTGCAATTATCTTGTTATGCATTGAAGTTGAACTCATGGATACCATATACATACTTGGATTGTCTTTCACACTTTTGGCATCCTTGTCAATCCAAGTAGCTGATTCCCATCTTTGGAACAGTTCCCCGCACCCTTAACCAACCGTTCTTTCAAGCCAATTGTATTCTTGAGTGTCAGGCCTTTTTCCGAGTTGAGCTTGTTAGAAAGTGTTAGGTTCTAACCGACAAGAGTAGGATCCTGTGTAGTTCTAGTTCGTGTTATCCGGACTAGTAGGACTAGGTGAGAACTCGATTTTGGGTATTGGGCATGGATTTGTGCAGAAAAGTGAAGAGTAAAAAGAAAGTAAAGGGTAGGAAGTCTATAGGAGGGGGTGTGTTTTCGCAGTTTACAAGTCTAGTAAAGGATTTGGGTTGAGCAAAGTAAAAAAGAGTTATTGGTTCTAGGCACAAAATAAAAAGATTGGACATAGAAAAGAAAGAAAGAAAAAAAAAGCTTAAGATGTCTGGAGTCCCTAGAAGAAAAGAAAACGAACCATAGTGATAATAAAGATTTCCCAATCCGCTAGAATGAAAAGAAGTGAACTCCTCCTAAGACTAAGTGTAAAAAGTTTGAGATGAAGTTTCTGATGAAGGGTAGAGATAGGACAAACTTTGGTTTGAAGTGTTCTTTGGGTAGACAGGGCGCTGCTCTTGTATGTATCAGTTGGTTTCAACCTTTAGCCTTCTCTTAAGCTCAACTCCTTTTCGTGAGAGAACCTTGTTCTATATTGATAAAACCACTTGATGAGGAGACCATCTATTTCTCTAACCTTTACCCTAGCCAAATGAGTTCAATGAAATTGTTTAGCTTGATTCACGGTTCTCTGTTAATGAATGTTAAAGGGGATGATTGATAGGATTGCATGTGTAGATTTGAAATAAAGTTCCTTCACCATGCATCTTAGAACTAAAAACAAGGACCTTGATTCTAACTACTCTATTCAGCGTGTTTTAGGTTCTGAGACCCCATCTTCACACCTCTCTTCCATACTTTGTTCTTGATAGTTTGCTTGAGGGCAAGCAAAGAATAAGTTTGGGGGAGTTGATATGTCTATATTTTGCATCTCCTTAGCTTGTATTTGTCATGCATTTAGCTAGGACAACTAGTCGTTTTGCATCATTTTAGAACCTCTTTCGTACACTTCGCATGTTTAGGAAGTTTCTGCATCATCCTTGCATACATTGTGCATTTCGGAGTATTTCAGGTGTCTAGGAGACGTTGGAAGCGCAGAGGATCGAGCCACGCTCAACCTCCACGATCGAGCCACGCTCAACCTCCACGATCGAGCCACGCTCAACCTGCACCAATCGAGCCACGCTCAACCTGCACCAATCGAGCCACTCTCGAGGCACCACTCGAGTCGCCACTCGAGCCATCATTCGAGCCACCGGGAGAGGGATTCAGCTTTTGATGTCTTCATCAAAGTTGTAGAGAATTGAGTCATCTTTCCAATGCCGTTTATTTCAAGTCGATCGGAGGCGTGGTTCAAGAGTTATCACATTTTTAGTGGAGACATATACACCCAGTTCGAGTCGCCACCCGTCGACTCGACCCTCCAGCACGAGTCGCCACCCATTGACTCGACCCTCCAGCTCGAGCTGTTGCCCGTCGACTCGACCCTCCTCCACTCGAGCCAACACCATCCCCACTCGAGCCACTACTCGTTCGCACATGTCAGGAAGATGTTCCGCCTTACACGCTTCAGGAGATTCCTAAACCGACGCTTCACCTTGTCGTTTCAAGTTTTAGGGATTTACATGTTTTTACTATAAATACATTTTGTTAAGTCTTGACTGAGGACATCTTAGTTTTTATCTCGTTTTCTTTTGTAAGGTTTCCCTAGCCACCAAAAACGTACTCTGACTTTGTATCCCAATATCTTTGAACTTATTCAGTATTTTGATTTGATTTCTTCTACAAAGTTGTTCATCTTATTTTAATCTGTCTCATTATGCTTGATTCAATGATTTCTGTGTTTGCATCCTTGACTATGATTTTCGGATCTGAGTAGTGCGGTAGTTCTTGAGGATGGGATAGATTAGGTGGAGGATCTTAGGATGTAGAGTGTTTAAGTTTTGATTATATGATTCCCTTCTGCACTAGAGTTAGGATTACTAGTTTCTCTCTGATCAATTGGAACTAGGTTCGAGACATTTCCACACCCAAAAGGTGTTTGATGAAATGTCTGACCAACTAGTGCCAGAGACTTACGTTCCTAGCCTAAGAGATTAGTTGTCTAGGATGTTTGTTGACGTGAATGAACTTGTTTGTCATGCCTGCTCAACCACGTTTCTCTAGCGAGAGTTAGGTATGGAAGTGGTTGAGTCTGAGTAGCTTTTGCCAAGAGATTGGATTAGCTAAGTTGTGATGTTCATTGTTTAGGGATAGTTTGCTTGTGGTATGTTAAACACTCTGTAGACTAGGATACTCCACCGACATCAATTACCCCATCCTTAGGACTTCTTTCTTTTTAAATTTTATTACATTCCTAGAACTGTTTCGTTTGTTCATGCTTAGAATCGTTTTTGGTTTGACTTATTCATTTTCGCTTATTTTCATGCATTTGCGTCTCTAGTTCTGTGAGTCATTTTCGTTTTGCATTTTGACCATTCTAGGACTGTTAGACAAACACTCTTTTTGAATTGGCTTGACTTGTGACTTCTTGATTGCATCTTGAGTGACTAGCATCATCCCATTTGGATTGACACCTTAAGTACTACAACTACATAAGGTTAATTGAACCTACTAGGATAGACACAAAATCCTAGTATCAATTTGGCGCCGTTGCCATTTGGGATTCGTTTTGTTACATTTGAGATTTCAAGTTTTGCAAGATTAAGTTCTGTTACACTTATCATTCTGAGTACTGACTTGTTTTGGTTGTTTGCTTGTTTGTTTTGCATCTCAGGAACCTGTTGATTGCAGCGTTGCATGCACACCAGATCAAGAGCACATCAGAATCTCCTCCTGCTATCGACGACATCAATCGGTTACAAAGACCACGACAAGCTCGTCCACCTACTGATCCTCCCGTACACGTCACTATGGAACAACCGCATGAACCACATCAGGGACCGCGAAACATTGGTGCTGGGGATGCACCGAACACTCACACTCAACGTGCTGGAATTGTCCCTGCCGTGCAGAACAACAACTTCGAGATCAAAAGTGGTCTGATCACTATGATCCAAGGAAACAAGTTTCACGGGTTGCCTATGGAGGATCCACTTGACCACTTGGACGAGTTCGACCGTCTTTGCAGTCTCACGAAGATCAACGGCGTGAGTGAGGATGGTTACAAGTTGCGCCTCTTCCCATTCTCCCTTGGAGACAAAGCTCATCAATGGGAGAAAAACCTTCCCAAGGGATCAATCACCACTTGGGATGGTTGCAAGAAGGCATTCTTGGCCAAGTTTTTCTCCAACTCTAGAACAGCACGTCTTAGAAATGAGATTTCCAGCTTCACTCAGAAGAGCTCAGAATCATTCTGTGAAGCATGGGAGCGTTTCAAGGGTTACCACAGCCAGTGCCCACACCATGGTTTCAGCAACGAGTCATTACTGAGTACTCTCTACCGTGGTGTCCTCCCCAAAATACGTATGCTGCTTGACACCGCTTCTAACGGTAACTTCCTGAACAAGGACGTCGATGAAGGTTGGCAACTGGTGGAGAATCTCGCTCAGTCCGACGGCAACTACAATGAGGATTATGACCGCACATTTCGCGGCGACGCTGGGTCTGAAGAGAAGTACAAGAAGGACCTCAAGAATGTCAATGAAAAGCTTGACCGTATCTTGCTGAGTCAGCAGAGGAGCGTCCACTTCGTCTCGAGGACGACCCTTTCCAAGTTCCAGATGGGGAGGGTGAGCAGAGTGAAGAGATCAGCTATGTTCACAATCAAGGTGGATACAACAAGGGTTACAACCCCTATCAGACGAACCCCAATTTGTCTTACCGGAGCACCAACGTTGCAAATCCACAGGATCAGGTGTACCCTCCTCAGCAGCAACAACAAGGTCAACAAAAACCTTTTGTGCATTACAATCAGGGATTCGTCCCTAAACAACAGTTCCAGCAAGGATACCAAGCTCCCTCAGGACCACCACCAGGATTCCGCCCTCAACCAGTACAGCCTACTCCAGCCCCAGATCAAGAAATAAAGCAAATGATGCAACAACTTCTTCAGGGTCAAGCTAGCGGATCTCTGGATACTGCTAAGAAGTTTGCTGAACTCAGTCAGCGAATGGAGTGTTCATACAATGATCTTAATGTCAAGTTTGAAGCTCTTAACTCCAAGATGAAGTACATGGAAGGCAAGACTGTTTCTACTTCTACCCCAACACTTGGCCAACTACCTGGAAAAGCAGTTCAAAATCCCAAAGACTATGCTACTATCCACGCCATCACCACCCAAGGTGTAGATGTACGGCTCACTGAGGACAATGAGAGTTTAGATGGGGAGGATTTTCTTCAAGATGTAGTTCAGATAAAGGATCCCGTCGAGGTGCTCAAGGATCCAATTAAGTCAGCCAAGCAATCTGATCCTGAAGCTACTAAAGAACCCGCTGCTCCCAAGGATAAACCTGTGAGATTCATTCCTCCACCATACAAGCCACCTCTACCATTTCCAGTGAGGTTTAAGAAGCAGCTTACTGAGAAGTATAAAGCTCTGTTCGAAAAACAAGTCAAGGAGATTGAACTTAGGATGCCTTTGCTTGATGCATTTGCACTTGTGCCTCAATATCAAAAGTTTTTAACTGACTTGGTAACCGAAAAGACCAAAGAGAAGGAGGATATAGCTAAAGGAGCTCAAGCTAAGGCTCTGGAAGATGAGAGGGTAGTACATGACATAGGTGGGGTTATTCATGAATGCAAGGCTGTTATTCAGAAGATGATTATCCCAAAGAAGCTAGAGGACCCTGGTTCTTTCACCTTGCCTTGTTCTCTAGGTCCATTGACATTCAAAAAGTGCCTATGTGACCTTGGTGCTTCAGTAAGCCTCATGCCACTCTCTGTAGCTCAGAGGCTAGGATTCAACGAATACAAGTCATGCAACCTCCGCTTAATATTGGCTGATAGGACTACTAGATTGCCTCATGGTCTATTAGAGAACCTGCCCATCAAAATTGGACAAGCTGAGATTCCTACTGACTTTGTGGTGCTGGAAATGGATGAAGAGCCTAAAGATCCACTAATCTTGGGAAGGCCTTTCTTAACTACAGCTGGAGCAGTCATTGATGTAAAGAAGGGGATGATTGATCTCAATCTGGGTAACAACTTCAAGATGAAGTTTGATATCAAGGATTCTAAGAAGAAACCAATTATTGATGGACAGACCTTCGTGATTGAAGAGAAAGATCAGAAATCTGGGTTTGGCATCTTTGAGGATGTGAATGAGGCAGAAACAGAGGTTTTGGTAACCAAAGAGAAAACTCAAAGTGTCACTCGACCATTCTCCAACTCGAGTGTAGTCGTTACCCTCCCTACGCGTCGAGACATACTTCCTAATCACCAACCGCAAGAGACAAGTCCTCCCGCGTTTGACAGTTTATCTGAACCCCAAACAACCAAGATTTTAAGGGATACAGTGGCGGAGTTAACAGCCACGTTGGAGGAGATGAGAGGGCAAATCATGCATCAGGGTAAAGTTAAAATCTCTTCTCCAAGAAAAGCAAGACATAGGTTGGGGATAATGAAGAAGATAAGATCTTTTCTTCTTGAACCTGGGCAGAATGCTAAAGAGTATATGGTTAGACAAGACATTCTAGAGGGGTCTACAAAACTTGACTCGACCGACACCGGCACATCACGCTCGCGACTCGACCTTCCCGACTGCCTCACTCGAGCTGCTGTGCTCGCTGTTCCGAACCGACAAATTGAGCCGACATTCCCAACTGCCTCAATTGAGCCACATTCCGACTTCCTCTCTCGAGCCACTCACGACACCCGCTCGAGCCCACGTCTAGGCATGCACGGAGTTGAGCAGCAGATCAAACATCAAGGGGATTATCAGCCTGCAGAGGTGGTTGTGCTAGTATCAGATCATGGCGAGTCCAGAGTCGACGACATGCAGTGTGACGAGCAACCAAATGTTTATCAGAACACCCAAGCAGTAGAGCAGCAAGTCGACCAACCAGCTCAAGTCGCTCATGCGGATCCCGAACAAGAGGAAGGACAGAGTCAGTATCACGCTCCTCCTTGGGCGAGCACAGACTCGTTCTTCTACTACTGAGGTACTCCGACCCTCCCTTTGTACATACCATTTCATTCCTGCATTGTTTCTGTTGTGATTCTTAAATCCTCCTGCAAATTTTTCTTACACAGGAGACTGTGTAATTTAAGTTTGGGGGAGGGTTTGAGATGATGTATCTGATGTTGTGCTCTGTTATTCTTATTTTAATTTTGTGCATCATATCATGTTTGAGTTTGCATCCATCTATTGCATTTAAAAAAAAAAAAAAAAAAAAAAATCGAAAATTTCCACAAAAACAGAGTGTTCATGTAGTTTGCATTTGCATTTTAGGATTGAGTTTAGTGTTGTGCATGTAGGGTTGCTGCATTTAGCATAGGGGTTGATGATGATTGTAACCTTGTTACATGCTGGATTCAATAGGATAGAATCAAGGCCCTTGTTCTTAGTTCTTTGATGCTTGTTGATTGAACTTGAAAAAAAGATTGAAACATGTTTTGAATTGATGTCATTCCCTATCTATCTGAACCTAATCCTGACTTGCAATTATCTTGTTATGCATTGAAGTTGAACTCATGGATACCATATACATACTTGGATTGTCTTTCACACTTTTGGCATCCTTGTCAATCCAAGTAGCTGATTCCCATCTTTGGAACAGTTCCCGCACCCTTAACCAACCGTTCTTTCAAGCCAATTGTATTCTTGAGTGTCAGGCCTTTTTCCGAGTTGAGCTTGTTAGAAAGTGTTAGGTTCTAACCGGCAAGAGTAGGATCCTGTGTAGTTCTAGTTCGTGTTATCCGGACTAGTAGGACTAGGTGAGAACTCGATTTTGGGTATTGGGCATGGATTTGTGCAGAAAAGTGAAGAGTAAAAAGAAAGTAAAGGGTAGGAAGTCTATAGGAGGGGGTGTGTTTTCGCAGTTTACAAGTCTAGTAAAGGATTTGGGTTGAGCAAAGTAAAAAAAAGTTATTGGTTCTAGGCACAAAATAAAAAGATTGGACATAGAAAAGAAAGAAAGAAAAAAAAAAGCTTAAGATGTCTGGAGTCCCTAGAAGAAAAGAAAACGAACCATAGTGATAATAAAGATTTCCCAATCCGCTAGAATGAAAAGAAGTGAACTCCTCCTAAGACTAAGTGTAAAAAGTTTGAGATGAAGTTTCTGATGAAGGGTAGAGATAGGACAAACTTTGGTTTGAAGTGTTCTTTGGGTAGACAGGGCGCTGCTCTTGTATGTATCAGTTGGTTTCAACCTTTAGCCTTCTCTTAAGCTCAACTCCTTTTCGTGAGAGAACCTTGTTCTATATTGATAAAACCACTTGATGAGGAGACCATCTATTTCTCTAACCTTTACCCTAGCCAAATGAGTTCAATGAAATTGTTTAGCTTGATTCACGGTTCTCTGTTAATGAATGTTAAAGGGGATGATTGATAGGATTGCATGTGTAGATTTGAAATAAAGTTCCTTCACCATGCATCTTAGAACTAAAAACAAGGACCTTGATTCTAACTACTCTATTCAGCGTGTTTTAGGTTCTGAGACCCCATCTTCACACCTCTCTTCCATACTTTGTTCTTGATAGTTTGCTTGAGGGCAAGCAAAGAATAAGTTTGGGGGAGTTGATATGTCTATATTTTGCATCTCCTTAGCTTGTATTTGTCATGCATTTAGCTAGGACAACTAGTCGTTTTGCATCATTTTAGAACCTCTTTCGTACACTTCGCATGTTTAGGAAGTTTCTGCATCATCCTTGCATACATTGTGCATTTCGGAGTATTTCAGGTGTCTAGAAGACGTTGGAAGCGCAGAGGATCGAGCCACGCTCAACCTCCACGATCGAGCCACGCTCAACCTCCACGATCGAGCCACGCTCAACCTGCACCAATCGAGCCACGCTCAACCTGCACCAATCGAGCCACTCTCGAGGCACCACTCGAGTCGCCACTCGAGCCATCATTCGAGCCACCGGAGAGGGATTCAGCTTTTGATGTCTTCATTAAAGTTGTAGAGAATTGAGTCATCTTTCCAATGCCGTTTATTTCAAGTCGATCGGAGGCGTGGTTCAAGAGTTATCACATTTTTAGTGGAGACATATACACCCAGTTCGAGTCGCCACCCGTCGACTCGACCCTCCAGCACGAGTCGCCACCCATTGACTCGACCCTCCAGCTCGAGCTGTTGCCCGTCGACTCGACCCTCCTCCACTCGAGCCAACACCATCCCCCACTCGAGCCACTACTCGTTCGCACATGTCAGGAAGATGTTCCGCCTTACACGCTTCAGGAGATTCCTAAACCGACGCTTCACCTTGTCGTTTCAAGTTTTAGGGATTTACATGTTTTTACTATAAATACATTTTGTTAAGTCTTGACTGGGAACATCTTAGTTTTTATCTCGATTTTATTTTGTAAGGTTTTCCCTAGCCACCAAAAACGTACTCTGACTTTGTATCCCAATATCTTTGAACTTATTCAGTATTTTTGATTTGATTTCTTCTACAAAGTTGTTCATCTTATTTTAATCTGTCTGATTATGCTTGATTCAATGATTTCTGTGTTTGCATCCTTGACTATGATTTTCGGATCTGAGTAGTGCGGTAGTTCTTGAGGATGGGATAGATTAGGTGGAGGATCTTAGGATGTAGAGTGTTTAAGTTTTGATTATATGATTCCCTTCTGCACTAGAGTTAGGATTACTAGTTTCTCTCTGATCAATTGGAACTAGGTTCGAGACATTTCCACACCCAAAAGGTGTTTGATGAAATGTCTGACCAACTAGTGCCAGAGACTTACGTTCCTAGCCTAAGAGATTAGTTGTCTAGGATGTTTGTTGACGTGAATGAACTTGTTTGTCATGCCTGCTCAACCACGTTTCTCTAGCGAGAGTTAGGTATGGAAGTGGTTGAGTCTGAGTAGCTTTTGCCAAGAGATTGGATTAGCTAAGTTGTGATGTTCGTTGTTTAGGGATAGTTT
This sequence comes from Camelina laxa, assembly GCA_024034495.1. Classification (NCBI taxonomy): domain Eukaryota; kingdom Viridiplantae; phylum Streptophyta; class Magnoliopsida; order Brassicales; family Brassicaceae; genus Camelina; species Camelina laxa. The sequence goes on from CM043882.1 coordinate 29,401,984, forward strand.
GCTTGTGGTATGTTAAACACTCTGTAGACTAGGATACTCCACCGACATCAATTACCCCATCCTTAGGACTTCTTTCTTTTAAAATTTTATTACATTCCTAGAACTGTTTCGTTTGTTCATGCTTAGAATCGTTTTTGGTTTGACTTATTCATTTTCGCTTATTTTCATGCATTTGCGTTTCTAGTTCTGTGAGTCATTTTCGTTTTGCATTTTGACCATTCTAGGACTGTTAGACAAACACTCTTTTTGAATTGGCTTGACTTGTGACTTCTTGATTGCATCTTGAGTGACTAGCATCATCCCATTTGGATTGACACCTTAAGTACTACAACTACATAAGGTTAATTGAACCTACTAGGATAGACACAAAAACCCTAGTATCAACACAACCTTAGGATAGAGACAATCTTAAAAGCTCTGAGTTATACTCATTCCAAGGATTTTAATTCCTGGATCCTTAGGTTTTTCCAGTCAAATTGAGCCTTTGGTAGGAGCACCATCTGTTGGTGTCCATATTTGTTTTTCAACTCTGTCCAAAGGTCAATAGGATTTTCTATGGTGAAGTACTGATTCTTGAGACTCTCAGTAAGGTGATAGTGCATATGCATAATCACCTTGTATATATATTCTTAGTGCAATCATTATCATCTTTAATACACTCACATAGGTCCTTAGATTTTACAAAGCATGCACCCGATTATATCATGCGGTTTTTAAGACCGAACCATGTAATTAATTTTGGATCATGCCATGCGGTGTTTAAGACCGAACCATGGAATCATTTTAGTCTTAGGTCATGCGGTATTTGAGACCGAAACATGCCTTGCCTTTATTCATAATTTCGAACTTAGGTCATGCGGTATTTAAGACCGAAACATGCCATCATATTTAATCTTTAGGCCATGCGGTGTTTAAGACCGAACCATGCCTTTATTATACTCAATTTCGTGGCTTTATTATGCATGAGGAACAACAAACCTAGATAGGAACTAGCATGCATGCAACAATTTCCTTTTAGCATGATTTCCTATTAGCAAATTTCCTTTTATCTTAGCAAAATTTCCTTTTACTAATGGGAACTAGGTTTGATTTTATCAGCCCTAAAACAAACTATCAAATTCGATTTTTAGGGTTCATGCAGCTTGATCATTATTCAATAAACGAATCAATAACACCCTATACATGATTCGATTTTATACTTATGATGCATGAATGATCCAAGTTTTAATATCCTAGAACAATTTGATTTATTTCTTTCTTATGAATCTAACAATTTAATTCTAGGTTCTTATGCAACAATCAATCAAGCCATATTAATCAATCAACCAAATTCAAGCTTGATATCTTTTGGTGCAATATCACAAACAATCTAACAATCCTATGCAATCCGATTTTAAGTTTTAGGATTTTAGGAAAATAAGAACTTGTTTGTTGATTGTCTACTTTTAGATTTTAGGGTTCCATTAAATTTAAAATCAGATTCGATTTCATAGGTTCCAAGGGGATTTAATTATTGTTTACCATCCACCGTTTGGGGTTGACTGGAATTGATCTGGGAGCTAAAGACCTCAGATTTTCCCTTGATCGCGAACCACGAACCTCGAACAGGAACTGCTACTGCCTCCAACGAACGGATCCCGAACCGCTCGCGTACCGCTCTCATAGCGTCCACGAACCGCTAACGTACCGCTCTCGTAGCGTCCACGAACCGCTAACGTACCGCTCTCGTAGCGTCCACGAACCGCTAACGTACCGGACCGCGAACCTCGATCCACGTATCGCTATCGACATGATTCTCGTCCCGCTCACGTACTGCTCTCGTCCGGATCCCGTACTGCTCTCGTCCGGAAACTCGTACTGGTCTCGTCCAGATTCTCGTATCGCTCTCGTACCGCTCTCGGATGTTACTTCGAGTAAACACCGATCGCGAGTTTGAACTGATCGCGAATAGGAGTCGATCATGAACCGAAACGATCGCGAATAGGAGTCGATCACGAACTCGGACCGATCGCGAATAGGAGTCGATCACGAACTCGGACCGATCGCGAATAGGAGTCTATCACGAACTCGGACCGATCGCGAATAGGAGTCGATCACGAACTCGGACTAGTCGCGGATGAGAAACTGATCACCGGACTTCAACGAACGAGGGTTGGTTGCGAACCTCGATCGGGTTTTGGATTATCGCCGAGAGATTTGGACTATCGCCGAGAGTTTTGGATTATCGCCGAGATTTTGGACTATCGCCGAGAGTTTTGGATTATCGCCGAGATTTTGGACTATCGCCGAGGGTTTTGGATTATCGCCAAGAGTTTTGGATTATCGCCGCGGGTATTAGGATTATCATCGAGATCGGTTGACAGATCGTCGGGTTTGATCGGATGTTTTAGGATTATCGCCGAGATCGGATGACAAATCGTCGGGTTTGATCAGATGTTTTAGGGTTAGAGGCTATCGTGCTGATAACGTGTTGTAAACTAGAGAATCCGAAGGGAGAAATTCTCTTGTCTTATTCATTATGATCGAAGGAAGTTACATATATATAGTGTTTACATAAATCCTAAGTACAAAACCAACTGAAAATAGTAAAGTTAATGGGTCATTGTCATGGACCCTGGACTGGACTTCATGGAACAATATGACTGATGGAGTTCAGTGTTTTACAACAGAATGAATTTTAAGCAGTTTTGATGTGACTTTTTTTTTTTTTTTAGTTTTTATTTTACACAATCGTGTTTTGTTTTTCTTGTTAATGGAGTTTTGTCTTTTTTAAAAAAATAAAAGAAATAGAATCTGATGTGGCTTAATTTGATTAGACAATTTGTGCTTCTATAGAATAAAAGATAATTTTAACTAAATATTTATCAGAAAATAAGCAGAAAAAGGAAAAAAAAAAACGTAATCACAACAGAACTAAGTCATTAATCCTAATAGATACTAGGAGATATCCCGTGCTTTAAGCACGGGTCAATATTTTTTAAAAAATTATAATATAATAATAATAATTATGGTTATATTTCTTAAGAAAAATATTTTGTTTGAGTTAATATTTATTTTGAATTGCTCTATAAATCTATATATCATAATTTGAAATCTTAATAAAATCTTCGAAATCTAGTTATAAAAAATCATTTTATCGTCCACTTGGATATAAATCTTAGTTTTTTAAATTGTGATTGGTTTGTATTTTTAAAAAAATATTTAGTAATTTTCGTCCATAATTTTATTAGAAAGAGATTTTTTTTAATTAATAATTATCTGTATTTTTAAAAAATCTTAACTGTTAATTTTTTTAAAAAAATACAAATTTGTTTTGATTTAAATAGATTTTTTTTCAAATACAAGTTTTCTAATGGCAATTGAATGTAATTCTTTACACATTTTAAGGTTAGTTTTATATTTGTACTTCTCAATTAATATAATAAGATACAAACGTATCACATTATTACGAACTTATCCCCAATTTTATACAAAAAGAGTCATATAATTTAAAATAAACTCAAACCCCTAAACTATAGGCTCCTAAAAACTAACACACTAGATCTTTAAGTCCTTATCCTAATAGTATACGAACGTATCAATATATACGAAGTTATCCATCCAATTAAAAGCTAGAAACAACCGATTAGAGAACAAACTAGATTTGATGCAGTTCATGTTCCACACTTTATTTTTCCACGTGGCACTTCACTTGGTCCGTATAATATCCACGTCACGTAGATCTAAGGGCATATTTATACGAAGATTAGTTTAGGGTATTTTTATAGTATAAATATTGTGAAAATAATGTAAGATCATTAGTTAAAATTTTTTGTTAAAAAATTAGTTATTGGGAGAATATGTTTAAGATCTTAATATTTAATAATATAATATTTTTATAGAAATTTAAGAATGTTTAATAAGTACATAGATTAATGTTTAATAAAAATTTAAGAATGTTTAGTACTATTTAATAATATAATGTTTATTAATATTCTTAAACATATTACAATTATAAAAATTTTAAAATAATATTTTAATTGCAAACTTATAAATTTTTTTATTAAAATTCAAAATACAATGCCATATTTTTATGAAACAAAAAAAATATTGTAAATAAAATTTAAAAAAAAAACAAACAAACATATTACTTAATTAATTAAACAAGACAAATATTTTATTTAATTAATACATAGATTAATGTCCAAATTTATTTCATATATTCTCAACCAATCCAAGAGAGACACGTCACACAAGATCAGATCCAAGAACAGTTCTAAAATAAGATCAATGAGCCTGATCTTAAGTCCACTATTCAATTATTTTTATTTTTAAATGGCCTAAGAACACCCCATCTGATCTCCCTATAAACATGGCCTAAGAATCTTCGTGTTTGTAATTGACAAACACATGTTGTCTTAAAAAGCCTTCATCGTACGTAATTTCGCAAAATAAGCCCAACTGTATATCAAAATCCTTATTCAAATAAAAGTGAGATTTGGAGATAACAGCAAATCTTTCTTTTCTAAATAATCAAAAAAAAAAATGGCCAAAACTCGAAAAACGTTTTTATGAATAGGAAGCACACTACAAGAAAACACTACGTTTTCCTACCAAAGAAATCGAAGGATCTTAGTAGGAAACAGTTGTTTCTCACAGTTTTCCTACGAAAAAAGAAGGAGGTAATAGCCCGAAGGAAATCAAAATTACTGAGAATTTGGAAGGAAATATCTTTCGAAATTCCTTCCAAAAAACTTTGGAAGGAAAATGCGAAGGAAAGATGAAAGAAATGGGAAGGGCATTAGCATCAATTTTCCTTCGATATATTAGAAGGATTAAGTGTCCTTCGGTTTTTCCTACGAGATGTTCTCACATTTTTCCTACCAAACCTTTCATTCGATTTTCCTTCGAAAATTTCTGTCCAGACACCTTCGAAAATGTAATTCTATTTTCCTTCAAAACCTTCATGCTTTATCTACCAAAACTTGTTCTTGTATCAAACCCACAATTCAACACTTTTTTCTTGTTTCCAATTTGTTTTGCATTTTTATAAATTCAAATTTAGAAAGAAAATATTACCAAAATATACTTCATGCCTCCAAAAAACAGTATTACAATACATACAATACATACAATACATACAAATTACAACTTTTCAGTAGATAAGAGACGATCAAGGTTGGGTAGCGTCTTCATCATCTTCGTAGGTTGGTGGCACCGTGTAGGCAGGTGGTCGTATATCAGGAAACCGGTCTAGGATCCGTTTGTTGCATTCCATGAGATACTTGATCTGAGCATCTTTCTCCTCATTGCAAGCCTTCAAAGTTTGAATCTCCTCTTCTAATTTAGGAATCTGTTGTTGTGCTGAAGACGAAGAAGGGCATTCATCATCGACCAGGTTAGGCAAGCCATAACGTTTTCCTCTAACCTTCGGTACAACCTATAAATAATAACCAAGACATGTAAATTAATCTCATTGGATAGAGATTGTAAAAGCCGATCATAATTAACAAAATGAAAGAGTTAATAAGTAGTTGTGTAAGAGTAACTTACACTACGCATAATAGAGTTAATCTCCTCTCGTGTAAGAGTGTCTGGCTGAACCGAAGCATCACCATCAGGTTGGCGCTGAGATTGGATGAGCTCCATCTGACTCGAAGCCAAATCAAGATAATGTTTTGTCTTCATATCGCTGATGGTTCGGGTCTTCTTGTCTAAGTGTGTTTGTTCCATGAAATGAATCATGTCAGGCTCTGTTCCTAGTTCAATTGTCTTACAAAACAGAAACATTAGTTAGCAATAGAAACAGAATCAATAGGAGATGATCAAATTGTAAAACTGAACTGAAGTTAATTCAAAAATCAGTACTGACTTATAAAACCAGAGGTGAGTAAAATGATTTGGTAAATCAAAACCGATGAAGACAATGAAACTTGAAAAGTATTAACAGAACTACTAACCATCTCATCCCAACGTCGTTCATATGTTATTGGACCGTTGTTGTGTTTAGCAACCCCTAAACCACCCCTTTTACTTCCTCGATTGATAGAGTTTTGGGCTCCAATCTCTTTTGTTTTTTCATCTGTCCACATCTTGATGTAACCATTAAATAGATTTTTCTTTGCCTTCATCCATTCTGGTAAGTTGTCAGCACCTTTTTCTTGCCATTTTACCTTCCAGTCACGAACATTTGCTTTGAAAGATGCTTTTGCTTGCTTAGTCCAGTGTGTGCGAACATACTCTGTAATGCTTGGGTCCCAGTTGAACTCTTGCTGTATCAAGTCGAATGATTAGAAAGCATGTACACATTATATTACTTAAAACATATACAAAGAAAGCATTTGTTTACCGCAAATGCTCGAAACCATCGCTGGCAAATTTCTGGTAGAGACCGATAGGTTGGATATGCCTTTGGGAGATCAGATTTCAGCATCTTTAGTATCTGCTTTGTAATCTTACCGGTCTTGTCATGTCTAAACCTGCAATGTAATTGACCAACAATAGAGTAAACAACTGTGGGATATCTTACAAAATCTGAAGGGAAGTACAAGTGCTAAGAAGGTTACCATGTTGCTGTTCCTTGACGGGCTGGGCATAGAACTGGGAGGTGTGTGCGTCCTGGAGCACTTAGCAAATCGCAAACATCAGCAAGAATAGGGACAACACCTTCTTCATTCTCATCTGGTGGTGGATTTGGCTCATTTGGTTCACTACCGTTACCGGTGTGTTGATTGCGGCGACTTTGCATAAACCTTGGTGAATCGTTTAAGGAGTAGCTTGGTGTGTTGCTATCATAACGGCGCTGCTGTTCTGCCATGTAACGTTCATAGTGCTGTCGAGTATTCTCCTAAAAATTCGTAACACAAAATGAAATTGTAACATGAATTAACTCCAAATATTAATTGACTCAACAAATAAAGTCTCTGGAAATTCTTTCGAAACATCGAACAATAGAAAGTTTTTAATACAATTGACTCAAAAAAAAAAAAAAACCAATAAGAGAGAACACAACTTAGCCGAGAACATAAACAACGACTATGACTATCTGCCCATTAACAAATTAAAAATTGAAAGCTTTCCCCTAGAAAGAAAAATTATCTATCAATTATAATATAGTTGTTTAGTTCTGCAACAAAACTAAGGCCGAAGAATAATTTTGAAAAAAAAAGTAAGAAACTTACTAACATCGTAAAACTTGAAAATTACAGTTGCTGTTCAAGTATTTGATTAGAAAAACTTACCGTAAACTGTGGATATCTCGGCGGAGACCACGAGAGGCTGCCAGTCATCCTTTCACTCGGTGCTTTGCGAGTAAACATGATCCAGGCTAGAAGGAATTACTGTGTTTGAGCAGTGAAATGTAGATTTTTGAGTTGAAATCGATGAGAAACAAAGCAAATTCACTAGGACACTCAAAGCGGCGATGTGTAGAAGGTGAATAAGTGAAAATGAAAATCGAGAGTGAGTATCTAGGGTTTTTACTTCATTTGTTTATTGCTAAAGTTAGGATATAGCCCATTAACAAAAATCATTTTTGTTAAAGCCCATTATCATAAATCGGTTTTGATTAAAACCCATTACAAAATTGTTTTATTTAAATGTCCAATTCCCAAAATTGTCTTATTTTTTTTTTTTACTAATATTTCTATTACACAAGAAAATAATTTTTTTTTAATTAATTAAGTAGTAAAGTAAAAATTTTATATGTGTAATATTTTGTAAGTTATTTTTTTTTAAATTATAAAATTCCAATTATATTAAAAAATGTAAGTAAAGATTTTTTTTACATACTTACATTTACGTTAGTTTACTCCGAATCGGATGAATATTCAGATGAAGCGGAATCAAACTCGTCTTCAAACTCGCCAACCTCTTCTTCAGAAACTTCCAAAATATCATCAATGATGATTTCTTCTTCTAATTCTCCTGGGACCGTATCATCATGACTATGTTCAACAGAAGATATGTTCCCTACATATGTTTGTTGCAAAGGGCCATTATCTACTACTCCGCGTACTCTTCCTCTTGGGCTTATTTGCGTAACAGTAACCCACGAATCTTGTTTTTTTGTAATGCGAGGATAGGGGATGTAACATACTTGGTCTCCTTGGGATGCGAGAATGAAAGGGTCATATCTATCAATTTTCCTTGACGTTCTTACTGCAGTTACCCCAAATTTATCTAAACGTACTCCTCCCGATCGATGGATCATACCAATCACACATGAAAACTATGCATTTCAAATTAAGGACTCCTGGGAACTCAATCTCCAAAATCTCCTGCAAAACACCGTAATATATTATATTACCGGCTTGGGTACTAATCCCAGAGTTGATCGTTGTTCTGCTCTCTCTCTCGCGGAACACTTTGAATGCATATCCACGTGTATAGTAAGTCGGTGAACTTTGTGCAAGCGATAATGGACCATCTACCAACTCTTCTAACCAGGTGTGTAATCGTTCACCTCTATTGTTGCATGTGTGCACCTGTATGTGTAATAGTCCATTAAGTAGCATGTCACTCAGCAAGAATATACTTACTTATTCAAAATACTCACATAAAATTTCATCCACTGTACAAACTCATTCTGTTTTCTGGTGGCAATAGTATCCTCATCATAATGTGGATAAGCTGTTCGCAGCTGCTCGAGATACATCCTGGACAGACATGTAAATTAGCGGAATAAATACAATTTATTTAAAAAGTAAGTTAAATTTTCTAACTTAAAAATACCTCTCATATGGCCATAGTTCCTCACAATTCAACAAAATGTAGGTATGCAAGTGTTTTACTTCAATTTCTGTTAGCCACCGCTTAGTTGGTTTCCCACTTAACCGCCCAATTTGTGAGAATATATCTGGAACTTGGGTTATGTATTGTGGTCTTTCTCCACCGTCATCGTAACGGCTTGGTTTTCTACTCTTTGTTTGAACACTTGGTGGAAAGTAGTGGGCAGCAAAGTTAGATCTTTCTTCATTGATACTTTGAGCAATAATAGAACCTTCCACTTTGCTTAAATTCTTCACCTTCTTTTTCAAGTGAAACATGAATCTTTCGAATGGGTACATCCACCTATACTGAACAGGACCCCCCAGTTCCGCCTCTCTGGGAAGATGTATTGGGAGATGTTCCATTACATCGAAGAAAGACGGTGGAAATATTTTTTCTAGATTACATATAAGAAGAGGTATGTTGTCAGATAATTGTCGAATACCAGCGGGAGTAAGTGATCTTGTACAAAGGTCTCTGAAAAAAGCACTAATTCCTGCATTATGAAAAAATCCATACATCAATATATGTATTTATTGTTGTTGACTCAAAAATATTAATATTAAAAGGAAATAAACTTACCTGCGATAGCTTCATGTTCGTTCTTGGGGAGGAGGTTGACAAAAGCAAAAGGTAATAACCGTTGCATAAATACATGACAATCATGACTTTTCATCCCTGATAATCTACCTTCTTGGTTGTCAACACAGTTTCGTAGGTTGGAAGCATATCCATCAGGAAATTTTACTTTCCGAATAATCCACCTAAAAAATGCATCCTTAGCATCTCCATCTAATCTGAATCTTGGGATTGGACCTCTTCCACTTGGTAAGACATGTAAATGAGGCCGATTGCATATTGAAGGCAAGTCTAGTCTCGATTTCACATTGTCTTTTGACTTCCCTGGGACATTTAAAACTGTATTCATCAAGTTATCGAAGACATTCTTCTCAATGTGCATGACATCAAGATTGTGTCTCAACAAGAGATTTTTCCAATAAGGCAACTCCCAGAAAATACTATGTTTGTGCCAGTTGTGAAACTCTCCATAACCATCTACTGGATTATGCACACTCCCCGCAATATGTTGTCTTTTCCACTCCAAAATCCCTAAGTTGCATCAATATTTTTCACCATCTGGCTCAGGCGGTGGACCATCTGAAACTACTCGATTTTTCTTGAACATTTTTTTGTTACGGCGGTAAGGATGTGACCCATGTAGGAAACGTCTGTGACAGTCAAACCAACTTGTCTTCCTTCCATGTTTTAACTGAAATGCATCTGTATTATCCTGACAGTAAGGACATGATAATCGCCCATGTGTTGTCCATCCTGATAACATTCCGTATGCTGGAAAATCGCTAATAGTCCACATTAGCACCGCACGCATCGTAAAATTTTGCTGCCAGGAGACATCATAGGCTTGAACTCCGTGCTCCCATAGAACTTGTAGCTCATGAATCAAAGGTTGTAAGAAGACATCAAGGGATCTCTTTGGGTGTTCTGGACCAGGAACAAGGATAGAAAGAAATAGAAACTCTCTCTTCATGCACAAAGACGGAGGCAAATTATAAGGTGTGAGAATAACTGGCCACAAAGAATACTGCCGTCCATGCTTTCCAAACGGGTTGAAACCATCTGTACACAGTCCAAGGTAGACATTCCTACTTTCTTCTGCAAAACTAGGATAAACGCTCTGGAAATGTTTCCATGCATAAGCGTCTGAGGGATGCGCAATCTCGCCTTCGGTTGAATGCTCTTGGTGCCATCTCATAGCTGCAGCTGTCCGCTCTGTTTGATATAATCTTTTCAACCGATCGGCTACTGGCAAATACCACATACGCTTAAACGCTACTCGAGACCTTCCACTAGTATTCTGAAACCGAGGTTTTCCACAAAACCGACAAGCTAAATAGTTTGCGTCTGATTGCCAATAAATCATACAGTTGTCGATACAAACATCGATCATCTGATATGGCAAACCAAGACCAGAAACAAGCTTCTCAATTTCATTATAAGAAGCCGGTGAGATGTTGTCTTCTGGCAACACATCTTTAACAAAATCTGCCCAAGCATCTACACAATCTTCTGACAAATTATAGTCCGTCTTTATATTCATCATCCTAGTTGCGGCGTATAAAGGAGAATGTCCTTCCTTACAACCTTCATATAATTGACTCTTCGATGCATCTAGCATATCGTAAAATCTTTTTGCTTCTATATTTGGTTCTTCAACTCTATTTCCATCTTCTACAAATTCATGGACATTTTCTCTATGTGCATCATGAACCATTTGAACCGTTCCTACATCTTCTTCCCTCAATCTAGGTTCTTCTACCCTTTCCGACACATTTTCACTAGTACTACCCACATTGTAAGCATCTCTTTCCCCATGATAAAACCATACTTTGTAATTCGACATAATTCCAAGTTGATAAATATGTCCCCAAACTAAATCTTTGTCAATGAAGTTATTATTATTACAAGATGGACATGGACATAACATCTTACCACTTCTTAAGCAGCTATCCTGATTCATAGCGACGTTCATAAATTCCGTGAGTCCTGCTGCATATTCTCTCGTAAGCATCCCGTTCGGAGAATATCTCTCGTTGTCCAACCACGTGCGAAAATTATTCATTTTTTTGAAAAAAAGAAGTTTGAAACGTAGAACAGAAATTTTTTTATAATAATAGCTATGATCAAAAGTTTGACACGTAGAACGTAGATCAGAGGTTTGAAACGTAGAACAAAAATGTTTAAGATGGGTGAGATTTTACATATGCAGTGAGTGGTTTATATAGAAAAAATATTGTCAGTTTCCTTCCCCTTTCCTACCACTTTCCTACCGAATAATTCCTATTCCAACCACCATCCCAATTGATTGCCTACTTGGTTTTGTTTTTGCATGCCGACATTATCCTATCATCCCCATTGATCTTATCGCAATCCTTCTTCTCCTTATCCTACAAATTTATCTTCGAAAATTATACTCGTAGGAAATTCGAAGGAGAATATCCGTTTTCCTTCATATTTCCTTCGACTTTACCTTCGTCAAATGTTTTGAAGGAAAATAAAAGGAAATAGTCTTTCCGAAATCCTTCTCCTAATAATCCTTTAATATTATTTCTATGTTCCTACGAATTTTCCTCCAAAATTAAATGCTAACGGATTTTGGAAGGAAATAACCTTCTCTTTTCTCATGTTTAGTTCCGTAGGAACTTTCTTTCATATTTCCTTCGACCAGTTTTTTCCGTCATTAATTTGAAGGATTTCCGAAGTAAAAATCTCCTTCCAAAATAATTTCGTAGGAAAACATAGTGTTTTCTTGTAGTGGCAATAGTACTTGTGTCGAAAGTCCACGTACGTAGACACAGAGATAACTGATCCATTCACCAATGGAGGAGGAGAAGAGGAGCAATGAAAAGGGCAAGACTGCTTCGTCTTTGTACGATTCTAAGGTTGAATCGATCCACGAACAAGCTCACTTATCTCTCACGACTCTCGTGTGTGTTTGCGTAAAGAAAGAGCACAAAGCGTTTTACGAGTTCGGGCTTCGATGAGGAACCCTACGTCTCGCCGGAGGAACAACTCCGGAATCCACTAAGCTTCAAACGTTTCTTTCTCTCTCTACAAGATCTCTTAATCCTCTCTCTCACCTTTCTGTTACAACTGAATCGGATAAGAAGAAAGAAGAAGATGAGAAGAGACTTATCGACTAACGCTTCAGCTCCATCTCCCTCACGTGTGACGCACATGCACGAGTAACAAACCGTAACCCGAAGACCTTCTCGATAGAACAGAGACTCTCCCAACCTTAGGAAATATCCAGCATTTAGGGTCACACTCCACAATTCTCCACCTTGACCCAAATGCTACGACTTAGCTTAGTACTTGGACTCCACCTCCGGACTTGGATATAACAAACCAGAACATACCTCCCGAGTAAACCCACTCAGCTTTAAACTTCCCTGAGTAAACCCACTCAGCCTCAATGAGAGCCTAAGCTCTCACTCAATTTCCTGTAACTCTGAGAAATTCCAAAGCATCCTGAAGCTTCCCTACTGTTACTGTCTTAGTGAACACATCCGCCGGATTAAACTCTGTAGCAATCTTCTTGACCTGTATCACACCATCACTTATTAAGTCTCGAATGAAATGATGCTTAACATCTATATGCTTCGTTCTCTCATGATGAACCGCATTCTTGGCCAAGGCAATGGCACTCTGAGAATCACTATAAATGTCAACTGACTCCTGCTTGAATCCTAGCTCATTCATAAGACCCTTCAACCACACTGCCTCTTTAGCCGCATCAGTCAGCGCCATATACTCTGCCTCAGTCGACGACAAAGACACTACCTTCTGCAGACTAGACTTCCAACTCACTATATTGCCACCAACTGTAAAGACCACACCTGAAGTAGACCTTCTCTTATCCTTATCCCCGGCATAGTCAGAATCACAGAATCCCCGAACGACAAAGTCTCCTTCATCCCGAAAACTCAATTTCTTATCCAGAGATCCCTTGATATACCTCAATATCCATTTAACCGCTTGCCAATGCTGCTTAAGCGGTTTTCTCATAAACCTACAGACCGTACTCACAGAGTGAGCCAAATCTGGCCGAGTACCAGTCATAGCGTACATTAGGCTTCCAACTGCACTCTGGTAAGGTACGTTTCTCATGACCTCACCCTGACACCTCACTTCCTCATCTGTTGCTGCTTTCAGTTTAAAGTGAACCCCCAAGGGCATCTCAACAGATTTGCACTGATCCATGTGAAATGTTCCCAACACCTTTAATAAGTAACCTCCTTGAGAGATAGACAAAGTACCATTGGCTCTGTCTCTGTTAATCTCCATCCCAAGGATCTTTTTAGCCTCCCCTAAGTCCTTCATTTCAAACTCTGAACTGAGTAGTTTCTTGAGCTCGGCAACTCTCTTGATATCCTTGCTGGCTATAAGGATATCATCCACATACAAGAGTAGATAAATGTACTCGTCCTTGGAGAACTCCTTGAAGTAGACACAACTATCGAACTTGCTCTGCTCATAACCATGAGACTGCATAAACTCATCGAATCTCATGTTCCACTGTTTTGGAGACTGCTTCAGACCATACAACGATCGCTGCAATAAACACACTCTGTCCGGGTATTCTTCATCTACATAACCCTCCGGTTGCTCCATATAGATTGTCTCGTCCAAATACCCATGTAGAAATGCCGTCTTGACATCCATCTGCTGAAGCTCCATGTTATGGTGAACCACCATGCTTAGAACAAATCTGATAGTGACTTGTTTCACCACTGGAGAGAACACCTCCTGATAGTCAACTCCCTCCTTCTGAGAGTAACCTTTAGCGACCAAAAGAGCCTTGAACCTGGGACCCTCAACTCCAGCTATACCAGCTTTTCTCTTGAAAATCCACTTGCAACCAATCGGCTTCTGATTCTTATCCCTTTTCACGAGAGACCAAGTTCTATTTCTCTTGAGAGAACTCATCTCTTAATCTGCTGCTTCGGTCCACTTATCCTTGTCTACATCAAGTAACGCGTCTTGATAACTTCCCGGTTCTGATTTACCACCATCTTCAGTGACTAGATACGCGAACCCAGCAACCTCATCCAGTTCTGCTTCATCTGTGACGTAGTCTTCCAGTCTGGCTGGTCTAGTTACTAGTCTTCGAGGTCTATCTGTTGCTATCTGATGACCATCTAACCCAGAGCTCTCGGCCTGAACCTGAACATCTTCCTCAACAGTACCAGAGGCACGTTCAGTAATCTGATCCGAAGCTCCACCTTGAACTTGATCCTTAGTTAACCTGTTACTACCTGTAACATTGAAGAAAAAATCATCAGTAGACAAATGAATAAGGTTAGAAGTCTTACCTGACTGTTCCTGCGTGAACAAATCCTTGTATACCATGTTCTCTTTGAACACTACATTCCTGCTGATGACTAACTTCTCCTCATCTAACAACCAAATCCTGAACCCCTTTGTCCCTTCTGGATACCCAACGAAGATACCTTTCTTGGCTCGTGGATTCAGCTTACCCTCACTTGAGTGAGCAAATACCAAACTCCCAAACCTTCTTAATCCTGACAGATCAGGAACAACTGATGTCCATCTCTCCTCAGGGATTTGGAAATCTATCACAGAAGATGGAGTCCTGTTGATCAAATAAACAGCTGATGAAGCTGCTTCTGCCCAGAACCTTCGACTTAACCCGCTCTCGTTGAGCATGCTCCTTACTTTGTTCATTATTGTCCTGTTAAGCCTTTCTGCAACCCCATTTTGCTGTGGTTTATAGGCACACGTCCTATGCCTAACCAAGCCTTCCGCTTTACAGTAGTCGTCGAACCTTTGATTGCAGAACTCCAAGCCATCGTCAGTCCGTTGCTTCTTCACCTTCCTTTCACTCTGTACCTCTACCATCTTCTTCCACTGAACAAACTTATCAAACGCCTCGTCCTTAGTTTTCAAGAAATAAATCCACACCTTGCGAGACCAATCATCAGTAAAAGACATGAAGTACTGACAATTACCTAGACTGTGAGGTACGTTAGGTGAACCCCACAAGTCAGAGTGAATATAATCCAGCTTATCCTTTGTGACATGTTGTGCCGCTCCAAAGCTAGCCTTGTGAGACTTCCCAAAGACACAATCCTCACAGAAAGTAATACTGGACACTTTATCTTTCCCAAAACAACCCTTCTTGGCTAGCTCATCCATCCCTTTCTGTCCCACATGACCTAACCGACTGTGCCATAGTCGTGTTTGATCAGACGTACTAGCACCAGTCTCCACCATTAGTGACTCGGACATTCTTGCCACTCCCTGAAGTACATAGAGCGATGCTCTTCTTGTCCCCTTCATAAACACTGTGCAACCTTTGACAACTTTTAGAACTCCACTTCCACCTTTGAACTCACAACCCTTAGCCTCGAGAGTTCCCACTGATATGAGATTCCTGGTGATTTCCGGCATATACCTCACATCGTGTAAGACGAAAGTAGTACCATCAGAGTTCTCAAACAGAACTTTACCAATGCCTTTTACCTCCGAGAAATAATTGTTCGCCATTCTGACCTTTCCCGAGTTCACATCCTTATACTCAAAGACCAGTTCCCTCCTCGAAGTCATATGAAACGAGCACCCTGTATCGAGTATCCACTCATTCACATTAAGCCTATCTTCACTGAGATTGACCTCCGATGCGACCAAACACAAGATGTCCTGTGCATCATCCTTAGCTAACGATGACTCACCAGTTCCTTGGGAGTTTTGCTTCTGTTTGTTCTTCTCTATCCATTTGTAACATTGTTTCTTGAAGTGCCCCTCCTTACCACAAATCCAACAGATCTTCTTGCCATCTCGAGATTTTGATCTTAATCTATTGTTTCCTTTACCATTCTGATTTCCTCTAGTATCAGACCTTCCTCGAACAAACAACCCCTCCGAGACTATTCTTGTTCCATTATTGTCCCTTAATTCCAATTCCTTGGACTTCGCAGTACTAACCACATCCTCTAACTTGATCCCTTCTCTTCCATACTTCAAGGTTTCCTTTAGCATATCATACCTCTCCGGTAAAGAACTTAAGATCAAAATAGCTTGTACCTCATCTGGAACCTGGATCTGAAGATTGTTTAAGTCCGATATCATCTTCAAGAACTCATCGATGTTCTCATCTAGAGATCTCGAATCTTGCATTCTGTAGTTGTAAACCTTAAGCTGCAGATAGACTCGATTTGGCAAAGTCTTTACCAGATACACCCTCTCAAGAAGAGACCATACTTCAGCCACTGATTTACACTGATCGATCTTCCTCAAAACCTTATCACCAACGTTGAGGAAGATGATGTCCATCGCTTTCTCACTTTGAGCGATTCTCTCCGAATCCTCTTCGATCCGCTTCTTCTTCTTCTCTGGATCTCCTTCATCCGCTTCCGATAGTGGTGGCGGAGGATCCTTCTCCACCAGAACATCCTTTAAACCAAGGATCCTCAGATGCGCAAACATGCGCGTCTTCCATAACGAGAAATCACCAGACCCGTCAAACACCGATACCTTTAGCTTTGAATTCGTCATCTGCGCCTTAATCCCGATAACTCGATCTCCTCCGCAGCTCTGATACCAATTGTACGATTCTAAGGTTGAATCGATCCACGAACAAGCTCACTTATATCTCACGACTCTCGTGTGTGTTTGCGTAAAGAAAGAACACAAAGCGTTTTACGAGTTCGGGCTCCGATGAGGAACCCTACGTCTCGCCGGAGGAACAACTCCGGAATCCACTAAGCTTCAAACGTTTCTCTCTCTCTCTACAAGATCTCTCAATCCTCTCTCTCTCTCGCCTTTCTGTTACAACTGAATCGGATAAGAAAAAAAGAAGAAGATGAGAAGAGACTTAACGACTAACGCTTCAGCTTCATCTCTCTCACGTGTGACGCACGTGCACGAGTAACAAACCGTAACCCGAAGACCTTCTCGATAGAACAGAGACTCTCCCAACCTTAGGAAATATCCAGCATTTAGGGTCACACTCCACAGTCTTCTATAGAGAAAGTAACAAGAAGAAGTGAACAGACAATGTTTCGAAGTCTGAATAAGAAGAGGAGAGATGTTGCATCATGGAAGAGAGCTGAAAGAGAAAGCAAGAAAAGACGAGGAGAGGTGAATGAAATTATGGTGAGGCTTCCCGTGAAAACTCTGATTAGATTCCAAACCGTCTCTAAACAGTGGAGACGTATGATAGCGTCAAGGTCTTTGAAAGAGAGATACTCATTGCATCAGAAAACCAAGGAACCCAAATTTCTCTGTCTCTATGAAGATAAAAGCTGGTTTATGCTAGAGAAGAGTGAGACAAGTTTCAAGAATCTCTCTTGAGGAAAAGTTTTATTTTCATACAAGTCTAAGGAGGAACAAATGCTAAGAGAGAGTTTAAATAGGGGTAAGGAAGGGGCTTAAGGACACGCGGATTCATCTTGATCCGCACATCGTCCTTTGACGTGCTCTTTTGAAAATAGAACACGTCGCCACCTTTAACTAACAAGCTTAGCCACAAAACACTCTCAACGTTCACAAGCAAAAAAGAATATTCCAAAAGTTCAAATTTAAACCAAAGATAAGAGAAAAAGGAGATAACCGCCTTAGGCTTTAGACGCGGGAAGCGACTTAACCTTTGGACGTTGTGTATTTAGCTTCATGCCTCGTTAAAACCTTCTCCGGTAAATTCATTGGGAAAAATCCGGAGTAAGGAAAAAGAGTACACTTCCTTGCTTAAGCGACTTGATCTTCTTCACTCTTGGGTAAGAGTGAAGACTAAACGAATGGAACCTTCGGAGTCTTCTTGGGACGGTTGGCGTTGGACGAATGATCGAACGAATAGGTTGAGGCATTGCTTGGCCGCCTATGCTGAGCTTCTCGAACGTGTCGTGGCTCCTGGGATGACCGCTGGTGCCTTGACCGCATCGGTTTCTTGTGCCTCGACCGTCTTCGATACGTCTTGGTGGTGCTTCTCGGGCAGGTCTGGTGTCTCCTGGTCGTCTTGGTCGGCCTCGCGTCCTACGATCACATCACCACTGGTCAACCCATTCTGACCCCACCGGTCAACACCCTTCTGACCCCACCGGTCAACACCCTCCTGACCCCACTGGTCCACATAAACTTGACCCCACCGGTCAACAAAGTCTTGACCCCACTGGTCAACACTAAACCTGGGATTGAACCACCATCAACCTCGACATCCACATTCAGTCATGATGCTCAATCACACTTCCTAGACATTATTTTCTCCCAACTCATTCACTCGCAGGTAAAAACCTTTGAGCCATATCGATCTCACTCTCAGACCACCGTCTTCAAGCCATACCGTCTCACTCTTGGGTTGTCATTCTCAAGATCTTGGTACCAGGGGAACCACCATCCCTTTAGGAGAACCACAATCTCCTCTGCCACTCTCAGGGCTCACCACCCCTCAAGCTATCGATATACAGGGGAAACATCATCCCTTCAGGAGAACCACCATCTCCTAATGAGTTGTTCTGAACCTGTCGTCCTTAGAGCAAACAAGTCTCGACGTCTCTAAGCACTTCCAGACAAGAATTACCTCCCATGGTCCGCTTAAAACATCGCAATGTCATACTAACCACCATATTCCCTCCCGGAAACTCACCTCCACCTTGGCCACTCCTAGGCCACACTCCAAACATTCCAACCACTTTGGATGTTAACACGCACTCTTTCCAAAAATAGATAATTCATATAACTTTCTATTTTAAAAAAACTTTCTATTTTGAGAAACTTTCTACTTATGGAAGCTTTTTATTTATAGAAATCCCGAGATACTTTTCTAGAAAAGTTTATTTCCATTACAGAGCCTGTCCAAGAACCGTATACGCTTTGATACCAAATTGAAATGACCACACCCAGATTCCCAATCCTCATACAAGATCCACGAGAAACGATCTCACCCGGAACCCCATAATTCCGTCGAGACAACCGGCGTAGAAATCGCTCCTTACAAAAATTTCCACAAATATACCAAACTCCAACTCATCTAGTTATTGAGTCGCACAACCAACCACCCCTAGAGACCGAGTAACAAGAGAGGTGGGCTGGAATATGTGATTTCGTCCAGCCACGGACAACACTCCACAAATACTCCAATTCACTATCAACTCCTCTAGTGCCATCGATGCCCATGACATCGCTTCCGTTGATCTACCTCATCCAAACCTAACTCCTGCTACCGTCCTATGACTCAAACACACAACAACATGCTGGTGTCGACCGACAACACCTTAGTGTTGCTCGACACCCCAACCTTACCACAAAACCGTCTATGTCAGACTACAATACAAACACTTGATTAAATCACAAACCAACCGTTCATTTCACAAACCCACCGCTGGATATGAATCTTGAAGCACCATATAGCTACCTGCCAAATTTCAACCGAATCGAACTCCGTTTCATCCTCCAAACGTCACCTCAAAGTAGCCATCTTGAAACAGTCCGCGCAGTCCATCTACAGGTGTTGGTGTCGACCGACACCACTATGGTATCAAACAACACCAACCCAAAAATCATTCGAGCCTCCCTTTAAGCTCTTTCTCGCCACAAATTCCTAATCCTTCACAACCATCTATTCCCTAATCGATTAAACATCAAAAAACACGACTTACGTGGATAACAAACATGAGAAAGCCTCCTTGACTCTCTTAATCCACCACCAAGTAATCACATCCTTCTCCTTACACATGAAGAGGATGGATCTCCTTTCTCCTCCCTTCCAAGTGAGAGCACCACAACTCTCTCTCTCTCATTCTCTCAGCTATAACAACAAAAACTTATCTCTCTGCTCCTCTTAACCCTCCTCAAGGCTCCCTCTACTCTTAGGATCAAACTCACAATCTCTCTATGTATTTCTCCTTCTCTCTTAGAAGCGACCAAAGACCACCCCCTCGCCAAGGGAGGCTGCTCGTGCCCCTTTAAAACGAGACCTAGGGTTTCCAAACCCAAACCAAGCTAAACCAATTTTGAAACAAACCGAACAACCACAAATTTAGTGGTGTCGACCGACACCCTCCTTGGTGTCGGTCGACACCCAGCAAAAATTGGGTTCAGGATGTTACACTTAGCCATCAATCCATGTTCAGAAATTGTAGCCATAGCACTAGGAATACCAGAACCAGATGATGTAGCCACAGGCTCTTGTCCTTGAACTTGACCTCCGTACGTATTGAGACACCATTTGCTCAATTTGTTGCGGTGTAAACCTTGTAAACTCTGAGGAACACCACCGTTGGTAACAAGAACCATATATTCCATATACTGAGGAGTTACAGACCCATAAGACGACGACGCTAAATTGATACTAGGATTTTTGTATGTCTATCCTAGCAGGTTCAATTAACTTTATGTAGTTGTAGTACTTAAGGTGTCAATCCAGTTGGGAACTTTGCTATCACTTAAGATGCAATCAAACAATCACAAGTTAAGCCAATTCAAAGAGTGAGTTTATATCTAACAATCCTAGAATGGTCAGAATACAAAACGAAAATAAACTACAGAACTAGAAACGAACATACACGACAAGAAGGGAACATGAATAAGTAAAAGCAGAAACAAGTCTAAGCATGAACTGAACAATAACAACAGAAACGGTCTCAGGAATGCAATAACAATCAGAAAGATAGAAGCCCTAAGGATGGGAGTAATTGATGTCGGCGGAGTCTCCTAGTCTACAGAGTGTTTTACATGCCACAAACAAACTATCCCTAGACAATGAACATCACAACTTAGCTAATCCAATCTCTTGAAATAAGCTACTCAGACTCAACCACTTCCAAACTCTCGCTAGAGAAACATGATCAAGCAGGCATGACAAACAAGTTCACTCACGTCAACAAATACCCTAGACAACTAATCTCTTAGGCTAGGAACGTAAGTCTCTGGCACTAGTTGGTCAGACATTTCATCAAACACCTTTTGGGTGTGGAAATGTCTAAGACCTAGTTCCAATTGATCAAAGAGAAACTAGTATTTCTAACTCTAGTCCAGAAGGGAAACATACAAATCTAAACTTAAACACCCTATATACTAAGATACTCCACCTAATCTATCCCATCCTCAAGAACTCTAGCACTACTCAGATCCAGAAATCATCATCACCAAGGATACAAATCCAGAAAACATTAAATCAAGCATAATCAAATAGACAAAAATGAGATGAACAACTTTGTAGAAAAATTCAAATGCAAAAACTAAATAAATTCAAAGATATCTGTATTACAAAATCAGAAAATGTTTTAGATGGCTGCAGATAAACCTTAAGGTAAAAATGATATCTTGGGTAAATACTTAAAAGAGTATTTATAACAAAACATGGAAAGCCCTAAAACATAAAACGACAAGATAAAGAGGCGGTTCATGAATCTTCTGCAGCGTGCGAGACATATCAACCCATAAGACATATCTTCAGTCGAAAACACTCCAGTCTCAGAATAAACTTGAGCCACTGCATTAGCCTTCTGCATAGAATTTGCGTATGGAACCATTTGCATATGAGAAGATGATTGTTGTGGCATCCTAGGCTAAGTCTCCATTGTTGGTATTCGAGGCTAGAATTGAGTAGGAGTTCTGTAATTATATCATTCAGAATTAGTCTTGTACCTTGGTGAAAAACTATGAAGCTTGTAGCACTTCTGAATAGTATGTCACAATTTCTCATAGTGAGAACAAATAGACTTTTGAATAGTCCTATTAGTATTATAAGCAGCTATATATGCACTTTCTGCATCATTCATGGGAGCAATGCTTTGAAAAAAACATATTCAACTCATGTAGTCGGTTTGACAACAATTTGTCTTTCATCTTGTGTCACCATGTTAAAAGCTTCTTCTATAGTTGGAATTAGCTTGAGCATCAAAATATGACGTCTTGTTTGATCTTAGCCTTTATTCAGTCCCATCAAAAACTTAGTTACACGACTTCGTTGTTGCAACCTTTCCCACTTGGTAGCTGCATCACATTCACATCGACCACATGTGTATAATGCAAGCTATACATAATTTTTTGTGTTCTTCCCACAAAGTAAGCAAGGCTGTTTAATATGTAGATATATCCATTGATCCTTGAACTATCTTACTAAGCTTTTGTTCATTAGATAAAATCCTAGGCGCATCATCTTGCTTAAACCTAGATAAGATGATTTTCCAAATTCCTTCAGCAGTAGGAATGAAAAGTAAACTCTGGCCTATCTTCTTATCAACCGAATTCATCAACCAAGTAGACACAGTATCATTGCATCTAGACCATACACCAAAGTCTCTGTGATCATCAGGAGGTTTTCTTTTAAGTTTGCACAGTGTGTTAAGCTTTTTCGTATTGCAATTCATGTTTAATTAAACGTTTCACAATTGTCCAAATTTGTGAAAGCTTTTAAATTTTCGCGTATGTATTTTCTTTTATGTATATACATACGCAAAAATTTTCACGTATAAATTTTCGGGTGCAAACGTTTCACAATTGTCCAATTGTCCAAACAGTGTGTTTGCTTGAATATAATATATGTATTGCAATTCATGTTTAATTAAACGTTTCACAATGAACTCACGCGAAAATACATCAATGAAAATACGGGGGGTGTATTCAAACCATGATTTTAGAGAATTTGATGGGATTTAGGAAATTTAGAATTTTGATAGATTTTAGGGAAGTTCATATGATTTTCTGTAAAATTCTTTCAAATCCCACCTAAAACCATGAGATTTGGATTTCTGTATTTTTAACTAAACAAATCCTCCAGAATCCTAAAAGTTATTAAAATCCTAATCCACAAAACTGTTTTGAATAACAGTGGATTTTAAAGTAGATTTTTAAATCATCAGTTCAATAACAAGGAATTTTAATGAATTTTAAAGTAGATTTTTAAATCATCAGTTCAATAACAGTGGATTTCAGAAAACTTTTTAAAATACATGATTGAATAACATAGGATTTGTAACTCTTACACAAATCACTTAAAATGTCAAATTGAATACACCCCCCTACATTTGTGAAAGCTTTTAAAAATACATTAATGAAAATACATTAATGAAGAACTCACGCGAAAATACATTTAAAAGTTTGCACAGTGTGTTAAGCTTTTAAACCACACAGTGCAAATTTAAAAGACCACACAGTGCTTTGAATGCAGATACATTACTTTGTTTTCTTTTGAATTTGCACTATGTGGTTTAACTATGCTCCTTTGTAAAACTTTCATATTATATTCAAGCAAACCCTTTAACAAAAAAGAAGAAAACTGAGCTATAGATAATATTAAACCTCAGAAAAACTTATATACAAGAGCTAGTGAAGCCAGATGAACCGTAACAACACAACCAACATATCTATCAAATTCAGAACCGTTTGATGAAGATCTGCTCTCCACAAACCTTCAAATCAACCACACCTCCACTGTTGTAAGATAGCTGGAAGGGCAATTTATCCCTAATCCTACCAAGCTATAGAATATGATTAGTTGTATTTAGGAGTCATCTAAATATGTTAGTTTACCTAATTGGAAAAGGAAATTTGTATAGGTTTTTCTCTATATAAAGAAGTTGCCAAGGTCTAGTATACCTTTAGGGATTTGAGAGAGAGATTAAGAAGCTTTAGTTTTTGAGTTATTTTTCTAAAGATAATAAGAGGAGTGCTTTTATATTCTTGATCTAAGTATTCAATTATATTTGGTATCAGAGCTTCCAGGTTCTATATCTAAAACCGATTCACTACAAAGTTCATTCGAGATATGAGTGAATTAATTGCAGCAACCAACAATTAATTGTAGGAGGACCATCGTCTATACAATATCCAATGCTAAACAGTACCAATTCTACTGTTTGGTCCATGAAAATGAAGGTAGCGCTTCGTGTTAATAAGGTGTGTGAAACAATTGACCCTGGTCAGATGAAGCAGAAAAGAATGATCTGACCAGGGCTCTTTTGTTCTAGTCCATACTAGAATCACAAATCCTACAAGTTGGTGATCTAGAAACCTCAAAAGCTGTTTGGGACTCGATAAAGAAAAGAAACCTTGGTGCAGACATTGGCAAAGAGGCGCAACTGCAAACTCTAGCGGCCGAATTTGATAGGCTAAGGATGAAGGAAACAGACACAATCGATGACTTTGTTAGTAAACTTTCAGAGATACCTACAATATCAGCATCCTTGGGTGAGAGCAATGAAGAAACTAAGATTGTTAAGAAGTTTCTTAATAGTCTACCAAAGAGATAATTCATACACATAATTGCAGCTCTAGAACATGTTCTTGATCTCAATACAACAACTTTCCAAGACATTGTTGGTAGAATGAAGACTTATGAAGAACGAATTCTTGATGAAGAAGATTCACAAGAACGACAAATAAAACTTATATATATTACTTTAGATTCACAACCATCTAGCTACTATTAAGAAGGAGGCAGAGGAAGAGGAGCAGGTCATGACCGTGGAAGAGATTTTGGACGATTTGGTTACCAACAGAGGGACTATGGTTACCAACAGAGGGACTATGGTTACCAACAGAAGGAGTATGGCTATCAACCAAGAGATAAGAGCAAGATACATGTTTCCAATGTGACAAAATCGGGGACTATGCTTCGGAGTGTCTAGATCGGCTTCTCAAGCTTATTAATCTTCAAGAAAAGAAAGAAGAAGAAAAAATGAAGTTGAAATCCTTATGATGCACAAGGTGGTGACTCTTAATGAGAAGAATGTAAAGCCAAGAGAGTTCGAGGCATCTTTAGACAAAGTTTGGTATTTGAATAATAGTGCTAGTAATCATATGACAGAGAATCATGCTTTGTTCTACAAAATTGACTTGATAATCACTGGAAATGTGCGTTTTGGTGATGATTTAAGAATTGACATAGAAGGAAAAGATTCTATTATTTTTGCAACCAAAGGTGGAGAAAGGAAGATCCTAGCAGACGTATACTACATACCAGATCTTAGAAGCAACATCGTAACCTTGGACAAGCCACCGAATCTGGAGGCGATATCAAAATGAGAGAAGACTATCTTACCCTGCATGACAAAGATGGGAAATTGTTAGTGAGAGCAAACAGATCAAGAAACATGTTGTACAAGGTAATTTTGGAGGTTGAAAACTCAAATTGTCTGCAGCTCGTTGCTTTGAATGATTAAAAATAAATGGCACGCCCGTCTAGGACATGTTAGTTTTGAAATCATTAAATTAATGGTATTAAAGGAACTTGTTGACCGGAATACCAAGTGCTCCAAAAGAGAAAGAGACTTGGGCATCATGCTTATTTGGAAAGCATACTAGGCAAGCGTTTCCAAAGTTAACATCCTATCGAGCATCACAAGCACTTGACTTATTTATGGAGATCTTTGTGGACCAATTACACCTTCTATAGATGCGCAAAAGAGGTATAATTTTGTATTGATAGATGAATACTCTCGCTACATGTGGACAATTCTCTTGAAGGAGAAAAGTGAGGCTTTTGAGAAGTTTAATGGGTTCAAATCGCTGGTTGAGAAAGAAGCAAGAGCTAGTATCAAAACCTTCCAAACAGATAGAGGTGGAGAGTTTTTATCATAAGAGTTTCAAAGTTTTTGTGAACAACAAGGGATCAACATGCATTTAACTGAGCCTTATACACCACAACAGATTGGAGTGGTTGAGACGAAACAGAACGTTCTTAGAAATAACTCATAGCATTCTAAAACACATGAGTATGCCTAATTATTATATGGAGAAGATGTCAAACATGCGACCTATCTTATGAACCGAGTGGGAACTAGAGCATTAGAAGATCAAACACCATATGAAGCCTTCAAGAACAAAAAGCCGAATGTAGAACACTTAAGGGCGTTTGGTTGTATTGGCTATGCAAAGATTGAAGCTCTGCATCTGAGAAAGCTTGATGATAGCTCAAAAATGCTCTTGTATCTTGGAACTGAACCAAGTACCAAAGCTTACCAAATTCTTGATCTAACTAACCATAAAATCACAATAAACCGAGAAGTGTGTTTTGATGAAAGTAAAAGCTGGACATGGAACAAGTCAGAGGGAATTTCCACATAAATAGGGACATTTTCTCTTAGTCTTGAAGATTTTGGGAACAAAAAGGTCAAAGAAAGTGAAGTTACTGAAGAAACAGAGGAGAACAGAGGTGATAATGGTGATACTATTAAAGAAGATGAATCAGACGATACAAAGGAGTTAGAAGAACAGACTCAGGTGGTGCAGGTGTTGAAAAAGTCAATAATAAAAGTCTCAAAACTAGATTATTTAAAGGGAAATTGCTCCGTTACCCCTGTGTTCTCCTCTTCTTCTTAAGGTTACTCTTTGTCAGTTTCGGCGGTGAACACACCGGAGGTTCACCAAGTCCACTCTCCTCGAATCCGGCCATGCTTCAACTCCATCCCCTCCTCCTCCCCTTGTCTCTGCCAGTGGTTTCTCCAAGGGAGGTGATTCTCCTGAGGTACCAGCCTCCAATCGCAACATCTGAGACCCCAAATCGCCTTATCTATCTTGTACTTCGTCCTTGCCACATGCGACCCTTGAAGTCAGCCTTATCATCTCTCTGCTCCTCGGATCTAGATCCCCTCACCAAGCGTTTTGTTTGGTCGCAGTTGGACAGGAGCTCTGTGTTGACGCCGGAGCTGTGCACGACCTTGACAAGTCCCCGAGACCCAACCTATGCTCTTAAAAAACCCAGGTTTGTTCCAAGTCATCAATTGCAGTCCCGTAGCTTACCTCTGTGTCGATTTAATGCTTCAATTGTCCGAAGACTGCAATCTGAACATAATCACTCATCGGTGCTCTGTTATTGCAATGTTTACTTGAGAACCCTGCCATTAGTTTTGCTTAGGGTCCCTACCCCTGACCACCAAAGACTAATGAGGACCGGCATTATGACCTCGGCTCAACAGAGCGATGGTTACCGGTCCCTCTTGAGTCTAACCTCTTTGTTTCAGCTGTTCCTTGAACTATCTCAATTGCATCTCTACTCTATTTGTGCTGAAACCGGAAGATATAGGAAGATCGGCATTATGACTTTCTCTTCAAGAAGAGAAAGTTACCGACACCTTCCCAGTCTCCTATACATACTTTCCCTGCGACCTGCTTATTCCAAAGTTCAATCCATCAATGTCCGCAAGTATGTTTCCCCTTGGCAAAGTTTGATGAGTGTCGGCATTATGACCATAGCTCCATGGGATTTGGTTACCGGAATCTCTTCAAGTAAGCCATGTTCAACCTTTACTCTCCATACACCAACCTCCTCGCCAATGAGCAGAGCAAACCATCTAGTTTCTCGGCCATGGAAATACCTTCAACGTCCCAATGTCATTTCGATAAGGACAATCTACCACTCTTCTGCTGTATCAGCGAATGTGGCGTCGACAACCCTGGATTTAGCTTGCAGTTTGATGCTCTCTTGCTCAAATTTTCAACATCTCTTGGACATGTTGGTCGATCTATCTATCTTTATCTTTGTTGCACATGTTTATCTATCAAGCTTTGCTTTGAAAACTCTTAACCTTTGTAACCATGCTACTATGTTTAGTTGAATGAAAGTAAGGCTCTGTTTTGTTCAAAAAAAAAAAAAAAAAAATGTGTTACTAGCAGAAATTGAAGGAGAACAACTTCTACTACCAATTAATGAAGAACCATGGAATTTTCAAGAGGCTAATGAGTTAAGGTTTGGAGGGATGCATGTGAAGAATAGATTACATCGATTAATAAGAACATGACGTGGAGCTTAGTTGATCTTCCTTTTGGGTGTAAACATATTGACTTAAAGTGGGTGTTTAAGATCAAACGTAATTCCGATAATAGCATAAAAAGTACAAAGCAAGGCTTATGACAAAATGCTATGTACAAAGGCATGTTATAGATTTTGATGAGGTATTTGCTCCAATGGCTTGTATTTAAACTATCTGATTCATCATTGCTCTGGCAGCGTCAAATGGTTGGGAGGTGCATCATCTGAATGTAAAGACTGCATTCCTTCATGAAGAATTGAAAGAAGATGTGTATGTTGCTCAGCTTGAGGGTTTTGTAACCTATGATAGTGAGGAGAAGGTGTACAAGCTACACAAAGCTCTCTATGGACTAAAACAAACTCCTCTAACTTGGAACACTAAGCTGAATAATATTCTTATGGAATTGGATTTTGAGAAGTGTTCCAAGGAACCTTCTTTATACATGAAACGGGAACAAGAGCAGCTTTTTGTTGTGGCAGTTTATGTAGATGATTTGCCAGTCACTGGTTCAAGTCGTGAGTCAATACTTGATTTCAAGAAAGGAATGGTGGGAAACTTTAAAATGAGTGATTTGGAAAAGCTAACCTACTATCATGGAATAGAAGTTCTTCAAGGAAAAGATGGGATCATATTGGAATATTATTGATCTAATATAAGAGTGCTTTTATATTATTGATCTAATTATTCAAATTCTGTAGCCACAATCCTCACACCTGAGAAAGATATGAACTACCTCTTTATATCTCATGGGTTAGACAGATCTCGCGGGTTAAAGATAAAAATAATACACTATTATGTTAAATTTAAATTTGGTAAATGTTCATTTTGGCATTTTGCTTTGCACAAACGTATAGTTATTATACGAAATACAGTCAAAGATATACATACAATCATGGAAATATATATAGTCTGGTAACTATTTAAGTACACTAATGTTGTTGATCATTTCGAACTAAAGATAAAAAATGGGCTAGTATCGTTTTGTGAAGAGAAATTTTCATTAATTAAGTAGAAAAAAATCTTACAGTTACAAGCAATTAGCATATAAATGTAATTTGCATGTATGGTAATATGGTATCCTTTTATACTAGCGGAGCCCCCGTGCTGTAGCACAGGATTAAATTTATTGTTAGTAATTTACTTTTGTAATTTTCATTTTTGTAACGAGATTTTGGTATTTTAACTTATTTTCGAAGTTTATATAGTCTTTATTTATATATTTGGGGGTTATACAGTAAATTGAATATCTTGATTGAGTAAGTACTTTGCATAATGTAGTTTTTCACGGGAGTGAAAAAAAGGGAAAGAGCCATCATTTTGTGTAATGATATTAAAATGTAGTCTTCTTTTAGTATAATATTTCAATAGGTAACTATCAATATATTTATAGTGAGATTAGGTATATTTAGGTTATCATTTAGAAGAGTTAAGATTTGATATATCAAATCTCAGCAACATATATTTACTTTCTTGATTCGTTATAACTGAAAGATGAATATTCTTTTTAAAAGATTATAATCTTTAAGTATAATCTCGGAAATCAAGCAATTTAATAAGATTTGGAAAGATGAATATTTCTTTTAAAAGATTATAACTGAAAGATGAATATTCATTAAAAAAAGATTATACTAAAATATTAAAAGTTAAGATCAATCTCGGAAATAAAGCAATAATCATTATATTTGGTAATAAAAATATATGATTTTAATTTAAATAGTTTAAAGGATAATGAAGTCCGAGTGTTTGCGTAATAAGTATAACTCTGTTTAATGACGAGAATAACTATTTTTGAATCAAACTGCATACACGATCCGAATAGTATCAACCTGGATTACAAACGGATCTGTGTGTTTTGAAGTTTACTATTGTCGGGTCATATAGGATCCGTGTGTCAACCCGGTTGTAAATATGTTGTCGTCCAAAGGGTATAAACGTTATTTAGATAAATCTAAACTATAGGTTAATTTAATTTAGTTAAACGATTTTCTCTAATATTTTTAATGAAAAACGTATCAAATCAAAGTCATGATCCAGTTTGAGTATAGTGAGTAATCTTGCTTTAATAGTATAGATTTTTTAACGTCAACTAGTTGAGATACGGTCAATTCTTGTTTGGTAAAATAATACATATTGTCAGTATCTAGGCTTGTCAAATAAAGTCTTACAATTAATACATTAATTAACAATTAAATGGAAGCTTATTTTGCAGAATCAAAGTTTTGTTGAAAATTTATGAAGTTGTTTTTTACATTGCAAACCAATAAAGACAACATAAATTAGTTTGACTAACGGCAAGCCAAATTCATTAGTGAAAGTTCCAAAAATAAGAATCAATCCATACATAAATAAGAATTAATATAATAAACTAGTTTTATTTCATAGAAAAGCCATACGTAAATTTGATGCTAAAAAGACATATTTCAACTGGTCATATCGTTGATCGGGTTTTTATTTTTTTTTGCAACAACATCGTCCATTTACACACCCTCCATCATCGTACTTCTTGTGAGTACAGTCAAACCAACATTCATACTCTCCATACCTTGTTGTACATGGAATAAAGCAAACATCATTTTTTGATGTTTCCATAACTGTAACACATGAGACACGACAACTTAGACAAAAGTAAAATATATACGCACGCATATACATTAAAATAGGTTTTTCAATTTTTTTCTTTTCAAGAAGTAAAATATTCAATACTTAATTAATTTGAAACCGACAAAAAACAGTTGGACGTACGATAACAACATACCTGGGGAGGCCAAAACATCAGAGTTGGACAATGAGTTTGTTAGTATCACTAAAAGAAAACAAATCACAGAAGTTTTGGTGATATTCATTTTTTTCTCACTATTAATTCTCTGTTGTAAGAAAAAAAAAGAAGAAGAAAGTCTATATACTTCTCTCCATCTTTAAGAAAAAAATCTCTTATTTATATGACTCTTTGCCAAGAAATGTCTTAATTTTTAACCTAGTTATTATTTTATTTTCTTCCCATAAATGAATCGACCATATATGCTGATAACATTATTTTGGTAGATATGGCATAATTCCAATGGTAGCAAATCATGGAAATATGTATAGTCAACAATACTATTATTTTGTAATTAAGTAATAATATAATGTAGATGATTTTGAAATTAATTAAGGGAGATGTATGAGAAAAATGGAAATTATGCTTTTCAAAGAAAATCTTACATAATTACTATCATATCAGATTCAATGCAAGATCTGAGTGCATAAATTAATGTCAGAAAAATTGAACTGACAATTATTATTTTATGGGTCAACATTAGCATGCATATATATATATATATGAGTCAACATTAGCATAAAATCCAAGGTTTCTCCCTTCTCCGTAGTATGTCATCGGGATCCATCAGCTCATTTAACACTTCTAACTTCCAACTCTTGGTTTCGAAGTCTATGAGATGATTAACATACAGGTTTGGGTCTCTGTCGATGCCCCGGTCCTTTGCTGTTCTCGAAGGTACAGTGGGAATCCAATTGTCCTACCATACCCGGATATGAAAACCTGATCGCACATTTTTCCGAAGCCCCTGCAAAAGCAAGGGTTGTGCCGCGAACAAACTACGCCATCCAAACGAGATCAAGAGGATTTGTGTATCGATAATATCTCCCTTTAAGTACCCGGCTGAGCAGAGAGTCTGGATACCGAATCAATCTCCATAACTGTTTAGCTAGTAAAGTTAAATTAAACTCCTTAAGATCTCTGAATCCGAGCCCTCCTTGAGATAGAGGCAAGCAAATTTTGTCCCATGCCATCCAGTGCATCCCTTTGTTATTCTGTTTTGTGCTCCACGAGAATCGGGCAATAGCTCCTCGGAGCTTTCTCACAATATATTGTGGAAGTAGAAAACACGACATGACATAGGTCGGAAGAGCTTGAGTCACATATTTAATCAACACTTCTTTACCTTCTTTCGTGAGAAATTTTGCTGACCATGAGTTTATCTTGTTGTTTAATCTATCCTGGACAAAAGCAAATACATGTTGCTTAGAGCCGCAAATAGTCTCCGGGAGTCCAAGATATGAACCCATTCCGCCCTCTTTCGTGATTCCTATTGCCTGCTTTAGTTCCGCTTTAAGAATATGCTCCACTCGATTACCAAACAGTATCACCGACTTTTCCTTATTCAGTTGCTGTCCCGATGCTGCTCCGTAGCAGTTTATTATCTTTAACAACTCAGCACATTGCTGGATATCGGCTTTGCAGAAGAACAGACTATCATCCGCGAATAGAAGGTGTGACACCGGAGGACTTCCTTGAGCTATTTTCAACCCAGTGATGCGTCCTTCACTTTCAGCACCGTTGATTTGTGCTATTAATGCTTCAGTACATAAGATAAACAAGAAAGGAGATAGCGGATCGCCTTGGCGTAATCCCCGAGTGGGAATTATATTTCCTTTCGCTTCCCCATTAATGAGTACCTTATATGATACTGAAGTTATACAACACAAAATCAATCCTATCCATTTTTCATCGAACCCCAGCTTCCTCATCAGAGCCTCTAGGAACGACCACTCTACCCTGTCGTAGGCCTTGCTCATATCCGTTTTTATTGCTACAAACTTCGAACGACAAGTTGCATGAAAATTCTCTTGTGCCAGCAGGATATTATCAGTAATTAAACGTCTAGCCACAAAGGCTGATTGTGTCTCCGAAATCAGTTTCAGGAGGGCTTTCCGCAGTCTATTACATAACACCTTTGAGATGATTTTGTAACTTACATTACAAAGACTGATTGGCCGAAATTCCCCCATTGCTCTAGGCCTCTCATTCTTTGGGATCATACAAATGTTTGTCTCATTGAGTCTTGGGTCAAACTCTCTTGTCTCAAAAAAAATCTTTAACCATTCGGATTATATCATTTCCAATCAGGTGCCAGAAACATTGAAAGAAGAGGCTTGTCATTCCATCTGGACCCGGAGCTTTATCTGGATTAATGCTAAAAACAGCTTTTTTAATCTCACAGTTAGAGGGGGGCCGGAGCAGAGCAGCATTTACCTCTGGCGAGACTTTTGCCGTGACATACCGTAGTGCTTCATCCACTCTAGTCGTATTTGAAGCCGAGAATAAGTCCTGAAAATAGCTTGACACCACTTGTTCGACTTCCGCTTCAGACTCCACCAAATGGCCATCCCGATCCTGGAGACTGATTATGCGATTTCTATCCCGTCTTTGTTTTGTAGTGGCGTGAAAAAAATTTGTATTACGATCCCCTTCTCTCAGCCAGTTTGCTCTACTCTTTTGTTTCCAATATAACTCTTCATCTCGAAAAGCCGCACAAAGTTGCCACTTCAGTTCTAGTTCCTCCTCAGTAGTGAGGGAATCGTTATCTTGAGCTTGCTCTAGCTTCTCTTTTAAGTCTTCAATTTTCTTGATAGCGTTGCTCGGATTTTCCCGCTTCCAAGTGGATATTGCCTTGCGGCATGCTACCAACTTTGAGTAAATGTCCGTAGGACCTTCGGTGGTAAATTCCCCCCATCCTACCCTGACCGCGTTTTTAAAACCTGGTTTCCCAAAGCAACGTTTATCAAACTTGAAACTTTTCTGCCTTCTTCTATTATTAGAGGAAATTCTAGCCAAGACAGGCTGATGATCTGATCCCCAGAGCTTCAGATACTCCACCTTTGTGTGGGAAAAAATATTGTGCCAATCCTCATTTCCAACCGCTCGATCGAGCCTATATCTCACCCTCTTACGGTTTCTTCTTCTTCCAACCCAGGAGAGAAAATTCCCCTTATAGGGGAAGTCAATCATACCACAATTGGCCAACATATTTATAAACGGGAGGAAAGTTGACTCAGCCTGACGCTTACCTCCTCGTATCTCTTGATTTCCAACGATCTCATTAAAATCTCCTATCATGAACCATGGCCCATGTCTCGTGAGACCAATCCGCGTCAGCCGCTCCCAAATATCGTCACGGTTTGCAACAACCGGATCACCATACACGAAAGTCATATAAACCTTATTCCCTTCCATTGTGGTTTCAATATCAATCATTCTGTTGTCCGAATATATGACTGTAACGTGAGGAGAATTCAAATAAAACAAAGCTAAACCTCCGCTTTTCCCAATAGGGTCCACGGTAAACAAATTGTCATAACCTAAAGAAAGCTGAATGTCTTGCATAAAAGAGAAATTATTTTTTGTTTCAGAAAGAAAAAGAAATGCAGGAAAAAAAATATTTACAAAGCTCCTTAAGGTGCTCTGAAGTCAAGTAGGCTCCCGTCCAGGCAATTGTATTCATATATGAGTACTGGGTGGTTTCTGGGACCCCACCGAACCTGAAACAGCATTAGTCTTCTTGCTTATTGCAGAAGGGAACACCTCCGTACGAGGGATAGTAATTGGTTTTGCACGTCCAGCACCGGGACGTTTCTTTGGGGATTGTCGGGCCCTTAAGGCGTTAACCTTCTTGGAGGCTGCGCCTACTATATCTGGACTCCTGGGGATACGGCGTTTCTCCTCTTTCTCGCCTTTCCTTTGAGGTTTCGAGCTCCCCTCTACTACGAGTGCATGGTCAGTTGGTTCCCCCAGCTTATCTTTATCCTTGGATCCCCTATCTCGTCTTTTTGATCTTGTATTTATCTTCTTTTTAGTTTCTGGAACCCTCCTTCTAATATCCGGGGAAAATTGCGAGATAGCTTCGATTTGTTCAGCATCTTCTTCCAGCGGTAACTCTCTCTGCTCTTGGGAATCATATAGAATTCTAGCTTCTCGAAGATATTCATCAATTGGAGGGTCTTCCTCATCAAGTAGATCATCGTTGTCAATCATTTCATCATCCATTATTAAATCCTCCTCTAACCCGCTATTCTGGATATTGTGTTCTGCATTTGAGACTCCCGTAATCTCATCTTCAGGCCCCTGTAAGGCCTGTCTCTGTTTTTCTGCATCCTCTCTGTCAGCTACATGTGGAGTCGCTCGTCCATCCTCATACCCTGCAGAGCTTATTCGCTTGGTTTCCTTTATTTTCCTTATGGCCTGACTTTCTCCTTCTCGACGATCCATTTGTAACTTCTCCGCCTCAATCTGAGGGAAACTTTGTTTTGCGTCTTTGGAAAACCCCTGTTCCTTATAACGCATCGATGAACTTTCTCCAATTACCTTTTCCTGGTAACGTTGCTTATCACTCAAATTTCCTCTCCCTGGTCCATGGTTGTCACGTATACGGTTTACCGATATTGCTTGGCGATCAAGTCTCAGCCACTCTAATTGAGCACCAGTCATTTGAATGTCAGAGATTGTTCTTTGTAAATCCGGAGTATCTAAGGGGTTCTTCGACGAGATTCGTTCATATCTCATCTCTCGATATCTATCCTCTGTGGAGGAATTCCTGTAAGTCTTCCGTTCGCGCGGATTATTCTCATATTTTGCTGAATTGAATCCCTTTCCATTTCCATCTATTTGACGATTCCTTGATCTTGCATACGGATGGTAGCTCTCCCGATATCGGGGATTGTTTCGTGGCCGATGCCTCTCAAGTCTGTCCCAGACTCCTTTACTCCTCGAGACACGCATTTCCTTCAAATCATGTTGTAGATCTGAATATGTCCTTTGTTCTCCTTGATCTAACTCCCTCGACAAATTCCTTCGTACATGTGAAGATGATTCAGCCTGCTCATCAGCTTTTCCCGCCTTCCAAGACTCTGAACCTTGTTGATACTCGAATAAAGAGGAAACTGCCCTCAGGGATTTATTTCTTTGTCTCTCCAAATCAGATAATTTTGGACAGGTTCTCTCTCATGGGAGATTCTTTTGCAAGTAAAACAGTATCGATACAGACCTTCATATCGTAAAGTTACATTCACAGTTCCCCCATTCTCAAAGACCACCTTACTTTCAAATTGAAGCGGGTTATCCCCGTTGATAGCCACTTGCACCCTAGCCCCATTAACATCCACAGCTTCAACTACTCCGAGAGCCTCTCCAATTCCCCTAAATGCCTGATCTTTTTTGTATAGGGAGGGTATTCCTTTAACTTGAATCCAAAATAACATCGTATTTGGATAATCATCCCTGATACTTGCTTCCCATCTCTCTAGGGAGAAACTCCAGCGATTAAAATGGCACGAACGACGTTGTAGGACCTTGAGAAGATCTTCTTCGTGGTCAAAATAAAATTGGAACTTGCCGTTCCCCATATCAGTGCCATGAACTCTACCTTCTATGTCCCATATACGTTCCTTTGGCATGAAAGTTAACAAAGCTTCTATGCTTCTTCCCTCTACGTGAAAAATCCGGCCCACCAGAGAGTTTTTAAATTTATCTATCAAATCGGAGAAGTCGAATTTTGGTATTCGAATCACCCCTTGTACGTCTTCCTCCTCTTGCCGATCTATCATCGGTTCCTTACCGCTCCTTCGCGTAAACTCCAGCCTAGACATCAGATCAATACTTAGAAACCCAGTACTCCTTCAGCAAAACCAAACTCAAACGCTTACTACCAGAGCTTTCTAGATCAAAAAGCCCGGATGAGAATAAAAACACCCAAAAACAACAGAGAAAAACTTAGCAGTGTGCTAGAAAGTATTAAGAGTCTCCTATCCAAAGAAAATCACCGGAATAAACGATTTAGAACGATGACTTGAAGGAGTCGCCTTTCAGATCGCCAAACCCTAAGCCTAGGAGAGCCGTCATCCTACAATTAAGCTAATATCCCCAACGATTTACTTTTATTCAATTTGATTAAAATTAATTATATGGGGACAAACCCTGAGTGCATAAATTAATGTCAGAAAAATTGAACTGACAATTATTATTTTATGGGTCAACATTAGCATGCATACATATATATATGAGTCAACATTAGCATAAAATCCAAGGTTTCTCCCTTCTCCGTGGACTTTTGGGTTTTTTTTTTTTTTTTTGTCATCTATTTATAGAATGGATCTGTTGCCCAAGTTAAAGGCTGAGAACATACAAGAAAGAGCAAAGAACACAAAAAAAATTAAGCCTACAGAAACCAACTAACAAAGCTCCATGTCTTAATTAGGAGACTAAAGCCGAACAATTAACCTTCGGAAACTAACCAACACTTCAGGAGGAAGGTAAGATGAAGGATGCGATTCGATTAAGACCATTGGAACCATTGGCTAAAGATGAAAAAGGATGAATCAACCTAAACCCAAACGCTAAGCGCCGCAAACCCACAAGAGTCGACGCCGACGAGCTCACGAAAGCCCTCTTCCATCGATTTAATTTGGTTAGAGGAGAGAATCAAAATAAAGTTATTTAATTAAGAAGAGCCAAAAACCCTAATAAATCCCCCCCCAAAAAAAAATTCAGTCACGACGTGAGAGAGACCCAATTCGTTTTCGTCAAAATCATATTCCTTCACATCAATTCCCATTTCATTATTCTTATATTTGTTCTCCGTTTTTGGTTTGTGTATTGTGTGAGATGATTCTTAGGATGTTGTGGTAGTTTTGATTAAATTATTGAGCCGACCTCGAGATCTTTCTCCCTTATATCATAATTCACATTTTTGAGATTTATATCTGTGTTTCTTCATGGAAGTGGTTATGGTGTTAGACAGGAGAGATCTTTGTCTCTATGAGATCAGATTTAGGGTTTTCTCTCTTGCGTGAAAAAGAAGAAAAAGGGAGTTTCTTTAATCTTTATCTTCCTTTTTTTTTTTTGCGTTTCTTTTGTAGACTATATATAGCGTAAAGTTTGATTTGCGGATTTAGATTTTTAGAAATGGGGAATGTATGTGTTCATATGGTCAGCAATTGTGTTGATACGAAATCGAATTCAGGGTTCGTCCCACGGATCTCATCATGGATAATCCCTTGAAGCCACAGCTCCAAGACAAGCCTCCTCAGCCAATGCTAATGTACAAGGATGATAATACACCCAAGCTTAATGAAAATGTGACAGACAACAACAATAGTAAAAATTAAATGGTCCCCACGTTTTTTTGTTTTTTAAGTTTTAGTTTGATCTTAACTCTACATCTCTCACATTCTTGTTATATGTAAAAGGCAAAATAGTCAAAACAAATATATGAATAATGTAAAAAGTGGCTAAAAAATACCTCATAGATAGAAAGTGTGCTAAAATGAAAACACTTCAATAAAAGGTGTGTCTATATGCAATAGTCCTATAGTTAAAAAGGGTCTCCTAAGAATGATTGTTTCGTGACAACAAGTTTGTCCTAGACTGTTCTCACGTACAGACACGAAGCTTAGATCAAAGTGACCTTTTTGTGTGACGTAGACATAATTAGGAGACTAAAGCCTACAAAAACGAAGCTCGATCTCTTAGGAGAGAAAAGCCGAACAATTAACCTTCGGAAACTAATCAACACTTCAGGAGGAAGGTAAGATGAAGGAACTTGATAACACGTCCTTCTTCCACAAGACTGTTACAGCGAATCAAGGAAAGAACTGCATCAAGTATCTGAGGGGAACGGATGATGAACTGATTCATAATGCGGACTAAGTTACTAAAATTAATTAATATTGTGCCTCGAACAGCTTCATAATGCTAGTACTTTATTCTTTATTCGATAATTTGATCATTAATTACTAATATTAATTTGGAGTTTGACTATGATTATGATTATTGACTACTCCATATTTTTAATATTTGGAAATGGAGTTTACAGTTTAAATATAAAATATACAGTAAATTATTTTCTCTGTTTCACAAAAAGTACACAAATTAAAAAAAATTGTTTAAATTTCTGTTTTATCCTTTATAAATACACTAAAAAAATTTCTCTTTCTAATTAATAAGCTCAAATAATAGGAATAAAAAAGATTTAATCTTAAAATTTGCATTGGAAACATAAAATGACACTCTTTTGTAACAAGAAAAACGTGTCAAAATTTTGACAATTTTTTTGAAACAGAGGGAGTATTAATTTGGAGTTTGACTATGATTGTGATTAATGACTATTATTAATTTGGAGTTTCACAACCAAAAAAATAAATACTAGTACAGTAAATTATTTTGAGTCTTTGACTAACTGCAAAACCATTATTAATGAGAGTAGATGTGGAGTTTGACTGAAATTTATTACTCCTCAATTAGATTAATTTTTCTTCTTTTATAAAACAAACGAGGCTTTGACAAAAATCGTGTAAGGGATGAGAACCAAAAGTCCAAAACAAAACCCTTGAATGAGAGTAAAAAGAATGATGTGGAGTTTGACTGAAATTTTATTACTCCTCACTTGGATTAATTTTTCTTCTTTTATAAAACAAACGAGGCTTTGACAAAAATCTTGTAAGGGATGAGAACCAAAAGTCCAAAACAAAACCCTTGAATGACTCATTCGCAACACTGCACACTCGCCCCTTTCTCTCTTGCTGGTTAGACCGATCAAATTGTTTTTGGTTTTTTGAAATGATAGTTATCATAAATTATTACATTAAGTGTTTATTTCAATAATAATTTTTTGGGCACTTGCATCACACACAAACTTAATTAGTTTGTTTTATAAACAAAAAGCAAGTAATTAAGATATTTTATTTCATTGAAGACCATACATATCTCTATGACATTACGTGTTTATTTCAATAATAATTTTTTGGGGCACTTGCATCACACACAAACTTAATTAGTTTGTTTTATAAACAAAAAGCAAGTAATTAAGATATTTTATTTCATTGAAGAGCATACATATCTCTATGCTAGTAAAACATAATTCAGTTTCAAATTGCTGATCGATTTCTATCATTTTGTGCAACAACATCGTCCATGGACACAATTTCCATCACGGTATAGTTTGAGAATACAGTCATGAAAGCATTCAAATGTTCCATACCTAATCGTGCATGGTACAAAGCATACATCATTTTTTGATGTCTCGATCACTGAAACACATATACAACTTATGTTAAGGTAAAATATACAGACACATACATAAAAACGATTTTAAAATATTTTCTGAACAGAAACTATTCAATAGTTTCTCTTAGAATGCCAAAAGCAACTGGACAAGAACAAGATACCCGATGAAGCTAAAACATTAGGAAAATAATCACATAAGCTTTTGTGATGTTCATTCGTAATGAAAATTCGTTGTAATAGTCTCGTTTTTAAATGAAAGAAAGAAAGAAGAAATGGATACAATAGAACTCTATAAATTAATACTTTAAATTATATGCTATAAATTAATAAATTCTTTTCGTTACCTGTATGACACATTCTGATAAATTAATAAGATAATTTTTTTAAAATCTATAAAAATATAGTCCCATCAATATTAAATTAATAATCAAATAATATTAAAATATAATATATATAAGAAAATCATGAAATACTAAATCTTAGTTGTTTGATTTTTTTAAGCTAATATCTTTCATTGTCGTCATTCAAATGCATCCAAAAATACGAAGAGTTCTAAATCGATAATTGCTTATAATGTAATTGATTTTAATTACAAGAATATCTTATTCGTCTTCATCATTACCATGAATGATACTAGTAGAAATATCTTCTAAGGTAAAGTAACATCTATCATTTTTAAACTTTAAACTTAGCAATTACAATGACAAGATTATAAATTAAGAAAATTCTTTAAAATATGAATGATAACAAAAGTATCTTATGTAATACATAATTTTTTATGAAAATTAAAAATCTCTTCACAAATTAATATTTTATTAATTTCATAAATAATAATTAATATCAATAATTAAATAAATTAAAAAATTTATGGCAAATTTAGATACTTATTCTAGTTCTGTAAACTTTTATATATAATTTGTTAGTCGAGGAAAACTTAATTTTTCAACCTAGTTATTTATTTAGTTTGACCATATGAATCTTCCATATGTGCTGATAATATTATTTTGGTGGTAAGAATATATACATATAATTGTTATAGAAATAAGTCTTTTTTTTTGGACAAACAGGAAACAAACAGTCAAAAACAAAATTTGGTAAATAATTTTGATAGTAAAATATTTTGAAAATAAATAGTAAAATATTTTGTAAAACTAAAAGAAGTCAATTTTAATATGAAATATATAAATATTATCTGTGCTATTATAAACTATATATTCAGTTACAATATATATATAAATAATGATATAAATTATTGTCTATTGATCATTATTCATACATTAAAAAATTAAAATACAACAATATATCATGTAAACTATTAAATAAATAAAATTAGATAAACTCCTTCTTTTTCATATTAAGTGTCGTTTAAAAATTTCTCACACATATTAAAAAATCATTAAATATTCTATTTTACCCCTATTAATATATTATTCAACGGATTGTCAAAAAAAAGTATATTATACAACTTTTTCTATTGGTCAATACATTAAAGTAGTAAGAATAAAATTGGAAAATTTACCAGACATCTGCATTGAAAATATAAAATAACATTTATTTTGAAACAAAGTTTTCAGTCTAAAATGACATTTAATATGAAACAGAGAGAGTATGGAGTTTACAAATGACTGTCAATAGAACAGTTTTCTTAACTAGTACGCTAGAAAGAAAATAGTAATTCTAATTTTTATCAATTTTCCTGTTCTAAAATAAAACTCCAAATATAAAAAAAATTTGTTGGTTGACTACCACTTTTGAATATTATTTATAATTTTTGCAACTTTTTAACAACTATAATATATTTTTAATAATCTTATATTACTTAAAATAAGTATATAGTATAGTATTATATTAAAAATAAGTATATAGTACAGTATTATATTATATCCTGCAAACCGTATCCAATCAACATATTTTTAAAGTAATTTTACTATGCGATTGTTCATTTTACAAATTTTATTTCTGCTAGTTTTTATTCTGTAATTTATATGTAATTATGCAATTACGCAAAGTTACCAATCAGAACCAAAGAGTTCCAATGCATTGCTTCTATTGAAGTACTAAATTTGAAATATTGTACAATAAGATGATTTTGATAGGTTTAGTGGATTACTAATAACATAATATAAATTTTATTCAGAGCGACACATACGATGTAACGGGCTGCTACAAACACAAGCTTAAGGAGGCTTCATATGTCGAATCCAAAGGTAAACTTTGGATGTTGTCGTGACGCTTTGGTTGCTACTACCTGTGATAGATGAATTAGCTCCTACTTATGATCTTAACCGGGAGTTTTGAACCCTTTCATTTGCTTCTCGTCGATGGAAGTTTTATTTTCCCAGAATGTATCCTTAGTGACAGCTCATCAAAACAATTGTCCAAGATTGCTAGATCCAAGACGCGACGCGCATAGTTTCAAGTTCAAGAGCGGATTCCTTCTTTGATTTCTCCCTTGTAGCTGTTACCTGAATTTGTTGACTGACCCGTCTCTTACCTCATGTGTCCCGGCTTCATACAAACAAGTAAAAACACTATTCTTGGAGGCACTATTACCCCCGTCTCTGCATTTGAGGGCAACCAGTTTGAGATCACAGTATCGGTTTGGAAGGTTAGTTATTTTGTTACTGAATAAATTGTAATTTTTCCTACCAAATTTAACATTTGCAAAGTAATATTTAATTATTATCATTGATAAATAATTATGCAGGATCAAAAGTCTGGAAACTGGTGACTGAGTTTGTGATCCAACCATTCATTGGTTGGATACTGGTCAGCTGAAATTTTTGCAAATCTAGCTTATGCAACAGAGGTGCAATGGGGAGGCGAGATCGTGAACTCGCAAAGTTTTGGTCTACACACCGCAACGGAAAGGGGATCCGGTCATTTTCTGGATGAAGATTTCGGCAGAGTTAGCTACTGCAGATGCTTCAAGGGGATCCAAATTTGTTGGGGACTCCTCCGCTGCATCAAGAATCTTTAAATTCTGAAGTGTGAAATAATGATGCAAAAAGGTGAATATATCAACTATGGGCAAAAGTGGAACTGTTTTACCATATATAATACTTTTCTTTACGTTAGTGGAAACACAAAAACTTAAAAAAGATAATGAACTTACAAGAATAAAATTTTGATTACTTGATGAAAATATTAGTATAGTTTTACTTATATATTGCTTATGTTTTGCTTATAGTTTACTTATGTTATACTTTATAAATTTTAATGCATGTAATTTTAAGTTGACATACAGAACTTGAAAATTGAGCTTATATGATAAACTTTGATTACTTGATGAGAGTTTTAAATAAGCTCACCAGTTGGACTCGATCCCTTATACATTTAAAACCTTTAGAAAATGAATTTTCTTTACTTAGCTAGTTACCGTCCAATAAATGATTAATCTTGGCTTATTGTCTTATACAAACTCGGTGAAAACCGAATAATACATGGATTTACTTTTTCATTCACCTCCTTCCTTATTTTATAAGAAAATAAAATTTGTATACATTATTATAAAATTAAAATTTAAACCATTTTTAATAAACTCAAACCGATATATAATTTCATTCTAATTAAAAAATCTAAACTTTAACATCTCATTTGTAAACGCAAACCGACATGTAATTTCGTTCTAATTGTAAAATATAAACCCTAGTTATCTCATTTCTAAACTCAAACCGACATATAATTTTGTTGTAATTATAAAATCTAAACCCTAACCGCCATATAATTTAGTTCTAATTGTAAAATCTAAATTCTAACCATTTCATTTGTAAACCCAAACCAACATATAGTTTCGTTCTAAATGTAAAATATAAACTTTAACATTCTAATTTGTAAACCCAAACCGACATATAATTTTGTTCTAATTGTAAAATTTAAACCCTAACCACTTCATTTGTAAACACAAACCGACATATAATTTTGTTTTCGTTGTAAAATCTAAACTCTAATCACCTTATTTGTAAACCCAAACTGACACATAATTTTTTTCTAATTGTAAAATTTAAACCAAGCCAATATTTAATTTTCCTTAATCAAAAGTATACAGAATTTGTTTCCTTAATTTTTTTTGCTTTTTAATTTAATATTAATTTACTTTTTAAATAAAATAATGTATAAAAGATTTTGATTGGTTGAAAAGGAGGAGATGAACAAATATGTTCCCCCTAAATATTTTTCGTGAAAACCATTACTTATTTCCTTTAATTGAACCGGTTTCATTGGCAAATACTAACTTTTGCAAAATAGTAGTACTCACTATAAGTGAACCTACGTAGCTTATAGTACTAGGTAGGCCTGGGCATTTGGGTGTTCGGGTTGGGTTTATGTTCGGGTAATTCGGGTTCGGATTTTTCGGGTTTATTAATATAGGATCCGAACAGGTGTTCATATAATTTCGGGTCGGGTTCAGGTTTGGTTCCTATCGGGTTCGGGTTATTTGAGTATTAACTTTAAGAAACCTGTAATGTATCCAAAATATATTTGGTTATGGATAGTACCTACTCGAACATATCCAAAGTACCCACAAAAACCTGAAATATACCCACAAAACCTGAAAAACCTGACATATAACTGTACAAACAGTTGTATAATCTAACAAATTCAACAAGAAACAATGAACTAAACTTTAAACAAATGAAACTGAGCATACCATGAAATTTTATATAAATGAAACTAAGCATACCATGTCTCGCAAAACAATTCACAAGGATTCGAAAA
Organism: Camelina laxa; assembly: GCA_024034495.1. Classification (NCBI taxonomy): domain Eukaryota; kingdom Viridiplantae; phylum Streptophyta; class Magnoliopsida; order Brassicales; family Brassicaceae; genus Camelina; species Camelina laxa. The sequence continues at coordinate 29,446,579 of CM043882.1, forward strand.
GGGAGATTAAGGCAAACAGTTTTATGAAATCAAATCAGATGTGATAGTGTGATATCGTGTATAATTGTTCTCAGGTATAAATAGGTATCTTCGGTTCCTCTGGTTCGGTTCGGTTCGGGTAATATCCGATACCCGTGGTTATTTGAAAACCAAAACCTATTGGTTATTTAGACAGAATTGGTTCGGTCCCTAAATCCTTAACACTAAACTCTATGCCTAAAAAATATACCCTAGAAACCTAATGTTCTACTCTTTTAAATCAAGTATATAATATAAATGATTTTGCTACAAACATGAAGATCATTTTCAACTTTCCCAGAACAAGAACTAGAGAGATGAAACAGAATCTGGGAAATTACATTCTCTTCATTCAATCGTAAAAGAAAAAGATGTACATGATTAAGTTTTTAAATACAGAGCAAACTAAACCAAATACATTAACCAATCGAAACCAGAACAAACCAGCTATATACTAATACACTCTAATATAAATCAAATGAAATCATCACACGATATGCATTTTTGTAAGATTCACTGAGTGATGATGTTGGTCTGCGTAGTTCTTATACTTATCACAACCATGTCAAATCATAGACCAAACGATGACCAAGTTGCCCATAAATCATATCCATATCGGAAAAAAAAATTGACATCATGATATGTCCATTTTTTGTATTGTATTGGTCAGACAAACGTTAATTTTACTCGTTTAAAATAGTTTACATCCTTTTACAATAAAACGGAAATACACAACATTGTTTTGTAAACTATATAATTTTAATAAGTTGGTTACAAATAAATTATAAATTAATTGGTTACAAGTTAAATAGTGGGTGCAACTTTATTTTTATATTCTAAAAATCTTAAAGAGAATAGTATAAAGTATCATTTGATATCATATAACTTACTATATTAATTTCCTTTATTAATTATTCATCCATATTAATAAAATATTTTGATATATAACTTAACATATTAATTTGTTAATTATCATTATACTTCACCTCTTATTTTTATATATGAGTCTATTTTGTAAAACAAATAAATTATCATATTATTTATTACAATAAAATAATATTTTTATTTCCGGATATACCATAAGTTGAATTTTTAAAAACAAATAGAAACTGTTCAATCTATAAAATATTCAAACAATAATATTATTGTTTAAAAATAATATCTAATAAGTAACGGGTCAAAAATTGAATATTTAAATTTCATTTTATTTTTTATTGAATTTCATAATTTTATGTAATATAATAAACTTTAAATAATTTATTTTTAACTATTTTAAAATATTGAAACTTGATATAAAAGTCAGAAACTATAAACACTGTAAAATGATTTGTTATAGCAATGTCAATATTATGTCACTATAATTAATCAGAACAGGTCTAATAGGTCTGGTATGGGTTTGATTTTTGGATCCAAGACCGAGGAGGCGTCTTTCACCATGAACAGAAAACGACTTCGTGTGGAGTTGGAAGACATCGGTCGAGCCGGCGGTGTTTTCTCTTCTGATGGGAGTGTGTCGGGGAAGGACGTCGTCGGAGGGGAGCAGGATGGTGTTCACTCTGTGGATATCTCTGTGTCGGGTGTGGAGGAGCCACAGGTCGAGGAAATAGGGATTAGCTCGAGCGGTGGTGGGATAGGGACTCTGACGACTTAGCAGGTTTCCCTGGTGGTTCTGTATTTGTTTTGCAAATTCAATATGAATTGTTTTTTTTGGAATTGTCGGGGGGCAATAAACCCAATTTTTGCCGTTCAATCCGATATATGTTGAAGAAGTTCACTACGGATCTGTTAGCTGTGTTTGCGACTCATGCTGGTGGGGATAATGCGAGTCGTATTTGCCGTGGGTTAGGTTTTGATCATTCGTTTAAGGTGGACGCGAGTGGTCAAAGTGGTGGGTTATGGTTGTTATGGAGGAGTGAGATTGGGGATGTGGAGATTGTTGCTTCTACTAATCAGTTCATTCATGCTTGTGTGGTGAATGGGGATGATGTCTTGAATGTGGTTGCGGTTTATGCAGCGCCTTCAGTCAGTAGGCGAAATGGTTTATGGAGCCAGCTTAGTGATACGCTAAGCGGGGTTGAGGGACCTATTATAATTGGAGGGGATTTTAACACTATAGTTCAGTTGGATGAAAGGCCGTAAGGAAATGGGCAATTGTCTGCGGATTCACTTTTGTTTGGAGACTGGATCAACTCGGAATCCTTGATTGATATGGGGTTTAGAGGGAATAGATTCACATGGAGAAGAGGGAAGGTGTTACAGAATTTTATTGCTAAATGGCTTGATAGGGTATTGTGCAATCCTTAAGCAAGGTTGAAGTGGCAAGATGTGATTGTCTCCCACCTACCATTTATGGCTTCTGACCATGCTCCTCTTTATGTTCAGTTAAGCCCTAAGGTGGAGAGGGATCCACGACGCCGACCATTTCGCTTTGAAGCGGCTTGGTTAAGTCATGGGAGCTTTAAGGAGTTGCTGGAGATGTCGTGGTGGAGGGATGTCACAACAACGGAAGCTCTCTCTCTGCACTAAGGTTGGTATTGAAAAAATGGAACAAAGAAGTTTTTGGAGATGTGACTCAGAGAAAGGAGAAGCTACTGAGGGAGATTCGGGAAGTGCAGGATATACTGGATATTACACAAACTGATGAGTTGTTGTGTAAGGAGGATGGTTTAATCCGGGAGCTTGATTTGGTGTTGGAGCAAGAGGAAGTTATTTGGTTTCAAAAGTCACGAGAAAAACGGTTCAGCTTGGGAGATCGTAATACTAGTTTTTTTCATACTTCCACTGTTAATCGGAGGCGCAGGAATAGGGTGGAAGCTTTGAAGAATGATAATGGTGTTTGGCTTACTGATCCACACGAGTTGGAGTGTATGGCAGTAACTATTACAAGCGCTTGTATTCGATGGTTGATGTTGATTTGGTTGTTCCTACTCTATCACGGGAGGGGTTCCAGGCGTTTACATGGGACGAGAAGGTCAGTCTGAGTAAACCTATGCGTGCTTCGGAGGTAAAGGCGGCTATTAGTAGTATGGGGCTTATAAGGCGCCGGGACCGGATGGCTACCAGCCCATATTCTATCAGAAATGTTGGGACGTTGTTGGAGACTTAGTGGTTAAGTTTGTATTACAGTTTTTTGAGACGGGGGAGCTTCCTCTAGGTCTAAATGATGTGTTGGTGTGTCTGATTCCTAAAGTGGCCAAGCCAGAGAGGATAACACAATTTCGTCCTATTAGTCTATGCAACATCATCTTCAAGGTTATAACGAAGGTCATGGTGACACGGTTGAAGCTGGTGATATCAAAATTGATTGGTCCGTCTCAGTCCAGTTTTATACCAGGGCGCCTTAGCATTGATAATATTGTTGTCATTCAAGAAGCAGTCCATTCAATGAGGAGGAAAAAGGGTCGAAAGGGCTGGATGTTGTTAAAGTTGGACTTGGAGAAGGCGTAGAACCGCATTCGTTGGGATTTCTTGGAGGATACTCTAGTTGCAGCAGGATTCTCAATTTATGGATCAAGTGGATTATGCAGTGTGTTACAAACCCGTCTATGAACATACTGTGGAATGGAGAGCTCACCGAGCCTTTCAAACCAGCCAGGGGACTTCGTCAGGGGGACCCGTTGTCCCCATACTTGTTCGTTTTGTGTCTGGAGCGTCTCTGTCATTTGATTGATAAAGCTACAACAGTAAAGCAATGGAAACCGATCAGACTATCTCAAGGAGGACCTCCTCTCTCGCATATTTGCTTTGCGGATGATCTTATTCTATTTGCAGAGGCCTCGGTTGCACAGATAAGAGTCAATAGAAGGGTTCTTGAAGATTTTTGTACTGCGTCAGGTCAGAAGGTGAGTCTCGAAAAGTCTAAGATATACTTTTCCCAGAATGTTACAAGGGATATGCAGAGATTGATATCTGTGGAGAATGATATTCAATCAACGATAGACCTGGGGAAGTATCTTGGAATGCCGGTTCTCCAGAGGCGGTTGAACAAGACCATGTTTGGTGATGTTTTGGAACGGGTATCTTCGAAGCTAGCAGGGTGGAAGGAACGTTGTATGAGTTTTGCGGGTCGACTCACTCTAACGAAAGTTGTGCTCAGAGCAATCCCAATACATACCATGAGTGTCATTTCTCTACCGAAAGAATTGTTGGATGAGTTGGAAAAGGTGTCACGCTCTTTTCTTTGGGGAAGCTCTTTGGAGAAGAGGAAGCCACATCTCATATCTTGGGATTGGGTGTGTATGCATAAGAGTGATGGAGGACTTGGTGTTAAAAGACTCCAAGATATGAACAAGGCGTTACTCGCTTAAGTGGGTTGGAGGTTGCTTGGTGACCAAGAGAGTTTATGGGCTCGGGTATTCTAAAGTAAGTACCACGTAGGGGATCTCCGGCTGGTAGATTGGTTAAAACCCAAGGGAACCTGGTCGTCTACCTGGAGGAGTGTGGCGGTTGGGCTTAGAGAGGTGATCATACCAGGTCATGGTTGGGTTGTGGGTGATGGAAGAAAAATCCGGTTCCGGAAGGATAAATAGTTGCTTGAGAAGCCCATTATTGATATAATTCAGGATGTGCTTCCTCAGAATATAGTGAATGAGGTCGCTAGTGATTTATGGGAGGATGGAAGGAGCTGGTGTTTGAACAGAATAGTTCCATGGATCTCTGAGGAAACTAAGTTACGACTCGGAGCAGTGGCATTAGGTAACTGTACTGGGGCCAGGGATAGACTGTCATGGGCAGAAACTGCAAATGGACAGTTTACAGTTAAGTCGGCGTATGCTATGCTTGCACGTAAACAAGAGGAGGGACCGCAGCTTGATAGATTATGGGCTCGGGTTTGGGGTGTTGTGGCACCATAACGGGTGAATGTTTTTCTGTGGTTAGTCGGACATCAGGCTCTGATGTCGAATTCCGAGAGATTCTGCCGCCACTTATGTGGTTCTTCATTGTGCGAAGTCTGCAAAGGAGGGGAGGAGACTATTATACACATTCTGCGTGATTGCCCCGCAATGGCTGGTTCTTTTCAGTGTCTTTACTTGAGTGGCTTTTCACTAACCTCTTGGTGGTAACAGGTTCCAGGGGCTTGGTGTGGTCTACTTTGTTTAGTGTTGCGGTTTGGTGGGGGTGGAAATGGAGGTGTGGCAACGTGTTCGGAGTGCAAGGCAAATGCAGGGACAGAGTGAAATTTCTTAAGGATCTGGCGAAAGAAGTCGCCTTTGCTCATCAAGCTACGAGGATTATACGGGCTACACCAGTAAGGGAGGAGCGGCTTATAAGTTGGTCTCGTCCGCAGAGGGGTTGGTGGAAGATGAATATTGATGGCGCTTCAAGAGGAAATCCAGGTTTGGCAGCTGCAGGTGGTGTTTTGCGAGATGAAACAGGGGAATGGCAGACGGGGTTTTCTCTTAATATCGGTATCTGCTCAGCTCCGATGGCAGAACTATGGGGCGTTTATTACGGGCTGTGTGTCGCTTGGGAGAGGAGAGTTGAACGGTTGGAGCTGGAGGTGGACAGCGAGTTGGTGGTCGGTTTTCTTCAGACAAGGATAAGTGCGTCTCATCCATTATCTTCCCTGGTACGGATGTGCCATGACTTCATATCAAGGAACTGGGTGGTCCGGGTTATGCATGTGCATAGAGAGGCTAACCGTCTTGCTGATGGTCTAGCAGCCTATGCTTTTTCTTTACACTTAGGCTTTCATTTGTTTGAGACTAGCCCGCCTTGTGTTGCGGCGGTGCTTTGGCAGGATTCTAGTGGTTACACCATACCATGGGCTGTTTGTATTTGAGTTTTTATTTTTCATTAATAAAGTAAGGGAGTTTACTCCCTTTGTTTTACCAAAAAAAAAATAATATGTCACTATAATATGAGAGAATTTCAAAAAGTCAAGTATATTAAAACAAAAAATTATAACAATATATTAAATTACTCATAATATAATAAAACGGAAGTACACAACATTGTTTTGTAAACTATATAATTATAATAAGTTGGTTACAAATAGGTTATAAATTAATTGGTTACAAGTTATATAGTGGGTGCAACTTTAATTTATTTCCGAAAATATTAAAGAGAATATTAGAAAGTATCATTTGATATCATCTAACTTACCATATTACTTTCCTTTATTAAATTATTCATCCATAAAATATTTTGATATATAACTTAACATATTAATTTGTTAATTATCATTATACTTCACCTCTTATTTTTATATATGAATCTATTTTGTAAAACAAATAAATTGTCATATTATTTATTATAATAAAAAATATTTTTATTTCTGGATATACCATAAGTTGAATTTTTAAAAACAAATATAAATTGTTCAATCTATAAAATATTCAAATAGTAATCTTATTGTTTAAAAATAATATATATTGAGTAACGGGTCAAAAATTGAATATTTAAATTTAATTTCATTTTTTTTGTTGAATTTCATAATTTTATATAATATAATAAACTTTAAATAAGTTATTTTAACTGTTTTAAAAATATTGAAATTTGATATAAAAGTCAGAAACTATAAACACTCTAAAATGATTTGTTATAGCAATGTCAATAATATGTCACTATAATATGAGAAAATTTCAAAAAGCCAAGTATATTAAAACAAAAAGTATAACAATATATTAAATTACTCATAATATAATAACTCGCTTTTTAAAAACCAAATTTACAAAATTATGTCTTATAATGACATTCAAGTCATCATGTAGAATATACATTGTTGAAATAACTTCACATACATAGCTAATACAACATATTAAAATTTTATTTTAAAATAGACAATATACAAAATTTGCTATAAAATAATAGTACGAGTACTTATCTAGAATTATTAACAATATAAAACTTACAAAATAGGTGTTTTTTTCAAGCCATCATATTTAGCAATGATTTTATTTCATAATATTTTATCTAAAAAAACTTTTAAAAACAATCAGATAAATTATATTTTATATAAAAATTACAATATAAATAAAATGAATTACAATATGTGCTCTGGTACGGGGCTTAATCTAGTAGCCTTTATACATGAGCGGCACTGCAAAATTATAAATATAAATATATCAATCACAAATAGTAAAACGATACAAACACAAATAGTGAATATGTTAATTTTTAAAAATTTATCATCAAACATATATATATATGTTAAAAAATTGTGAACGATGTTAAAAATAAGTGAACTGAGAAAACAATAGAATCGCAACTCGCAAGTAAGACGAACGGATTATTACAGTGTTTTAAAAAAAAAATGAGAAAAGCTTCGAAGCATACCCTACATACATAAACTCATAAAAGAAAGAATTTAGAAGTAATTCACATCTAAAAAATAAATAAATTCTCTTAGTATGGAACCCAATCATATGAATTTTATTGTAAACAACACTTACAAAACTTATTGGTCATATTTTGGCTATATGGTTTCATCATGTTGATCATATCTAGTAACTAATTTCTTCTAATTAAATGTATATGACTAATATAGTAATAATTTGGTTTGAATAAGAAGAAGAAGAAAAAAGGACACCAAATGAATATTACGTTAGATTGATGTTGTCTTTGTCGAGAGGAAGGATATAAAAATGATGACCCTTACACCCACAAATGGGGTCCCATTTAAATATCATCGTTTTGTTGCGTCGAAATTTGGTATGATTCTTTGAACTTTTGACAACTTTGGACATAGCCTGATGGGATGATAAAATGGATCGATGCCCCCATTTCGCTTTCTTTGCAGCTGTCTTTGGGACCATCACGCTTACACTTAATCACTTTATCTTGTCTCTCTGTAACACTCATCAAACCTCATTGGTTTGGCTCAAAACTTAAGCTATGAATGGTGAAATGCGGTTTATGGACGGTTCTGATCATTGTACCGACGATCAGAACATAAAGTGAAAGAAGACTAATATTATTTATAAGACAAGGCCAAGCTACAAGGACATACCAAAGAAAAAAAACCAAGAGAAGGTGATAAACGGGGCAAAAAGAAAAAGAAAAAACAAACAAACAAAGAAGATCACAACGAGGTAAGATAAATATTTACAAAGCAGTTAAAAAAAAGAAAACCAAGCAAAACCCCTTTTCGTCACCTTGTCGCTTGTCATAAGCCAAACCTTCCAAAAGTAAACTATCTTTTTTTTTTCTTTTTTACTACCATAGAACTGAAGAAGAAGCCTTCAGTTTCATACTCCATACTGTAGATCGTGTCTCGTTTAACTCTCTCTCGAGTTTTTTTTTTACTTTCTACTATATGATTTCTCAAAACTGGCATGAAGTGCCAAGTCTCTGTCTCTTACTCAACGTTGCCGTTTTGCGTTTTGCGAAAGCCGGTCCAAGTAACTCTTGGAACCTCTCCAAGAACAGAGCCCACTCGTCTTCTTTCATGTCTGCTACTTTCACGAAGCTTGCACTCACAGGAAGCTGTTCGTTTGCGCTTTTGTGACCAGACGATGTGTTCTCGGATTTGCCTCTGGTTAAGGGTTTTGGGTGTTTCCGTGCTGTGTCGCTAAGATGTGTGTTCTTCATTGAAGTTGAAAGCTTTGAAAGAGATGGAGCTTTGTCATGAAAAGCAGCTGAACTAAAAAAACTGTCTTTCATAATTGTCATAGGGACAGCATTTTCAGTTTTGTCCTCGTCTTCTTCTTCGTCATCTTCTTCTTCTTCTTCCTTAATGCTTTCTTCAAGCTTCCCGAGAGAAGAACGTCCGTTTGAAAAGGGGTTTTTGGTGAAGTAGTCATCGGTTAGTTGTATCTTGGAAGCGTAGACTGATTCTAAATCATCACAGTCTAGATCAAACTGGAACTCTGCTTCTCCTACTACATCTGACCTTGGAGATAAAACATCTCGTTCAATGACTGATCTCTTGGCTTCAATACACACAACCTCGAGTTCACTTGGCTCCTCTTCTCCTGGTCGAAACTCCCGAGTCATCATCTCGCCAATCTCGGCAAGACACATACCATAAGCAGCAGCTTCTTTAAGGAAAATAGTACAGAGAACAAGAACCCTAAGACACGCCTCTCTAATCATTGGAAGTTCTCTTCTAAGCATGTCACAATCCTTCAATGGATTAAGACTTTGTATGTACTCAAGCTCTTCATCAGAGAAAGGTAACGATGCCTGTGGCCAATGAATCCACTCAAAATAAGGATCCTCTAGGGTTTCTGGCAAGCATAGGCCATGGTCTATTGGAATAAGCTCTACGTGACCAAACATTCCGTCTCCATCGAGCTTCTTCACCAAAAGATTCCCACCATGACGATCAGTGTTGAAGATCCTTATGTCCAATATACCAATGCGGTGCACAGAAGCTACAGGGAAGCTCGAAGTGCCATGATCGCTTGCATCAAAATCATGAGCCACAAACTTCTGGAAAGAAGCAATCTTACTAACCAGCTTCTTCTCCCTCGGCTTGTTCCCCTTCACCCCATCGTTGACATTGAATACAGAATGAGTAATCTTCACAAGAGCAGTGGGAGGGACATTAGCAAAGCGGCCATAATCAAGAAGATAAGCTGCAACTTCTCTAAACCCGGTTTCCCCCACTCGTACCGAAGACTTCAAGCCAGGTTGCCCAAGGGCTTTCCCAACAAAGCCTTTAGGATTGTTAGGTGCAAATGGCTCTTCATCAGTCGGCTTAACAATCGCAACGCTCTCACCCCTTTTGTTCCTAAAATAGTATGCACCTCCAAGCCCGCTATGAACAGGAAGCGGTTCAACACCCATCTTCATCGCCTTAACAATGTCCTTCACCATATGTTTGACAATGGAAAAGCAATCCGAGTGGCCAAGTATCTCAATCGGACCACTTCGGTCCTTCTGTTGCAGATCCTTCCCAGTAGGTGAAAGACAAGGAGTAGAAGAGCTTCTATGCATAAAGTTACGTTTCAGAAGAAGCGGTGAATCATTCCTCACAGCACTCAGATCATTCGTAAGCACCATATCTCCATAAGTCAAAGAGCTTTCCTCAGTAGGGAAATTAAGAGCAATCTGAAGCCTCCTCTTGACAGTATGAACATTATCACTACGATCCAACTCCATACCCAAAACACAACCAGTTTCCGTCTGCACAAAAACCCTTCTCCCGGAGGATTGCCTCTGCAGATGCTGATGCTTATGATGCTGCTTCCCATCCATACTAGTCGCCCCAGTAAGAGGGGTCTTAAACACTGCCACAGCCATTTGAGTCTGAACAGGACTGTCTAAGTTCCTCGACATGAAACGAAAGAAGAAACCAAAAAAGGCCTTCTCTTTTGGTGGTGAACAGCAGAAGCAGTAGCCGAAGAAGAGAGACCTTCTAGAGCAGTGCCTATGTCTGAAACCAACACGAGCCGGATAAAGCAGATACCTAAACCGATCATGAAACGAAAGAGAACCACACCACACAGAGCTTCTTCTATAATAAAGGAGCCAGCTTTGAGAATGAATTTGATCCAAATCACTACATCAGGTAAGCCATGGTTGAAGAAATCTGCAAAAAAACAAACAAGATCACAAACATCACTAATCTAGCAGATCTATCAAGATACCTAATCATTCTCAACATCACTAACCTTATCCACCAATTTAAGATCTTGAACAAATCAAATCAATGAGCTTTTTTTCAAGAAAAGCGAAAACTCACCGGAAAAAAAAGGGCAGGATCTGATTAAAAAAAAAAAATCAAAACGCAGGCGAAAAAATTCGTACGTATTCAATTCAAAGACAGCATCATCATCATCGTTGTCTTCAAAAAAACGCACATGGAAGAGAGGAGAATCAAAAAGAAGAAGAAGAGGGTTCAATGGAGGCAAGGAATCTGAAGGAGAAGGAGAATAAAAAAGAAAATCCCTAGCCGCCTCTTTCTCAGAGTGTGTGTTGTCTCCTTCGTTGATTCACCTCTCTAAAACTCAAAGGAACGCTTTTTAACTCACTCTGATCTGAGTCTCTCTCTCCTCTCTTCTCCTCTCCTCTGGTTAAATCTCTTAACCATGGTTTAGAGTAATTCTTTTATTTGGATAAAATTATTTAATTTCTATCCTTACCAGTTATGACACGTCATCGTATTATTTTAATTTTTATTCTTAATACTACTTAAACAAAACAAAAAACATTTTGTATAACCCTTGTTTAACTTTATTTCTTTCGTTTATTGTTTTTGCCACTAGTTATATGATTGTTGTCGTAGTTTTTACTCTTTTTTTTTTATATCATAAGAAACAAAAATATCTGTTTTAAAACTTCTATTAATTTACACTTTACCTCTTTTTCATATATTTTATGTTTGTTAGAAAAAAAAAATTGGCAAGATTTTCATAAAACTCATTTTTTAGTCTTACTTTAGTTTACTTACTTTTGCTTTCTTTTCTTCCTCCCATTTTATTTCGAAAACTTAGGTGAAAAAATACTCTCTCCAAATTCAGGTGAAAATTTCTTCAATTTTTATTATACTTTATGAGCAACAGTTTCTCACTAAATTATATCTTAAATTGTGTAGTTTTAAAAAATAAATAAACATTACTTGGAGTATAGTTATTACACATACTTCAAGGGTACAAAATAATGAGAAATAACTTAATTTATATATTACATGATGTTCCCTTGATATTTTTTTTTATGAATCACTACGGAAAAGACGTGCGATCTCACCAATAAAGAGTTGAAAATTAAAATATCTCATTTTCTCATCAATATATATAAATAAATAAATAAACACATTAAAACTTGTAACATTAAAGGAATAAAAAAACGAAGTAAATAGAGTCATAAATTGACAAGTAAAATAGTAAAAAACTATAAAAAGAAACATTCATCATCGTCCGTCGTCCCCATCTTTGGAAGTGTCTAGAACAGGTCAAGCGAGCCGTTCGATTATAGATTCTTATGGAATCCTTGATCGTCCGATCTGGGACTAGTACGTGGCAATGGATGAGAATGCCGACGTGGTTTAGTTATGACATGGACGTACAAAAGTGGGCCTTATAACTTAAAAGCCCATATTAATATGAAGTTAAATTTAGCTAGTGGCTTTTTTAACCTTTGCATTTAACAAATTGCCTTACCAAAATACTTGAAAACAACTAAATAAAGTAAACTCTCTTAATATATATTTAAAGTATTACTTTTTTTTTTTTTTTTTGGGCTCAACATCAACTTTCATTAACTAAAATGATACAACCAAATCGAAAACACATTACCTTTCCCTCTAAAGATTTGGACCAAAAGCAAATGCAATGGTTGATCAAGTACAACCCTGGAACACCAGATGGATCTAACGCTACCTAATCGATAACCATTTCATTTTTTAACCACAATGAGATAGATAACACTCTACAACTCATAGTGAAATCATCTCTTAGACCACCTAAATTCACCCTATAATACGAAAACAACTATTAATACCGAGAAGACCAAAATCTATACTAATATCAAAGCAATTCTAAGCTATTAGAACCTTATGATCGGCGTATAAGACTTTTCCAAATAGTATCGACACCAATAGGCGCTGTATAGAAAGACTTGGTTTCTCCGGCTTTCATTGTTCCGATCCTAAGCCAAAAACGGACAATACATCCGACTGATCCGGCCAAGAGGCGCAAAACAAGACCCGCATGAACCGATGCTTCTCCGAACAACCACTCAATGACCAGAATGCTAACCACCTAAAAATAAGAGTTTCAAACACAGATTAGCATAACTTCATCTCTCGATGCAAATCCGGATTAGTCATCATATCATCTGCATTGTTGTTTCACTTCGAGACCGGATTGAAACCAACGAAGTTGAGGAAGGTTCACATGAACGCCAACTTTGAGGATAACCTCAAATCTCGGCCACCAACATCCACAGGATCCTCCACAACAACCGGTAAAACTTGAAAGTTCGACTCCACCGATAACCTCCGGTCAGCTAGGATCTCTGGCAAGAAGGTAGGAGAAGCAGGAGGGCGCGACACACGAGCCCAGATCCGATGCCCTGAGTCTTCAAAGAAGGCCGTTCGGAGCAGCTTTGATTCACCAGTCTCCCGGAGATGAGGACAAGCCGAGATCTCTCCATATCGTCCGCCACCACACCATAACGACGCAGCATAGGAACTGTTCCTAGCACTACCGTAGAGGAAGAGATCGAGATCTTTCATCCTACTACTACAAAGGAAAAAAAAAAGAAGAGAAAACAGAGCCCTCTCACACCGCCGGCGAAAGCTTTGGGCGGCGGAGAGGCAAACAAAAACCAGCGCTGGCGGCTAGGGTTGGGGGGAGACTCGGGAAAAAGAAAACGCGTTTTTTTATCAACACTTATTTAAAGTATTACTTAATTCACATAAAAGTTTTTTTTTATGGTCAAGGTCCTGTTCGTTTGGTGAATTAACATAATATCTGGATACAGCATCAAGACGCAGTATCTGGACGCAACATCTATATGATGTTTGTTTGTGTTATTGGTTCATGCATCCATAAATTGTATTTGGATGCAATTATGTTTGTTTTATAATTTGATATCTGTATCTGGATACAATATATATAAAAGACCAAAAACCCCTTTTATTTATGTTGAAGATGTTTTAGTGGTTTTAATTTATTGATGTTTTTAGTATTTAAACATATTAATTTTAAATAAACATTTTAAAATGAGATTTTGCATTTTTAGTAAAAACGAGATTTTGTATTTTTGGCGGAAAATGTGATTTTGTAATTTTGGCGGAAAACATATATTTGTGTTGTTGCGTTCTTTGGCGGAAAACGTAATTTTGCGATTCTGGCGAAAAAAACAAGATTTTGCGGTTATGGCGGAAAAATGTAATTTTGTGATTTTGGCAGAAAACGAGATTTTGCGGTTTTGTGATTATTTTTTATGATCAAGTAAGATAATACATTGATAATTCAGATATTATCCAGTTTAACTGATAATTGAAGAATCAAAAAATGAACTTAAAAAGTCTGCAAAAATAATACCAATTTAATTATGAAGTCCATTAGGTGTATCGAATGAATAAAGCGACTACGACGGCACTTTTAAGTCCACATGAGTAATAGTGAATCATAATATATAATGAGATTAAACCACTTTGGACATTATAAAGATCTTGTCTCCATGATGCAAAATTCAGCTTTGAACACTTTTGATTATTATAATGCTTTTAATTTAATAAAATAATAAAGAGAGATTAAGCATAAATTATATTGCATGATCCATATCCATGTGCAGTAGTGTCTTCCCATTAACTCATCTATATGACAATAATTAAATATTAAGTATTTTTTTCACAAATTAGTCTTTGAGTCTCCAATGTTCAATAATCAATATTGCAAAGATACAGAACCCTATCAAAAAAAAATTGGCAAGTCAATGAGATTCACAAGCAAACATGATTCACTCACTAAACTAAATTTTTGATTTAACAAACTCACAGAGAAAACAATCTTCTAAATCTAAACCATATGATTGTTACCAGTAGTCACCACAAGAACACTTGCCATCCTGGAAATGATGGTAACGGATCGGATCTCTTATAACGATACTGCGGTTTTCAAGCTTCGATACGAGCTTGCAGAACACATGACAGTCCCCACATATCCTCAGATTCTTTCTGATCCTAATGACTTTCTCACTAGGTAATGTCATCAAGCCAAAGACTACAGCTAGTTTCTCACTGTGATGTCTTAGAGAATCTTCCATCTGTTCTCCTTCAAGATCTTGTAGCACAAAGTTTGTTTCAGGAACATAACCAATACCAATGAGTCTATGGATCAATTGGTTCAGCTTCTTCTTGACTTGAATTATCTGTGGGTGAGAATCGTCTCCAATGACAAAAGCATGAATCTTTTTGTTTACTTCAATCCAGCTACATCCAGGTTCTTTCTTGATTCCTCTGTCTCTCATGCGTGTCCGGATTTCTTCAACACTCTCCCATTTCTGAGAGTTTGCATATATGTTAGACAACACAGTGTACGTTCCTGCATCCTCGGGATCGAGTTCTATGACCTTCTTAGCTGCATACTCAGCTAGGACCATGTTTCCTTGAACCCTACAAGCACCAAGTAGAGTTCTCCATGTCACAGCATCCGGCTCACACTCCATTTCATTTAACAGCTTCACTGCATCGTCGAGCTTTCCAGCTTTTCCTAACAGATCAATCATGCAACCGTAATGTTCCCTCACTGGATCGATTCCATAAAGTTTTTTCATTGATCTGAAGTAATACCAACCATCTTCAAGAAGTCCCGCGTGGCTGCAAGCAAAGAGAACTCCGACAATCGTAACGTAGTTTGGCGTTGTCCCAGAAGATTTCATGGATTCAAACAATTTCAATGCTTCCTGGCTATAACCATTCTGTGCCAACCCTGAAATCATAGTGCTCCAAGTAATCACATCTCTCTCCTTCATCTGGCTGAACACACGTCGAGCATCCTCCAAGCTCCCACATTTGCAATACATGTCCACGAGTGCGTTGTTGAGTATCAAGTCTTGGTCATATTTCACGATATGAACATGGGCTTGCATCCCAAGCTCTAAAAGAGCCAAACCAGTACAAGCCCTCAATACACTAGTCAATGTAGCCTGCTCCGCAATGAAACCAGCTCTCTTCATCCTCTTAAAAAGTTCTAAAGCTACGTCACTTTTACTATTCTGAGCAAAACCACCAATGATCGAATTCCAAACAATGGCATCACCAGTAGCCATTTCATCGAAAACCGAAAGAGCATCCTCGGGCTCACCCAGTTTAGCAAACACATCAATCAAAGCACTCCTAACGAAAACATCAGACTCCAAACCCTCCTTGATAATCCCACAATGAAGCATTCTTACATCAGACATCCCGTTGCAAGCTCTCAACACAGAGGAATACGTATACACATTAGGCCTCACACCATCTCTCAGCATCAAAACCAAAAGCTCTAAGGCCTTTTGGTGAAGCTTGCACTTAGAATAAGCAGAGATCATTGTAGTCCAAGAAATAACATTCCTTTGAGGCATTTGGTCGAACAGTTGGTGAGCGTCATTCAAAAGATTGAACTTTACGTACATATTGATCAGAACATTAACCAGAAACATCATTGGTTGATGACCATTGAAGTATAAATGACGACAAATGAGATTCCCTTCATGAACAGCTCTATGAGATAAACAACACTTGATAAGCTCAGAATAAGTTGCGGAGTCTGCCCAAAGACCATGACTTTGTAACGAATCCATTACTTTCAGAGCTCTGGGAAGGTCTCTCTGGTAACAGAGTCTGGTAAATTCGTTAACAAGAAGAGCTTGATCGGTGGTGGAGCTGTAGGAACAACGTAAAGTGAGGAGTGGTCCAAGGAGTTTGAGCTTTGCCTTTACTGACTTCATCACCTCCACCATAAACTATGCAAACAACTCCTAAAAGCTCAAATTACTACTATAAATCCATGGCTCAGTAACGAGTACGCCCGGCTCGTTTTTGGGATTTCGGATTTTTCAGACTAGAAAACCAACTTGGCAACGATGCCTTAGGTATCAAAATGATATTTGACAAAGTTACTAAATTCAAATTTTGTAACAAGGACACAAGAAGATGTTCCAATAGTTTAATTAAAACATACTATGTTGCAAAATATCACACAAGAGAGTCAGATAAAACACTCTCTAAATAAAGTCAAACTAATAGAGAGATAATGTTCTGCGAAGAAAGTCTTTAGACAGCTTCCGGTTGAACGAATGGGTTAGCGATTTCTTCAGTGCCATCGGTTGGTGAGACAAGCATCACTGCTGTTCCACGGCAAACCTAAAAACCAGACAAACAATGGAGATTCAAAATATGAAGTTTTAAACTCCATGACACGCAAGAAGTTGCTAAAATCTAACCAAAAGAAACAATACTCTTGCTTGCATTATATAGGATTACACTTAATAATTGAAAAGAAAAGGAAGGGGTCATACAATTAAACCAAGGCGTCTCGTCTGATCCGTAGTCTTCAAAGGATCATCGTGATCTGAATTGAACATAAGACAAGGGTCAAGATATAGATCGATGAAAAAAATATAATCTAATTCCTAGTTTCAAAATAGCCAAGAGAATGATAATATCCCATTCATATAACAGCATAAGAAGATTAAGCAATCAAACGACTTCTCTTCCAGTTCCCACCTATCTAATCAAAATTAATGCTTCTACCAATGCCATCATTGAAATACATAGATTCTCTTATTGATTGGCAGATTCCACTAGAGAATTGTAGCAATAGATACACATGGATCCAGATGACGTAAACTAACTCATTTCATGTTCTGCAATGATCATATATAAAGAAAACAAAAGGAAAAAAAAAACAGCCTAACAAGATTGATGCAGTAGATATAGTTTAAACATAGATACATAAGATATGACAAGATAAGAGATACATACCTCTAACGAATTCTACTGCTTCATCAAGAACAAGATTGAGCAATTGATCGTAGCCTTTAAGAGTTCCAGTGACTGAAAAAAGAAAACACATTTGCAACCATCAATCAAATCTCAGAGAAACAGAGTAAAAAAAAAAAAAGAAACTCATCTTTGCCATAACCCATAAGAACTCCATCTTACCTTGTCTACCACCAGTAAGCTTAACCTGCACACCCTTATCAACAAACTTAGCCAAATCCAAAACCGTTTCTTTCCTTCCAGACTGCAAAAAAAACAAAACAGAGATAATTGAACTCTGAACTCGAATCATATAACAATGATAGTACTAAACATCAATTTAGAATTAAAATTTTACCATGTTAGAGCAGAGTCTTCAGCAAAAACTCCCTAAAAATCTGCAAAAAAAAAAAGTTTTTTTTAGAGTTAAAGCTTATTATAGTTTAAGACAACTCCAACAAAAGTATGAATGCAGGACGCTAACACAAAATTTTAGGGTTTTTGCTATAAAATTTTAAACTAGGGTTTTGCAAAATCGGAATGGAAAGTTCTTAAAATTGAAGTAATCGAAATCTAAATTGGAAGAACCCAGGAAAGGGGAGAAAACAAAAGTTTAGAAATTGAGAAAAACTATAATATAAACAAAATCGATGGAACGGAGCTTCACAAAAGCGAACTAAGATTTGACGAATATACAAACGGATGAAGAAACCTCACCGGAGAAGCAAAGATCTGTAGGAGACGGACACCGTGATTGTCAAAAACTCAGAGACCTAGGCGAAGCAAATCTCGCAGTTTCAAACAAGAGTCAAAATAATAATACTGTGATTGATTGATCCCAAGAGTCGCCGCCTCTCTCTCTCTCTCTAGTCACGCTTCTTTAAACTCCACCGATCGCGTTAAGGACGGACTCCGGTTCAATTCTCTAACCAATGGTTTGAGTCAATTGAACCCTTAACCGATTGATTAATTAAATTGAAAAGAACTAAACCGAAGATCAAACTGAAACTTAACCGAAAATAGAAGCGAGAAGCAATCCTTTCTATAGTCGATAATAGGATCGGCTCTTCTTGGCTTAAAAACTTATGAAGCAAGTGCTTTAGACATCAATTTTTCTTATATAAATTTAGGGTAGCATTTTGTTACAAACGTTCTTTACTTTTTTTTGGTGAGATACAAATGTTCTTCATGGTCTAGTGGTTAGAACATTTTTCTCTTTTTCTTTTTTTTTGCTTTAGAAAACAATTATGATTGGGCCGGTCCTGGTCGATATCCACATTTAAGAATCCAAAATGGGCAAATGGCTAACGAGGCTTTCACTTGATCTCTATTTTATAAAATCTATCAACCTAAACTGTATCAAGAATCCCCCATTTGGCCAAACAAAATCTATCTAACGCATTATAATTGAGATTTGATGAGACCAAAACCATACCGAGTCGCCAAATTGAAATTTGATTTAAGAAAGAAGAAAATTCTGGTTTGGTTCATGGAGGCGATAGAGTAACCGAAGGAGGAAGAAAATCCGACGAAGAAGTTTTATATGAGTTGAGATTCGATCAAAACATATTCTTATGACAGAGAAAGGGTTCAAATTTATTAAGAAGATAAATAACTTTATATAAGTTCGATGCTGACTCAGTGACTTGTTACACAAGATAGGGTTAATAGTTGAACGTTGAAACTTTTTCACTCCGCATTAAACACGTTCAAACTTATATTTTTAGAAAAAAAATCATCAAGTACTGATAATGTGATAAACGTTATATATTAACAAAAAGTGTACTCGTAAGAAAAAACATTGAAAATAGTTGATATAATCTCCGGTTGTATAATGTTTACATTCGATCAAAATTGATCTGTGTTTATTTACCTTTGTGTCAAGATTAACCACTAATCATAACAGTTTTATTATCTCGCGTTCATAATAATACATCTTTTTCTTGTTAAATTGCCTCAATAGTCTTATAATTTGTTTAGGGCTGCATCCAAACTATATCAAGGTTTTGGAGGCGTTATAGCTTCTTTAACCTCCTTCGCTCTATCACCGACGTACTTAGCTGTTTTCTTGCTCACATCCGTCGCTATATCGATGACTTCACCTGCTTTTTCGACGAAGAAGTCTTTGGCCTTCTCAGATAACGAAGCAGTTTCTTTCTTCGTCTCTTTTCCTTTAGCCGTCACAAAGTCCGAAGCAAACTGAGCGATTTCAGCCACGTTGTCGATTGCTTCACTAGCTTTCTCAGCCATATAGTACTTTGCTCTCTCTATATGATCATTAACCTCTTGTCCCTTCTGAGCTGACAGATGCCCCACTTCGCTTCCCTTCTCCTTCACGTACTCGGAAGCTTTATGTCTTTTGTTTTGTGTATGTGTGTGCGTGTGACAATTTTACAAATGAGACTAAAATGGGTTAGATTAATTTTTAGATAAAGCTAATATCAGTATATATTGGGATAACAAGTTCTTCGGTTTATTAAAGGTAAATTGTATCGTTAATTAGTGTTGAAACCATATTAATATGTTATATTCTTAAAGTTACCCCCAAAAAAATCAGAAGAGGATAAATTTCCAAAACTAAATCATTTTTTTATGTATAAACAATTAACAAAAAAAATGATTCAAAATTCTGAAAACAAAAATATCATAATGTATATCAAATTTATATTCTAATATATATCTTTTAATATAGTATTAGAAAATTCAGTATTCACCAAATGATATCATCGTCTACGATTTGGTGTTTATGTAGTATAAAAATAATAGTTTTCTTCTTTACTTAGCCGATCTCAAAATCTATGTCGATCTCAAAGTTAACTCCAAACAAACAGACTTACGAGGCCTCATCGAGCCAATTGGGGTCGATCTTTGAGTTTCCATCGCCTTTGACGGCTGTCGGGATCCACGACTTCTTCCGCTGAGTTGCAATGATCAAATTCTTGCGGCCAACTCTCATAGCTCCACCACTATGGACGACGCTTCTCTTGCCTCCGCTGATGAAGAAAGAAGAACCCAAACCATTAAGCACAGCTCCGGAGATCGACATCGCCATGATATTATATCTTGCCTTTCCTCCCTCTAAGACGTATAAAAAATGTGTTTTGGGAACAAAAAGAATGAAATGGAAGAGTTTTATTTTTTTAAGAGGGACAAAATGAGAATCTTGTATACGGAACCGCAGAAGCTGACGTGCATTAGTTTCTATCCAATCAGAATCAGTGACATTCCTTAGTTACTTCTTAGTTCGTCCAATGTTACCGTAAAAAAGAAACACGTCGGGCAACAACTTAAAACGTTAACATGCTTGCACGAAAGTAAGTCAAAACCATAAGTCCTTCAAGTGTATTGTCACAACGTACGGGTAAAACTGACATGTTGAATAAACGTTAATAACCGTGTGACTTAGCATTGACGTACGTGCTTGCAAGAATAAACATAATACTTAAGAACTCAACTAAGATTGTAAGAGTGAGCTAATCATTTATTTTTTTAGATATAAAATTCAAATTTGTACAAGAAAATAGATGGGGGTGAAAGCATGGTGTTTATAAAGGTCGATCGAATGTTAGGGAGAGAGTGGAAAGATAAATGCATGAAAAATATAACATGTCGGTCACATGTTACTCCTAGTAAACTCGTGTCCCATGTTACTCCTAACTCTTTATCTTTTTCTTTTCTTTTTTTTTCTAACTCATTACTCATATTTTATCTTCCTCTAAATCGATTTTTTTTTTTTAAAGTAAAAGTAGCTAACAAAATAGAGAATGGTGTTTTAGCCATTGGAAGGTTGGATGTTTGAGACAGAAGCGAAACAGAAGTGCGTACATGCCGGTCGCGTGTTTCTGTATTGTTAGCCAAATCTTTAAATAGGGTATATATATAGATGCTCCACTAAAAGAAAAATAATTATATATAAGACATTATATAGATGAATTGGATTTGTATCGTAACCATTTTGTATATTTATTGATTGATATATATTAACAAAAAATAATTTAAGATTAAAGTATGTTAGTTCTCGAGTAAACAAGACCTCATTATAGAACTTGAATCACATAAACACTAAGATTTAAGAACAAAAGAACTAAAAAGACTACTCTCTTTAATATAATATATCTTTAGGAAAATCAACCTAAAACTAGTTCTCTCTTGTTTTCTTAAAACTCATAAGCTATGCAACATCCTTGCATCTTCTTATACACCGAAAATATTTAACATAAAATTTAATCCAAATAGGAAAATAGAAAAGTTTAGATAACTCCTAAACATTTTTTCCTTAAACTTTCTTTTCTCAAATACAATAAGATTAGAGCATGTTTATCGGTGGGTTGGAGTAAAAGGAGTTCTTAATTTTTTTATGAATTAATTATGTATTGTTTGGAATATAAAAACTCATGATCTCTTAGATAAAATTTTCTCATTTATTGGTAGGTTCTAAATTTGGGTCTCTTATTTTTGAAAATATTGTTTTTTGAAATTTAAAAGTTTTAAATAGAATAGAAGTATTATAAATGTGTAAACATTTAAGATTTTATAAAAATAGGATAATGACATTTTTTTTATAATGACATATTTTTGGGGGACAAGGATCATTCATGAACACAGTATTTCTCCAAAGACATGAAATATTGCGAAACATTACATTAGATCATATGTTTTAACATTTGGTCTTTTTTTTTTTTTTTTGATCAAAACAAGCTTTTATTAAACTCAAGGCTTTAAAGGAGGGATGTTCTTACAACTTAGAAGCAAAAGATTACAAGAAAAGTAAAGATAGAGACTACATGAGCTTCCAACAAGATGCATAACATAGAGGAGTTTGCAAAGGGTGAAAGATCTTTTGGAGTCTTATAGGATTCAGGTTTGAAGGCAAACTTCAAGAAATCCCTGACCAGCAGCTGGTCATTCTTCGCTCTTACGATAGACGCATAGGAGCTTTTAGAGATGTGCTCCATGGAGGAGGCTGAGGGGTGAGATGGTTGTCGAGTAGTCATGGTGATTGAAGGAGATGAAACCGGGATTCGTAATTGAAGGGTGACAAGCCGTAACAAAGCAGGTGGGTCATCCCTCACATGGAGATGGAGGTAAATGAGTTCCACACAAAGCTTGTAATCAGTTTGGTCCTGGATTAGATCAACATACCCAAGGTTTCTATCTAGTGACGGTAACCGAAACAGGGGGTCAAAAGGTTCAAGGGTAGGATGCAGGCAAACTATCGGATCGGATTCATAGTTATGTCTACATAAGGCAAGCATCCGGACAGGGTTGAAAGACTGACCTCGACAAAGTATTCTAAGAAGCAACTTTGGAGACATCACTGTTCAGCTACTGAGATGAACTCGTCTTGACCAAGCAGAGTTAGTTGATGCGACCAGAGAGATGCCACATAGATCTTGATTGGGTTCAGGGGTCAGGTGATGTGGATAAACGAAGCTGGTGAAGGCAAGGTAACCCCAACCTCTTAATGGTGGGATCATAATGCCAAGCTTCACCAAGCAGTCTCCCTCGAAAAAATAATCCCTAGGAGATCCATATACAGCGGTTTCCAAATAACTCTCATGCCATTCTACCAAAGAAGATGGCTTACGGATCAGAAGTTGTCTTCGGACTAGTGATACCATTGAGCACGCCAAGCGATGGATAGGGAGGGAGAGAGTGGAGATATTACCAAACCTGGATTCACACTGAACTCGACACAAAAGGGTTTCAAGTAAACTATAAGAATCCAATAATCTGCTATCGAGGGGGCCTCGTCTTGACCAAGCAGTGAACATCAGGACTAAACAGTTTGGACTTCAAGTAATACGATTATAGGCGGATCGGGGAAGGTTCCAGTGTAGGGATAAATCATAATCTAACGAGAGTAGACTAACTACCAGGGTTCCAGAGTAAGAATGGGGAGCAAACCTGGGCCAAAGAGTTAGCAAAGTTGTAACAGAGCAAGCCTGGGTTATGATGTTCTCTGTCAAGATCTTCAAAGGCTCCGGTGTCAACACAGAGCTCCCGTCCATCTGCCGCCAAATTGAACACTTGGAGGGAGGATAAAATCCGAGGATAGGTGAGATGTTAAAGTTGACTGTGGGCAAATCCAGATCGAGAGAAAAGCACCAAGAGAATCAGAGCATTCGGAGGGTTGAGGAAAGAGTTCAGTCAGTTGGATACTCAGATGAGCAGCCTCACTGAGAGAGGAGGACGGAAGCGGAGGGACGATGGGAATTGATTGAGACTGATGCAAAAACGGGGCTGAGATCTGGACTCTCCAAAGATCTCCGGTGAAGGGAACCAAAGACACAGACGAAGAGAAGAGTAGACAGAAGTAGTAGAAGAGCAGGGAGCTTGAGAGATCCTGACGCCGGCGAGCTGGAGCTCTACCAGCGTCGGAGAAAGATGTGTAGAGCGGCGCCTCGATTATTGTGCCCGAGAGAGAATTAGGGCGAAAATCCTAGAAACTATGATCAGCAACTTTAACAATTGGTCTATGTCTAATGTTTTAATAGATCATATGTTTGGCTCACTAGTTAACGCCAGTTAGAATCGACCATTGCACATAAACACGGAAGCAGTCCAACATATGACTACAGAAGACAGTTGGCAACGTAGTCCGCAAAACACACAAACAAGTTCGACTAAACACAAACTCTTTTGAATCATGAGAGAAGACAATAAAGAAAGTAGTAAAATGAAGTTCATAAGCAACAAAATTCTGAAGTCTGAGATTATAAGAGTTGCAAAAGTAAGAGACAAAAACTGATAACAAGGTTTTACGTTTGGCATAACATTCTGGAATCAACATTGCTAGTAAAAAAAGTAGCCACTAGGCAGAAAACACAAAGTGAGAGATAGATGGCTAGGCTCTTCATCTTTTCATCTTTGGTCTTCTTGATTCTTTCCTTGATCTCACTGTTAAAATCATAACAATTTATTTTAAAAAGTCAGATACTTGATTCTTTCCTCAAATTTAACAATTCTGATGATACGAGTTGAATGATTCGAGTCTTGAGAGAGGAAAGAAAACTAACCGAAGAGCAGCTTCTCTGGCAGCATCACGAACTTCAGGCTTCTCAGCTCTCTTCTTCTGAATCACCTCCAAGGTGGCACCAATAATGGTCCTAGAGTATGGCTTCTTGGTGGCACGTCTTCTTCTCTTCACAGCCTCTTGAGCTGCATCCTATAAAATAAAATAAAAATCAATTAAATCTCCTGAACCTAATCAACAAAAACATACAGAAACTTGAAACTCTATAATGTATCATCACTACCTTCTTGTGTTGTTTTCTGTACATGGCAGTCCATGAAAGCTTGGAAGGCTTCAACT
Source organism: Camelina laxa (assembly GCA_024034495.1). Taxonomy (NCBI): domain Eukaryota; kingdom Viridiplantae; phylum Streptophyta; class Magnoliopsida; order Brassicales; family Brassicaceae; genus Camelina; species Camelina laxa. Next base: position 29,471,271 of record CM043882.1, read on the forward strand.
TATTGTGGAAGTACCTCTTGCACTTTGAGTTAAGAAACAAGAAAACCTGATGGAACCATGAAAAACGAAAAAATCAACACCATTATAAGACTAAAGACCAAAAACATAAAATCTCATAAGCTCAGGGGATTCATAAAAAAAGAGTTTAGCTAACCTGAGAATCAGATCGGATAAATCTAATTCCCCTTCCTGGATAAACTTTCTGCCCACTGAAACGACAAAGCTCCGTCCTGTATATTCCAAAGATAATACACCAAATGAGACATTGATTGCAACAAGCAAATGATCTTTGCTAGTGAAATATCTAAGTCTACATGATTAGAAATGAATCATCTTGTACCAAACAGAGAAACTTACCTTGTGATTCCAATTGATTCAATCTACTCGACCCCAAATTCAAATCGCTTCCATCTCCAACCCTCGGACTCGATTCGGTCTATCGCGATTGGCCTCCGCCGAGACAATCGGCTTCGCTACTCATCTCCAGATCCTTCAATTCCAAACCTTTCCTCTGATTCAATATTCTTCAATTCCAAATTCCTTTGTCGGTTCGGGAATTCGATCGCGAGAAAGGTTTGGAATCTCTGCTTCCCAATTTTTTTTTTCCTTTTGTGTTATTCTATCGTCCAACACAAACACAACACCTACCATCTCTTATAACAGAATCCGGTATACTATATTACGGGTTCTCTTAAGTTTTTTTTTACTTTTAATTTATTTTTTTGATTCTAAACCCTTAAAACTCCTCTAAGAGCTTACCGATAAACAAGCTCTTAGGTTTAGCTTGTCTCAAGCTTCCTTCCGACTTAAGTCAACACTCATACCATGAATCGAAGAAGGCCCATTACAAGTGGACTCTTACTGTAGTGCACAAAAATCATCAATCAGCTGCTTCCAATTTCCCGTTCTTATCATTTTTTATTTTTATTCACATTTTTAATACGTGTTACGTTTTACGTCATTAAACGCGGATATTACATCCACATATTTTGCGTCGTCTATAAAAAAAAAAAGAAAAATACACATGTATGTATAAGCTTTCTAACTCCAAAGTGCAAACTGCAAAGTCAGAAATGGCAAGTGATGGACAGTCCAATAATCCTACTGAGTAAACAAAGGATTACTAGAATTACAACCGTTTGTTTTCTCCTCCACTCGGTTTTAAAATTGGTTATATACATATGTTATGAGAAGAAAAAAAAATGAAAAAATATTATTCCAATTTTACATATGTGTTATAAAATCTATTTCTGAGTTTCTCGAAGGATCCTTAACCAGGCAAACCAACCAGTAATGCCGATGGAAACACTAAAGATAATATGAAGAACGTTAGCTGTCACGGAAAGAGAATTATTTTGTAAATCTGCAATAATCGCAGCTTTACACGAATTGCAATCGAAGCATAACGTATCTGCAGAATTGTTCCATCTCTTGCAATCGTCTTCTAAATCGTTAAGATATCTTGAAACTGTCCAAGTATTTGGTTTCTCGTATTTAAATCCACATGGAAGTGGTGGTTTGCAACAACCCGACTGTTCGAAAACAAAAAAAAACCAAAAAAAAATTAGAATGATACAAACAGGAATCAAAACCAATTCATACTAGATTCGGTTAATTTGATTTAGGTTTAACTATTCTTTCTAAACCTAAATTGTATTTATCGTATAGCGTACATTCTATTTATAGCTTATGTTCTTACGTACCTGTATAGGAGTTAGATTCATCTGATAAAACTCAGAAGCTGATATGTTTTGGTTTAACTTGCTACAAACATGGTCCTTAACAAGACATCTCCTAGTACGATACCAGTCATCGTCTTTGATGACCAATCTACGAACCCATCCTGAGTAATCCTCGAACATAAACTCACGGATCTGGGACCCAGGAAACAACCTAGGAGCGGTCTCCTTTTTTAGAAAAATGAAAAACACGGCTTTAGCCACGACCACGAACATCCACAAGAAGAAGATAAAGAAGTGGATTCGGAAGAGACAATCGGATTTAGAGTAAGCTGCGTAGAATCCAGCGAGGGACATGACGAGCAATGAGAAGCTTATGAAGATTCCGGGAGTTGTGACGAACCGGTTACACTCATCGGTCCTGTAATGCAATATTATGACGGCAACAAACCAGAAAACGGCTGTTACGAGGAAGATCGCGTTTGCGATCAAGAAAATGGTATTGCATGGAAATGAGATCTTCTTGAAACACGATAATGAAGAAGGTTTCTCTTTGTTTAATTGTTCTTCACTATCTTTAGCCATTATTTTGTAAATGCCGAAAACTTTGTCAAATAGAAAAAGGGGGTCAAATCTATTAATAATTAAGGTTAATGAAGAAGGAAAAAAAGAGTTTTATGCTGACTTGTTGTAAAAGATAAATTTAGGGTTTGTAGCTTGTGATTTAAGGAAACACACACATGAAACCAGAAGACATAAAAACTAACAATAAAAGCTAGCCTGTGTTTTTTTTATTTGTTGTTAGTTTGTTGTTGACCAGGTTCGGTATAATATTCCAACAAACTAAAAATATATATTTTTGACCAAAATTATTAGTATCTAAATCGTTGACATAGAAAAAAAAAAGAAAAAAAAAAGGATGAATTCATGAACTGGAACTAATTAATTTTGTAAAATTGTAAAATACAGCTTGGTTAGTTTGGGTGATTTTTTTACAGACAGTGAAGACTGAAGATAGTACTAATCGTCAAATTAAGCTCTTCCATAAAATAAAAAAAAATCTGGATAATTTTCTATAGGTGCCTGGAGTAGTTAATTACTAAATCTCAGTATAATTATTTCAAAATAATAGAACAAAAATCATAACCAATTGAACCACCATGTTACAGTGCGTGAAACGAAGAGCAAATAAGCTCAAACCCCAAACCAGAGTTTTAGTGTTTTGCTCCATCATTGTCGGCCATTGAGATTAATTTAAACTATATAATAAAAAATAACAACACGAACATGTTCCGTTAATTACAATAATATCGCCAAAACTTGTTCCTGAGTGCTCCCAAAGAAACTAAACTACGTTACTAGGGAATAACCAATTAACCAATAACCATTGAAACAAAATATTAATTAATCTAGCTAAAACTTTTATTAGTTATTTTGAAATAATATAATGTTTTCATGGACTTAGAGGTAAAGACTTGTTGTGAACTGGCCGTCTTCTTCTAAACGTACGATAATCCATCGATAGATATTTCGCCAGAGCCTTCTTCTCTTCTTCTTCTTCACTTAGTACTTTCTTCTCTTCATTCTTAGATTTTCCTGAGAAAAAAAAAAAAAAGATAAACTAGATTTAATACAAATCATCTCATAATATAATCCTAGAGAGGTTTCGAATCTTTTCGTTTAATTTTATATATTATACTTAGCAAGATACTACAGCGAATTACTTGTATTTATATATTTACCTAGCCTGCAACTCAAGACAAAACTCTAATATAAAAAAGAGACATTGATAAACCTTTTCTTTCTGACATAGTCAAATATTCACATGGTTGACTATAGAAGTATGATTAAGATATGTGAGTTTGCTAATTACCTATTTCTAAACAAATGTCTAAATAATTAATATATACTACTAAAAAAAAAACCTATCATTTCCAAATGATTGATTTACCTGAAGAAGTGACTCGAAGTTGTTCGCTTGAACCTTCATGAACTGTTGATGTCATTACCTATTCATTTGCAAAGGACAAGATTGATTAGAAACTTGGAGCTTTGAGGAGATAAAATACAGATACACGTGCATGAACACCAATCTCTTACATTGACATGTTCACTAGAGATGATCATGAGCTTCCGCGACACCGTTTTAATAATGGTCTCTTCCCTTAGACCTATAAAGTTGTAACTAAAGTCAGTTAATTCAATCGGTTAGAAAAAAACATAGTTTTACTCTCCAGAAGCAAGACTACGTCTAAAGAAAAACTCTCATTCTAAATTTCTATAGATCACTTGATATTTAAAACTTTGTGGTTTTAAGAAATAGAAAGAAAGAACTTAATCACCTTGGCTAGGAGATGAGTAGCGAGGGTTGAGTTGTAGAGATGAAGTTGGAGTTAGAAGCAATAAAATGGCTAGTGCACAAAGCAAGAAGGTGACTCTAATTAGCTTCATATTCTTCAAAGTGATTTTAGCTATGATAAGGTTTTTTGTGTTATCTTTCTTCTTTCTTCTTCTCTTCTTTTATATCAACCAAAAGGAACTAACACACATATATTTATCTATCTGTCTATATATAATATATTAATGTGTCTTGTGAGATAGAGAGTGCACGAAACACAAAAGTGAGAGTTTCAAAAAAAGGTTGAAGATACTGTTTATTAAAATATATATAGAAAAGATTTGATCATGTCAAGGTTTAAAAAGGGGTTCACGCCATTGAGGCTCGTTCTCGGGGTTGTTTACTTGTTTGTATTGGGACAAACACAAGTTTGGCATCACACTTCATCAAACCCAATTTGTCGAGTCTTCGCCTTTCTGTCTTTTTTTGTCCCTATCTATTATATCCCACGTTCTTTGTATACTATTTTCCATCACCTTTTCGTGAAAAATATTCGTGTATTTTATCATCTTATACAAGATATATGTATATAGAGAAAGATATAGGTACCCAACACTAAATCATCTTTTAGAAGTTAGAAACCCTTCACTATTCATGTAAATGATCTTGATGTATAGTTTTAGATAATCGGTTCTACTATGTTGAATCTCAGATGATCACAACCAATTTGCTAGCTAGATGAATATATGATGCAGCGCATAATTAGGATTATTTCCATTTATTTGTATTTTGATATTATTATTAATTATATGATTTTCCTTTAGAGGTTTCTAGAATATTATAGAGATTTATTAGGGTTTTCTGGTTTTATTATAAATATCCTATTCATGCCTATTGTATGAGGAAGTTGATTTGATTAATAAAATTAAGAGCTTTTAGCTTTTGTGTGAAGAGTATTCACAAACCCTTGTTTTCGGATAGATCCATAGAGATCTCAACGATTCCAGGAAGACATTGATCTTAGGTATTCTTAGACTAAATAAGATCTTTGTATTATCTTTAGCTTCCGCTACGTCAGTTGGTATCAGAGCTTTGTCTCTTTAATTTCTAAATTGAAGAACGATTCTGGTGATCATGTTGATTAGCGAAAGTTTGTTTTTTGAAGAGGAAGAAAACCATGAGATCTACAGAGAGATCTATGGTGATCCCATCTATGACATCTATGAAGATGATGTTATAGTTACGGATTTTGTATTTCCACAAGTTGGTTTCAAAATTCGGTCCCGTGCAAATTTAGGGTTTCGGGCAGAAGTTGTAAGAGAACAGATCCGTGCAAATTCCAGGTCAGATCGGCTTGGTGCGAAATTCGGGTCAGACCGAATTCGTGCAAATTTAGGGTCATACCGATTTCGTGCAAAGTTCGGGTCGGACCGTATCCGTGCAAAAATCGGGAAAAACCAAAAGATGGAGATGGAGATGAAGATAGATCTGCGAAAATCTCCTATGTTGAAAATCTTGCTGAAGATTCGAGGGCGAATCTTTCTTGGCCGGAGGGAGCTGATGCAACGAAGATACAAGATTCGAGGACGAATCTTTTCTTGGCCGGTGAGACCTGATGCAGCGCATAATTAGGATTATTTCCATTTATTTGTATTTTGATATTATTATTAATTATATGATTTTCCTTTAGAGGTTTCTAGAATATTATAGAGATTTATTAGGGTTTTCTGGTTTTATTATAAATATCCTATTCAGGCCTATTGTATGAGGAAGTTGATTTGATTAATAAAATTAAGAGCTTTTAGCTTTTGTGTGAAGAGTATTCACAAACCCTTGTTTTCGGATAGATCCATAGAGATCTCAACGATTCCAGGAAGACATTGATCTTAGGTATTCTTAGACTAAATAAGATCTTTGTATTATCTTTAGCTTCCGCTACGTCAATATATATCATAATGAAATCAAATAATACTTGTGTAAGTTGATTATGTTAAGTGCATGCACAACTATGAGTCCTAAATATTATGTTTATATATGTGTTTACGATAACGTGTTTATTTCTTGAAATAGTTCATTAGTTAGTAGTTGATGACTTTATTATATAGATAATTTTTTTTCAAAGATTTTTGTTCAAGTTATTGACATATGGTTTATAAAATTTTGATGCGTGCTTCTCTTTGCGAGTAGGTAGGAATAAACAAAGTTGTTGAGAGTATATCACATCATATTTGCCTGAACCTTTTGCTCGTTTTCTCTTATCTTTTCTCTCACTTTTTGACATTCACACGCCTAAGTTACTTGCTTAAAAGTGCTACCCAAATGGGTGAAGATGAGAACATCACTTTATTATAGTTTGTTACGAAACACATTTGCTAATGGCATTATTGATCTTATCACGTCTTACAAAAAAAATAAACTCCAAACAATAGTGAACTAATTACAAACGCGTGGCCCAATGGTTTAATTGTACAAGTGAGTTCTATATATGGGTTAAGGTCAAAGATCAAGTTTTATCATTTACAAAAATCGTTATGCTTATTTCTTCACATGTAGTGATTTAAATGACAAAGTACATCCTAGTCAACCAAGTAGACCATATATACTAGTAAAACCAGCTGCTAACAGTGTCTTTTTTTTTTTTTTTGTGTGTGTATGACCAAATGAGCTGGCTCGCATGAGTTTGCATTTTATAGTGAGTATGAGGCGAGTCAGCAAAATCTACTAGGATGAGAGTGGATTATTTCATCATGACATTTCTAATTACAATCATCACCCTCGTGTGACCAACCGATTAATAATAACCACTAATGCATATACCAATAATTCAAATTCTGCTAAAGACTACAAGTCCGAAGAATAATTCCTCAATATATATATATATATATATATATATATATATATGATCACTAGTATGCCAAATGATGAAACAACAGAGACATTTGAATAATCACAAAAATTATAGAATAATAACAAATACCAAAAACCATTTTTTTGTATGCTTATTTATACACACATGTATAGTTAGTTATACTGTTTAGACACCTATCATATATAACTTGATAAAGGCTTGTTATAAAAAAGTTGATAAACAGACCTACATAGTTATAGTTGAGTATATATAAGTAAAATAGTAACAAGAGCGAGACAATGGTCTTGAAATCGCTGAGAGTCCGAGACACATGTCTTGGAACATGGAAAAGAGGTTGACCCCAAGTCGCTGAAATGTTTGACCAATTGACGTTGATTTGTGGGAAATACTTGAAACTATAAATGATATAAATTTATTAACAAAGTGTACTATAACTAATTGTAATAGTATTTTCTAAAAAGGATCGTGTAGCTAATTTAGTTGTAAGGTAAATATGGAACATGAATTTTCAGTTGTGGATTTGAATGAAACAATGTTGTTACTTAGTTCTCGTATTGGTCACGTAAGTTTTGAGTTCCTTATTATTATTATTAAGTGTGCATGTGAGTGTGGATTTTTTTTGGTTGTACAGTTTGGTGATCTCGTTCTTGATTTCCTATGGTATTTATTTCAGACACATTGTTGTGAGCTTATGATACATTGTTTTTAGCATCTTTTTGAGAGTTGAGGACTGTGCTATATCCTCATGATTGATTAAAATTACCACTTGGATCTGTTTAAATAGGATTTTGATTTTCAATGCAAGATCTGTTTGGTTTGCTTAGCTGGATTTATTAGAAGGATATTTATTCTCTTTAATAAAAAGGAGCTGACAGTACATTTACAAGAGTTGATTTATATTCTCACTATTTTACAAAAAAATGTCATTTTGCCACTTTTTCTTGTTACAAAAAGTGTCATCTTATGTTTTAATTTCGATTTTAAGATTAAATTTTTTATCCCTATTATTTAAATTAACTAATTAGAAACAAAATATTTTTAGTGTATTTGTAAAGGATAAAATAGAAATTTAAATAGTTTTCTTAATTTGTATGCATTGTGTTAAAATGACACTTTCTATAAAACAGAGAGAGTATTCTATTTTATCTTTGTCACAACAAATTTACCATTGTTTTATCTTAAGTTTATAACCAAGCATTGTTTTATCTTAAAATAAAATAATTTTAATTTTTAAAACGGTATAAACCCTTTTTTATGAACGATTCTCAAAAATAGAATCAAAATAATTTTTTTTTTCAAATTTAGCATAACATCTCTTAGAATTCCAAAAATAACACTATATTTCAAAAATAACATTTTAAAATTAAATTCTAAATTCAAAATACTATACCCTACCCTTCAAACTATGTTTTAATGTTATTTTAAAATATCTATTTTTTTCATTTTGTTTTTATTCATATATATATATATATATTCTATTTTTATGTTGATTCTTGTATTTTTGCATTTTTTAATAATTTTTAATCGTTTTTTTTATTTTGAAATAATTATAGCTTTTAAATCACCGATCAAATTCGTAAAAAAAAAATGTTCTCAAAATTAACAAACTTACAATGAATCATAGTAAAAATATGAATTTAAATAATACTAATATTTATTATCCGTACAATATATTTATTTCTGATCCAACTCTCAAAGAACTCAAAAATGTGTTTGGTTAAGTTTCTTATTAACGATTTTAATCAACAGTCATCACCGGCGGATTTTAAAATAACTACAGTTGAATCATATATATACACATTAGTCAGCATTTTATTTTATTTTCTAACAATTTAGGGTTTTGTGAAAAAACCTTGTCACCGCCTCTTCACCAGCGCCGCCTTGGCTCTCTTCAAAACTCCGATTTGTTCTTCTCAGGTAAGCAAGCTTCTTCGATCCTCATCCTTTCTTTTTCCATTTCTTCCTTCTCTAAGGTTCGCATCAATCTTCGTAGAAACTTTTAATCGGAATCAATTAGTTTCATCGTGTTCGCTGTTGTGTAGAAATCGGAATTCAGATCTCTAGATATTGATGTTTCTGTTATCGAATTTGTTGCTCATCGTGTATTGATTTTGATGTTTACAGAAGAAGATATGTCAGTAATGGATGAATCAGGCATGTTCAAGGTTCAACAAACCATCGGAAGTGTTTTGTGTTGCAAGTGTGGTGTTCCCATGCCACCAAACGCAGCCAACATGTGTGTGAATTGTCTTCGTTCTGAAGTCGATATCACCGAAGGTTTGCAGAAGAGTATTCAGATCTTCTATTGCCCTGAGTGCACTTGTTACTTGCAGCCACCAAAGACTTGGATCAAAGCTCAGTGGGAATCTAAAGAGCTTTTGACCTTTTGTATCAAGAGGTTGAAGAATCTCAATAAAGTGAAGCTTAAGAATGCTGAATTCGTTTGGACCGAGCCTCATTCCAAGAGGATTAAGGTTAAGTTGACTGTTCAAGCTGAGGTTCTTAATGGTGCTGTTCTTGAGCAGTCTTATCCTGTTGAGTATACGGTTAGAGATAATCTGTGTGAGTCTTGCTCTAGGTTTCAGGCTAATCCTGATCAGTGGGTTGCTTCGGTTCAGCTTAGGCAGCATGTTTCTCATAGGAGGACTTTCTTTTATCTCGAACAGTTGATTCTTAGGCACGATGCTGCTTCACGAGCCATTAGAATCCAGCAGGTTGATCAGGGGATTGATTTCTTCTTTGGGAATAAAAGTCATGCTAATAGCTTTGTGGAGTTTCTAAGGAAGGTTGTCCCTATTGAGTATCGTCAGGACCAACAGCTGGTGTCTCATGATGTCAAGAGCAGTTTGTACAACTACAAGTACACTTACTCTGTTAAGATCTGTCCTGTTTGCCGTGAGGATCTTGTATGCTTGCCTTCCAAAGTTGCTAGCGGCTTGGGAAACCTTGGTCCACTTGTGGTTTGCACTAAAGTATCTGATAACATCACTCTACTTGATCCGAGAACTCTAAGGTGTGCCTTCTTGGACGCGAGACAGTACTGGAGATCTGGGTTTAGATCTGCGCTCACCAGCAGACAGCTTGTGAAGTACTTTGTCTTCGATGTTGAACCGCCTGTTGGTGAGGCGACTGTTGGCGGGCAAAAGTACGCTTTATCCTATATCCAAATAGCCCGTGAATCAGACATTGGTAAGATGTTTTACGTCCAAACTCATCTAGGACACATTCTGAAACCGGGGGATCAAGCTCTGGGCTATGACATCTACGGAGCCAATGTGAACGACAATGAAATGGAGAAATACCGTCTGAGTGTGAAGAATGGGCTTCCTGAAGCAATTCTGATCAAGAAATGTTACGAAGAGCAGAGAGAAAGGAAGCAGAAGAAACCCCGTAACTGGAAGCTCAAGTCACTTCCAATGGAAATGGATGATTCAAGAGGCAGGGTTGATCCAGAGAAGACAGACAAGGAATACGAAGAGTTTTTGAGGGATCTTGAAGAGAACCCTGAGCTAAGGTTCAACATATCATTGTACAAGGACAAGGATTACCAAGCTTCTGAGACTGCTTCAATGACAGATGGAGAAGGTGCACCAACTGTGCCTATTGAAGAATTGCTTGCTGAGCTTGACCTCAGTGAGGAGGAAGAAGATGATGATGACGAGGAGGACATGGCCGAGTAACAACTTCCTTTCTCCGATGCTCAAAAAGGTTTTATGTTTGATCCCAAAACTTTTCTCTGGTACTCTTGTGTTTCAAGTTTTTGCCCTTTAGCTATTATTTGGCCAAGTTTTGTTTTGAATGTAAGCTCAACAGTTTCTTGTTCTGGCTACCATGTGTTGAAAATTTCTGGCTATTATATACTTGGTTTGAAGTTTTCATTTTGGATGTTTGTAATATTTGACAAATGTTAAATCTAAAGGACTCTTCATTGTAAAAATTATAATAACGCATCGGTTATACATAAACCAACCATTCTGAAACAAGAACGTATAGCCCCTAAACTGTTAACCCAAAATAATAAACTACCAAAATGCCAATTACACACACCATGGCATGACTATAAATCACTCACTAAAAAGAAAGAGAAGAAAATTATTTACTTTCAGTAATGAAAAAAAAGCACTCCAAATTTAAGAAAATATTGTAAATTTAGTAGATCTTTCTTCTTCTGTGCTTCAAAGTAGAAAAGCTTTAGGACTAAAATTATGGAGGAGAGGCATCAAGAGAATCTACAGCAGAGAAGAGTGTGTCTCCATCCTCCTTTTTGTCTTCTCTTGTCAGCTTTCGCCATTCTTACAGGACTACTGTTCCATTCTGATTGCAATCTGCAACATACAATCATCAAAATTTCAGCAAACAGGTTTCTGTTTTGTAAGTCTCATAAAGTGGTGAAATGAAGAACCAAGGCAATACATAGGGAAAGCAAAGGATCTTCCGCTCGTTGTGCTTGCATCGGATCGAACAGAGAGGCTTCCAGAGTATGCAATTGGTCCTGAGTATGTTATGTGACCTGAAATTGAAATTGATTCTGCTGCAGAGAAACTTGTCTCTCCAAATCTGCTCGAGGAAAGGTTATCGTCTTCGTGAGAGTTTTCCACTAAGCGGTTTTGCTGGTGGTTCTCGGTTCCAGGCTTCTCAGGATCGTTGCAAGTTGTCTTTGGTTCTTGAGAGGTTGTTGTAGAATCAGAGGAAAGCTTCTCCTCTGCTGTTTTTGGCTCCTTTGTTTTCTGAATCTCTGATTCAAGACCAGTGGTTTCTAAGCTTCTTTTTTCCTTGTCCTGCAGTCACACATGAGCAAGTTAGAAACTTTTGGATTAGACTAACTGAAACGTCATATGATGGTGTAGATTGATGAAATGTATTGCCTGCGGCTGAGGAGAAGAATGTTCTTCATGGCTGTTGTCATTGTCGTTTTTGAGGGCTTTTTGCTCATCTTCCCTTGAAAGAATATCTCCCAATGTCAAAGATTCTGCTAAGACATTCTCCGATGAAGTAGCCACTCCGTCTTTCAAATTGTCTTCAGATTCAACTTCAAGAGAAATTTCAGATGGATGATTTAAAGCAAGCGTGGGCGAGTCCTTGATTTCCTCTGTCACAAACAAATGATCTTGATCGTAATTGCTAGAACCTTCAGCATCAGCAAAATCTTCTCTTGAAGATTCTTCAGCATCTTGGACTGTCTTAGTACCATTACAAACCTCAGAGACATCAACCTTACTATTGCTGTCTTCCAAGGACTTAGCTTCTGAAGAATTCACATTTGTTTTGTTGTCTGCTTTCTTCAAATCCTCTGAGCCACACTGGTTTGAGTTTGAGCTAGACTTTACAGAATCCTTCTCGCCAAATAAGAACTTCTCTTGAACAGGCACACCTTCATCGACACATATATCTTTGACGACATGGTAACCATTCTCCTTGTAACAAACAACAATCTCAGGTAAGTCACAGGCGGTAACATTCTTGTCCATATAGAAAACCGGATCAAGTTTCTCAGGAGAATCTCCTTTAGCAGCAACACAATCATGACTAGTATCTCGAGTTTTCTTCCTGGCCTCATCGGAGTCTCCACAAGAATGAGGTTCCAATATGTTTCCATCATTCTCTTTATCCCATTCGTCGCCGCTTCTTGTATCATAGAACAGCTCACAAACATTGCTGTTGGTCTTCCCATTATCCGAAATCTTTACCTCTGCTGCATCTTTCCAGTTCTCTTTAGGGATTTGATGAGGCTTAGTAGTATCATCTTTGCAACTTTCTACCGAGTTACCAAGCGCGTGATCATTATCTGAAAAAAGAAAGAACTACTTATTTCCATAACATTTTCAAAGACCATAGAAGCACCATAAAGCTACAAAGCAGTTAAATATCAGAAACTAAAAGACTCTATACCTGCTCTCATCGTTCAAGTGAGTAGATCTTGCATAAAGAGAAGAATTCTTCAACAAAGCAGAGCTATATCTTCAAACACCAGCCGCAATCTACACGTCCAAGAGAATAAACTCTATCAAGCAGGATCCATAGAATGTAAGTTGCAAAGAGAGGACAAGTATAAGATTACTTCATCCTAGAGGATAGAATCTATCTATCTATCTATCTAGATAATCTCAAGGTTAGATACAGAAGCAACCTACATATGAGAGTTGTTCAACGAAGCAATGGGCCAGGAAGATTGTGACAGAAACAAAACCTTAAGGCAAAATACATACATAACTTAAACATAATGGTCAGTCACACACACATGTGAAAGATTCGTTTCTTTATTTCTTCAAGTCCAAAAACGAAACCATCATGAGGTTTACACAGATAATAAAAACAGCAAAAAGATGCAATCAACCACTACAATGACCACTTTTCCAACTTTTTGCTAATTTAAAGAAAAAGAGATTTAGATTTAAAAAAAAAAAAAAAGCTGAAACACACCATAATAATAACACGCAAGAAAAAAAAAAAAATTCAAAACTAGCTTAATCTAGATTACTTGTAACAAGTATAAGAATGATGATTTGTAGCAAAATTTGCAATCAATGATAAGGATAAAATCATGGTTAAACAAATGTGGCAAAGTTTTTATCTAATAAGCAAGGAATGGAGAATCTTTCACACTGTCATAAGAAAGAGAAAAATCAAAAAAGGGACAAAAAGAAGAAAGCTTTATTTTTTTTTCCTTCACAAAGCTTACACAAGCTTTTGTTTCAAACAGCTGCAATGCAATCAAATCAATCAAATTTAGAATTCTTTTATTAACATTAGAATTTTCTCTTTCACAGGAATATCAAATAAACAATTGGAATTTGCAGAGAAAGAAGAATCTAGAACTGAAAAAAAAATCCAAGTTGGATCTAACAGAAAACAAAACTAATAAAAAAAAACAAAAAAAAACTAGAGGAATAATAGAAACAGATCTAACAACAAGAATCCAAATGAAAAAAAGTCTAAACATGAATCAAAAAGATTAAAACTTTAAGAAGAATCTTATCATAGAACAGTGAAAGAACAAAGCACACAACTACAAATAAAAAACCTTACTTGATCAGAGTGCATACAGAAGAGACTCAAAACTCAACCCTCTTCCTCCATTAACAAGGAAACAAAAACCCTAGGAACAGAAGATTCCGAATCACTTGTAAAAATCAAACCTTTGAGAAGGGAAAAAGCCAGATACTTTTTGGCTGTTAATAAAAAAATCTCGAAAACAAAGTAAAAAGGGATGTTCAAAGGTCAATTAAAAATTCACTATCTCTGCAATAAATAGGAACACAGAGAGAAGAGAGAAAGAGATAAAAAAAAAAAAAAAAAAAAAACTTAAGTCTAGTAAAAAAGGGAGAGAGGGTACACAATCTCTTTCTTCTTTTAATGCCTCCCCTCACCTCCTCCTTTGGTTTTCAAACATTAAATTACAAAACCAAACCAAACTCTTTCATCATAATAATAAAAATTCCTCAGCCATGGAAAACAAACAACATTTAATGCCACTCTTTTAATTCGAAACCGAAAAAAAACAATATATTAGCCAAAAACAGAAACTTTTTTACTTTCCTGGAAAATATTAAAACTTTCTTGAATCATTCACTTACCAATACTCTAAAATTTCTTCATTTTACTGAGGGGAAAATAGAAAAAAATGAACTTTTCTCGGAAAATATTGAAAGGTCTCTTCATAATCATGAGATCATCAGCAATAATATTAATAAAAATCGTACCTTTTCTGCCTCTCTCTCTCTCTCTATCGAGTGTTTGAACTATTACTGGAAAAGATTGAAACTTTTTATTTTTTTTCTTGGAGAAAGGGGAAAAAAAGATGGGATTTTTTTCGTTTTGATTTTCCCGGAAAATAAAGAGGCGGTTCAAAAGGGAGAAGAAGAAGAAGCTTTAGAGAGCTTTGGAGAAATCGGATCTGTGAAACGGTGTACTACTACTCCTCCAAAGAGAGTATTTTTCTCTTTATGGATTTGACTTTTTATTTTGTTTGTTTGGAGGATTCAGATTTATATATATATAAACAAATGAAAATATAATTTTTGGGATTTATAGAGAAAACAAATATAAAGTCAACTATCTGCCAAAAGAATTTGGTTTAAGCGGTTCATATTTTTGTCTCTTCTTCTCTCTATTTTATTTTATCATCTAAATAGTGTTTCTTTTTTTATTCTTTGATAATTTCGAAATTTGTGTATTATTATGAGTTTTAGTCCTAATGAAATGGTTGTACAATTTGCTGTTTTTATTTTTTCAAAAAAAAAAAAATCTTTACTTTAATATAATTAATGGTAGTTAGTTAGACCATGGCCAGTGGAGTAACCCATATGGGTTACTTCCAAATAAATTAATCATATAATTATTATTAATCTAATCATAACAATCCACTAAGTACTTATCACAATTTATCCTTCCACTAGAGTAACTTTCATAGGATTCTTAATCATTAAAATATACTTTTTAACTTTTGTTTATTAATTTGCAAATTTAAATAAATTTAAAATGAGAAATAAGTTATATTAATTATTAATATTACATTTTAAAGGAAAACAAACATATTTTATAGAATTGAGGAATATTAAACATATTTTACAAAATCAGAGAAAATACACAAATAAAAATTGTAATAGAAGAAACGGAGTATGGAAAAATAAATGAAGTCCGTTCTACTGTTGCATCCCACCAAATTTGTGCCAGATATGCTCAATCAAGTCTTTTTTAAGACGGTCATGCATTACTGGATCCCGAACTTCATTTCGAATGGCCATCATATTATTGAAAATCGTTGGCCTATCTCTAGAAAATGATAAATCCACATGAGAAGTTCCGCTTCCTTCTCCCTGAGAAAACTCTGATGGATCGTAGAAATTGTATTCATGTCGTTCGTCTTCCACTATCATGTTATGCAATATGATACATGCTCTCATTATCTTGCCTATTTTTCCTTTATCCCAAAAAAGTGCGGGATTCTTAACGATTGCAAATCGAGCCTGCAATACTCCAAATGCACGCTCTACATCTTTTCGGCATGCTTCTTGATATTGAGCAAAGAGTTGGTTTTTTTGACCTTGTGGAAGTGTAATTGATTGGATGAAAGTTGCCCATTTGGGATAGATACCGTCAGTGAGGTAGTATGCCATTTTATATTGCCGTCCATTGACAACGTAGTTAACTCTCGGAGCTCGACCCTCTAGTATATCATCAAACACTGGTGAGCGGTCCAAAATATTGATATCATTTAATGTACCTGGTGCTCCAAAAAAGCATGCCAAATCCATAAATCTTGCGATGCCACAGCCTCTAGTACGATTGTCGGTTTTCCAGATCCACGTGAATATTGTCCTTTCCATGCTGTCGGACAATTCTTCCACTCCCAATGCATACAATCTATGCTCCCTATCATTCCGGGAAACCACGATATTCTCCAATATTCAATAATCGTTGGAGGTCTTCCGGTGTAGGCCTTCGAGGTACTCATCTCCAAAAGATTTACAACTCCGCTAACAAATTCTTCAAGGCATTTTGCGCAGTGGTGTCAGCGAGTCGTAGATATTCATCCATTACATCTGCCGCACTTCCGTATGCCATCATACGAATAGCTGCCGTACATTTTGAAGTGCAGAAAGACCGAGCCTTCCAGTTGCATCTCGTTTTTGTTTGAAGTACGGGATTCCATTTTCAATACTATTAACAATACGCAAGAATAACGGTTTGTTCATTCTGAATCGACGACGAAACATACCTTGAGTGTAAGTCGGATTCTCACTAAAATAATCATTCCATAACCGAATGTGGCCTCCTTCCCGGTCTCTATTAATGTGCCTTCTTCTTAAAACTGGAGCTGGTGGCTCTTACGTATGGGTGTACTGGTACTGAATCTCCTCCACTATACTGTCAACTTCCTCCTCCACAATTTCATCAATTTCTTGATCAGAACTCCAATGTGACATTTTGTTGACAATATTGGGAATATATTTTTCAAAAAGTGTTTGGGTTTGGGGTTAAGTCTTTTTTGGGTCTTGGATTTTAGATTGATTTAGTGTAACCAAATGATGTGTTTGGTGGCAACGAACGATTGTTGGTGTAGTAGGAAAAAAATTTGGTGATTAGACTTTGTAACATATATGAAGAACAAGAAAGAAAGAGAAACAAAGTTGCTTGCTGCTGATTACAAGAAAGAACGATTGTTGCTGATTACACTTTGTGACATATATGAAGAACAAGAAAGAAAGAGAAAACAAAGTTTTCAAGTTTGCTTGAGGGAAAGATAGAATGAGAAAGAGAAAACAAAGTTCGATATATATAGATAGAGTAAGAAAGACATCCTACAACTTGACAATGAAAACAACATTCACGGGTCACTACATTACAAAGGGCATACTACTAAATTACAAGACATACTTCACGTGTTACACCACATTCACGGGTTAGAAAACCTTCACGGGTTACACCACAAAACACGACAAGCTTGACTAACAGGTCCACCTTCACTAGAGTACAAATAGCTTCACATCTCGCAGCTTCACATGTCGCCTGGACCCCAACAACCTGAAACATAACAAAGGCTCCAATCAGAAACTGATGAAACATAACAAAGTCGAACCGAACATGTCAAAGTCGAACCGAACCTGAAACATAACAAAGTCGAACCGAACCTGAAACATAACAAAGTCGAACCAAACATACAAAAATCAGAACTAAAACATAACAAAAATCAGAACTAAAACATAACAAAAGTCGAACCGAACATGTCACCTAAGTGTGTGTCAACATTTGATCAGTTAGCTTGTCTCTGAGTGTGACTTGAGCTGGTGTAAGGTCATCCTTGTTAAGGAGACTCTCAAGCAATCTCATTCTGCCTTGCCTATCTTTAGCCTCTTGTTCTTTATCCTTCATGGCTATAATCTTATCTAGCTTAGCCGCACAAACATCCTCAACATCATTACTCATTGCAGGTTTCTTACCTTTCTTCTTTGAAGCTTTAACACCGGAGGCCTCTGTTTATCACCATCATATGTTGAACTGGGTGAGTATGCTCTGTCTGAATCAAGCTTAGTCCTCTTAGTGCTTGAGTCCTCAGTGTTCCATTTCTGATCATGCTTGAGTTCCCTCCAACAATGCCCTAGATTAAAAGGCTTATTCTGGTCATTCTTGAAAAGCTGATGAGCCATAGATATCACATCATCTTCAGATTCTCCACTCTTCTTTCTTGCACTAGCTTGTGTGTAACACCCAACAAACTTGTTCACGTCGCGGTTTATCTTGTTCCACCTAGCCTTACATTGCGACGGCCCTCTAGTATTTGTACTCGATGCAGGTGCATTTGCTTGGAAACAGTCGGCAACTCTTTTCCAGAAGCAATCAAGCTTCTGCAAAGTACTAACAACAGGGTCTTTACTGGTATTTAACCAGGCACTTATGAGATTAATATCCTCCTGGGCACTCCACCTTGTCCGAAGTCCTCTACCACCTTCTTCTTCATTCTCATCGACACTAAGGTCAATACATTCTTCGGTGACAGATGGGGTGCTAAAGTGGACAGGCTGAGAAGAGAATTGGGGGATATATTCGACAGGCTGAGAAGGGTGTGGTGTGGAATTAGGAAAAAGAGGATTGTCATGAGAAGTATAAGTTTACTCAAAATGCAAACTGATTAACGAGTAACTGAAAATCAAAAAAGAGAACTCACCTGCTCAACTGTTTGGCAATGCGCAAATAAGACCACCTTCTCCTGTACTGCATCAAAACAAAATGCATAAGATCCACTAAACATCCCTAGAAGATTCGCACAACTCCAAACCATGAAATCCAGAGACATTATTAAAATCCATTAGTTAGTATAAAGAAAAAGCAAACTGATTAATTAGTGGTGGAAAACGAATAAGAGTACGCACCTGGTCTAACAGTTTGGCAATGCGCAAACAAGATCACCTCCTCATGTGGTTGGCTTGATGAGATAACAAATTTTGGTTATGGAAACTTGTCCATTCTTCAAAACCATCTCGGAGGTACTCTGCTGCACAATAAGACGCAACGTGGTTAAAGAAATAATTAAACACTAAACTGTAATTGTAAACAAAACAACAAGAAAAGTTTAAAAGCAAACCCAGGCTTTGGACGAGAGAAGATCCCTTCAAACCCACAGCAAAGAACACCGGAGAGATCCTAAAACACAAGAGATATAAAAGTAAGTTAGACCAGAGTTTATCGGTTAATTGCTAACAATAATAAGCAACAACTAAATCACACACAACAAGAATCAACTCGAATTCAAAACCACCACTCGCTATGTTGAAGCTCTAACCATGATTGAATCATAAAATTTCAATGGTAAAAAAATCTGATCAGATCCAGAAATTTCGAGATGTGAAAGATACCTTTAACCTTGTTACGAAAGGGAAAGCCTCGTACTGATACAAAACAATTTCATTAGCGTGAACTTCGACCAAGAGACGATGCGGCGGCGGCATAGAAGAACACAATCCCAGCGAATCCGCCGGCAAAAGAAGGAGTTGAAATCTCCGGAAGACCGCCGAATCTTCGGAGGACGAGATCGTTGTAATCGCCAAGGATTGAGCGAGCCTTGCATGGATTGCGACGGACCAAGATCTCTTCACCGTTTTGTCGAGAGAGAGGAAAGAGAGAAAGAACGAGAAAAAGAAGAAAATGAGAGGAAAAATAAAAATTGTGTTATATATTTTAACAAAATTTATTTACAAATTGACACGTACCGTGTCTTCACTGTATCTTTCGATACTTGGTAGAGCAACGGTTCCTGTTTTTTGTGGGCCATTTCTTTTAATTTTTCTTTTCTTTTGGGCTTAGAAATGGTGTAAGTAACCCAAAAAAACTCTACTGGCCATGCTCTTAGTGGTTCATATAATATCCATGAAAATGATATAGACGTGAGTTCTAAGTCACACCAATCTTTTTTAGTTTCATAAATTTCTTATTGCCACATATTTATTATGGTTCCTTAGCTAGATACATGTGTAAATGAAAGCAGTTAAAAAAAAAAATACTGTAGTATCCAAAATCCTCTGTTCTAGTGGAATATATATTTGAAAATGTTTTTTTATTTTTTAAATTATGTTATAGTATTAAATATAGCTTAGTAGTAGCTAAACCATAGATTAAGCTACATATACAAGAACAACTAGTTTTAGTTTATTTATGCATTAAACCGAGGAAAATAGATTATCTTTGTTACGGTACGTCGTGTTACAACTTACAACCCTTCACCCGATAAATGTATTTTAAATAGTATATTTTTTGTTAACTATAGTTGTTTAGGGATTGGGGAAAGAGGATGATTCTCGAAGGTAAAGAACCACAGCTGAAGCGACGCGTGTGCACCAAATATTACCTGTGCAGTTTGCTAAACTTATGTTAATAGTAGAAGAAGTACTACTAGATAAAGCTTACTTCGTCGTGTTATGTTGTTGCGTACGTGGAAGAGAGGAGGTGTTTAAAATAGTCCCACAGGCCACAGCTAATGAGTACCGTACGATCTGTGCGTGTGCCAGCGAGTTTATTAACTGTTCTTTTGCTTATCGACGGCTATGTTTCGTTGGCTTACGTTAAAATGGCCCTACGTTTCATCCTTCGTTTTAGGCTAACCCTATATATAATAATTACTATAATTTCAAAATTATTAAGTTATGCATTTCCAAGGCTTGCTTAGATAGTAGTTGTAGTTGATTTCTTCTTGTGTGTGACATCTATGTAGCAATGTAATGTATTAGGATTGACCTATGGTACATCGCTAGATAATAATTTTGTATATTTTTATATATAATATAAAATAATTAATATTTGTTACTTTTAATAAAATATTATTTTAAACTTTTTATATATTTTTTATTATATTTGCAAATATTTTACAGTATTAGTTATTAAATAAATAGGTATTTAATTTGAAAAAATTATAAGTATGTAAAATTTATAAGTATATATATATTATTTATGTAAAATTATAAGTATGTAAAATTTATTAAAAATAACTGAATAAACAATTTTATTAAATTTAAATATATATATATATATATATAATTTAATTTCTATTTTAAATAATGTTGGTTTTAAGTTGTAATTTTGGATTAAATAATTAGAATCTCGATAAATATTAGAATGCTTAGTAATTACATTATTTATAGTTAATGATATAAATTATAAATATTAGGATATCGATAAATGACTATATATATAAACTACTATAATTAAGGAGATTACGAATCATTGAATCGATTTATATATTTTAATTTTGAGCCGATCCGTAAAAATAACATAAAAATATATTTTAAAAATGTTAAGATAGATTTGATAAACCATTTTATTCATTTTGATATATTGGTATTACTGATCAAAATATATAATCTATTTGTTTTTAAAAATTTAATGTTTTTTTAGAGCTTTTATAGGGTCATCCATTAGAGCTTTTACGGATCAAATTCATTATCTAATTTGATTCTTTCAAAATTTGGCTTTGGATTCTACCCGTTTAAACTATCTCATTTGCGGACGAAGAGTCGATATCATAGATGATAGTTTGAGTAATATGCTATTTTATGAAAAGAAAATGAAAGGTTTTTTTTTTTTTTTTTTGTAGTTTTTACAATATATTAGATCAAGAAGAAAACAATTTTTTTTTGTCAGGGCTATAGTATGAATGCTTGTTCATATTTCAAAACTATATTATCTCCTCAAACTTTAGGTTGGGGGAGGGTTTTGGATTTAAATAAAATAAAGATGACAATATTAATTAATAGGTGCATGCACTAGATCATGTCATGTATTATTCTTTCTTCTCTATAAAATGCGCAGAAGTCACGTTATTTACATTTTACAATTCCCCATATTCTACGTGTTCTATAACTTATCGGAAATTCAATATATACAAGTTCTTTGGAACTGATGATTTTGTAAGTTCTTATTTCAAAACACATAGTTCAAGTTCAAACTATCAAACCGTAAGAAAATGATATATATGATATATGATAAATTCATAATACTAGTGAAGCACGTACCAAGGTACCAAAGTGGAGCAAATGATAATTTCCCATCTTCTTCGAGGAAACGAAGCAAAAGAAAAAGCACTAACAAAAGTGCGAGTATGACCAATGTATAATTGATGTAGTTAATGTTTTTTTTTTTTCTTGTTTCTTTTTGGTGAAGATTGATGTTGATCAGTGGATGTAAATGAATGAAATGTTATTGTTTACTTTTGGGTTAGCCCTTCAGATATTTTTTTTCAAGTTTAACATTAACTTGTAAAAAAAGCCTATGAAATCGAATTCAGTGAGCAATATAACTTTTAGTATGTGTATCTTCAAAGAGTTTGTACAGTCACATTCATTGGTTTTATAAAAAAAAATTGAAAGTGGTGACTGAGGGTTATATTGCGCTTTAAATTAGATTTTTGGGGTTAATATACCTTTTTTTTTAAGTTAAGGGTAAACTTATAAAAGAAAAAAGATATTTGGAGGGGTTTTTTCTTTTTCTTTTGAGTTTATAGAAATCCCTTTTTTGCTAGATTTTCAAAACAATTTGTAAATCTTCAATAGTTTATCTAAATAGAATAATTTTGATATTGGAATTTTGTGAATCTTCCAGACAAAGTTAGGAACCATAAAACTCAAAAAGAATTTCCAATCCAAAACTCAAGTAAAGTCAACCATGCCACTGACTAATAGAGATAAAAGTGACATTTCTTTTTCTTTCCAAGTTCTCAAAAGTCTCTCAACTATGAAAAGAGACAAAAACAAAACTCAACTCAGCAGCTTCTGTTGATTCTACATTTCTACTGTGTTTTTGTCTTTTCATGTTTTATTCTTCTTCTATCTAAAATTGAACTATAAAAAGAGCTTATAGATGAATATTAATCTCAACTTAGTCAAATGAGAGATTCTGAATATACCATAACTCAGATCTTAAATATGGATCTCACAGTTCATGTGAAATCGCTTGGCTTCCCAACATTGATGCTCTCTTCCGCCAAGAACTCTGTAATGGCCTTCCTTTGCCATCCTTTGAAGCTCCTGTAATACAGAGAACAAAACCTCAACTCATAGTCCATTTTGAAGATCAAACAATATATTAGGAGGAGAATGAATTTAGACTTTACTTTTGGTCAAGATGAGCCAAGATCTCGCCTCCGGGGAATGCTGCTTTAGTAGCTTCAAATGCTGCCTTAATTGATTGTCTCCAATTTCCACCAATTTGATTCTCTCCAGGATTTGGTTTGCTTTGAGTTGGCTCTTCCATTGGTAATGAGTATCCAGAAAGCAAATGGCCTACCCAAATATCATCTTTCCTGATGAACGCAGAAGTAAAACAATCAGACAAAGCACTGAATCAATGTTGTGATCGCACAAAGCAGAGTTCTTGACGACAACTTACAAAACTATATCCATGTGACGAGGAGCATAATGTCCACCTCCAATCCCTAAGAGAACCTTCCTCTTTCCAGTTTCACTGTTCCACCAAAAACAAACCACATTAGTTACGATGGATGCTACTTTTTTTCTTTATGTCTAGGTTATGGTCAAGCTACTATAGATATATACCTGTTCCAGTTCCCCACTGCATCACCACCTCCTAGACCAAGTCCTTCCCACATTAACTGAATCGCAAAACACACTTGCTCTTTACTAAATGGAATCAAGCTTATAGATATTGGCAACAACATTAACGTATGCTCATGAAGAATAGATATAGACTAAAATGTGGCAAGCCATGAGCCTCAAAAATTGTTGTAATCACTCTTGTTAAACATAATGATGATTATAAAGCAAACTTTTAAACCCCAAAGAGGTATTATAATCCACATGAACCAAAAAGAAACACGAACAACGACCTTATTGTAACAAACTTTTTACACTTACAAGAGCCATGACTTGAGCCGCGTCTTCTCTCTTCCAGTATTCCTCTGTACTACCTACATATACACAATAAGCAATGACTTATCAGAGCTTTTCATGAAAGCACAGAGCTTTTCAATTCAAGATAGCAAAATGTAATAACTCCACCAAATTCGAACTATTTCATAAAAGCATAGAGCTTTTTAATTCAGACAAAAGGAACAAAGCAGAGAGCTTTCACCAATCTCCAAGAACATCGTTGGCTTGTTAGTTATTGGTCCATGATGAGTTGCTTCCAATGTAATCTACATAACACACAAAGCAATTTGCATTCTCATCACCTTAAACCAAACTTCAATTTCAATCATAAGCAAACTCATGAGGAGACACAACAGCCAAATACCTCAAACTCAGGAACTAAACCATGAGCTTCAGCCATTTTCTTCAAAAGACGAAACCATGGACCAATTCTAGGGTTTGGCAACGCCGCCCATCCAGGCTTCCCACCCTGAGGCGGTGATTCCCCATCCTTTAGATGAAGCACTCCTACTCTTTGTCAACCAAAACATCCTTCAGAACAAAAATCATAAACCCAATTCGAAAGTTTGGATTTTTACATACCAATCGGATGAACAGTTAAAGCAGGACGATTCGAGACGGCGGTGTGACGGCTGAGGAAGATGACTTCATCAATAACTTCACCTGTAGCTTCTTCCCAACGCAAATCGAGATCATCTTCTTTAACTATAGATCCATCGTGTTGAATCACTCTCGCTTGCTTGTTTGTGAAACTCTTGATGTCCTGCAAAAAGAATAGAATCAGACGACGAGATAAAGGTTGAGACTTTACCGGCGGAGAAAGACTGAAACTTTACCGGCGGCAAGGTAGGTCCGGCGGTCCAACCGGGCATGGCGAGAAGCGCCGCCGCGGGATTGATCGACGCAGGATCGGAGGTGGTGGCTACGATCAGTGTCACCATGTTTCGAGTTGTTACTGTAACGCGACAATTGGCGTTTAGAAGCGATTGGACAGGAGTCGCGTTTGTTTTGAATCTGTTGTTGTGCGTGTGGAGGAAGCGTATAACGTTTCGGCCGCTTATTTTCAAAATCATGAATTGAAAACTTTTTAGCTTTTAACTTTTGGAAAGGTGTTTTAAATAGTTTTGATTTGAAGAAGAAAAACAAAAGGAAAAATTTAAGAAATTGGAATATCTTTTTAGCTTAAGACCCTCTTTCTAATCTGGTGTCTTTCACTAGGGGTAGAATAGAGAAAAGACTGGAGTAAAACACTCTCCTTTAGTTTTGTTTCATCCTGTTTACGAGCTTTTTTCACTTTATCGCTAATCCTTATCAAAGTGATTGAGTTCTTGTCGTGGTTCTTAGCTGTTGAATTTTCATTTCGAAGTTAAAAGTTGAAGAAAGAGTTTTCACCCGTTTATTCTGCGAAAAAGTTTAAGTTTATCAAAGAACTTTACTCTGTTTTGGGAATTATTGTGCTGGATCTCAGTTCGAAAAAGTTTTCTTGCTGAAAAAAGTAATGTCTTCAGCTATGGATAGAGCCTTGATGGCTATTCCCTGGAAGAGGAAGATGTTCCTTTCGACATGCCAAATCTACCGGAGTTTTCTTCGTGTGAGCAAAACATTTGTAGCTTGGTAGGTAGGACTCTTAATCCTACTTCGCAACTGATGGATCAGTTGATTCGTCAAATGCCCCGCAAATGGCAGAAGATTGGAAGAGTTAGAGGGGTGGCCCTTTCAAAGGAAAAATTTCAGTTTTTCTTTAATTCGATGCATGATTTAGAGGAAGTACTTGAGAAAGGAGTTCATACTTTCAATGAGTGGACAATTGTGGTGGACAGATGGTATGAGAATCCACCAGATAACTACTTGCAGTTCACGCCGATGTGGATTCAGCTGTGGAATCTACCGATCAATTTCTACACAAAGAAGGCCTTGACAGCCATGGGGGAGTTGATTGGTCAAGTTACGAAGGTAGCCTTTGATGTAGAAAAACCTCAGTTGCAGGATTTCATTCGTGTGAAGATCATCTTTGATGTTTCCAGACCTCTCAGAGGATCAAAGCGAATCAATCTTCCAAATGGCGAAGCTATTTCGGTTAACTTTGAGTATGAAAGAGTCCAAAAAAGGTGTTTTGAATGTCAGAGAATGACACATGAGAAGGAAAACTGTCCTATTTTCACTAAGCGAATCCAAGATGAGGTAGATGCGAAAAAAGCGGGTCGTCCTGCGGAGAGAATTCTGAAGGAACCAATCTTAAAAGAATCTGATCCACTCTTTGGGGTGCTTGAGGAAGACCAGGTCGGAGTTGATCCAGCAACAGGAAGACCAAGAATCGCACCTATTGTTTTGGAAGGGATGATACAATACCTTAGAGTATCATCTGAAGAAGAGAAGTTGCTGAGAATGGATAAAGTCAAGTCTTTGGTGAAGGAAGTAGAGAAGGACCTCTTTGCCCAGAAATCAATTTTAAGGCTAGAGCCTCTACCAATATTCCATATGGATAATACTAAAGGGAAGGGTCTGGTTTTTAGCTATGAAAATGCCTTAGTCTCTGAGCCTGGGCTGTTTCCTCGGACCAATCAACAAAACTTGGGTTTGTCTGATAACTTTCTTGCCTTATCTCAACCTTTTCAAAACAATCCTACGGTTGATGGAACTAGCTCCTTTGGGGTGGGTTCTTCCGGGTTTGTTCAGAACAATCCAACGGTTTTTGAAAATAGTCAATTTTTGGCTAGTTCATCCGGGATTGTTCCTGTTAAAGCAAAGACAAAGAGAAAGAGACCGACAAAAAACGTCAGGAAGCTTATTACGGAAGGGAAAGAAGTTTTAAAGGGGGGTCCTATGATCAAGCGAAAAGCAGATGATGAGGGTACAAGCACTGCAAAACAATCAAGGCTTAATCCTCAAGAGGTGATCCCAAAGGGGGGATTGCCTACATCTCAATGAGCATTATTAGCTGGAATTGTCAAGGATTGGGACGGTCTCATGATTTGGCAATTCCTCGTCTCAAGGAGATGCATAAAAAACATTTCCCAGAGATGTTGTTCTTGATGGAAACAATGAACAAGAGAGATGTGTTGGTGGATTTACAAGCTTGGTTGGGCTATGATCGTGTATATACAGTTGATCCGGTTGGAAAGTGTGGAGGTTTAGCCCTTTTTGGAAGAACAGTGTAAAGGTAGACTTCCAGTTTGTTGATAAGAATTTGTTGGATGTTCAAGTACAGTTTGGAGCGTCCAATTTCTTTGTTTCCTGTATATATGGAGACCCAGATAGAAGGAATAGATCTCATGTGTGGGAGAGGCTATCTAGAGTGGGCATAGGAAGAAGAGAAAGATGGTGCATGTTTGGAGACTTTAATGAGATAATGCACAATGGAGAAAAAAATGGTGGCCCTAGGAGATGTGATAATGAGTTTAAACCTTTCAATGACATGCTGAGGGTTTGTGATATGGTTGAGTTACCAAGCCAAGGAAACAGTCTCACATGGGCGGGAAGAAGAGGGGAACATTGGGTGCAATGTAGACTCGACAGAGCATTCGAGAATACAGAATTCATAAAACAGTTCCCGGCTTCAAACCAAAGTTTCATGGATTTGCGAGGATAAGATCATAGGCCAGTATTGATTAAATTGTTGTCTTCGCAAGATTCATATAGAGGGCAATTCAGGTTTGATAAAAGGTTCTTGTTCAAGGAAGAGGTAAAAGCTACTATCCAGTCAACATGGAATAGAAACAGAGCAGACTCATACACTTCTGTGGCTGATAGATTAAGACGCTGCAGGAAAGCTCTAAGCTCTTGGAAAAAGAAAAATTCCCTAAACTCTCATGATAAGATCACCCTGCTGGAAGTTGCTTTAGAAAAAGCTCAATCTCAGGTGTGGCCAAGGTTGCAAACGGTTCATGGTTTAAAAAAGGATCTTGCTAAAGCTTACAGAGAGGAAGAGGTTTTTTTGGAAACAAAAGAACAGAAAGAAATGGCTTCGTTGTGGAAACAGAAACACGAAGTTTTTTCATGCCTCAGTCAAGGAGAATAGACGGAGAAAGAGAATTGAAAAGTTGAAGGATGCTAATGGAAACATTCAAGTCTCTGAAGCGGCAAAGGGAGAGGTTGCTGCAGCTTACTTCCAAAACCTGTTCACCACGTCTAATCCGGCTAGGTTTGATCAATGGTTCGATAGTTTGGAACCTAGAGTCTCAGGGACAATGAATGATGTTTTGATTGCGAAGGTATCTGCTCAAGAAATCAAAGAAGCTTTATTCTCAATTAATCCAGTGAAAGCTCCAGGGGCTGATGGTATGTCTGCTCTTTTTTTCCAACATTTTTGGCAAACTGTTGGACCTCAAGTAACCTCAAAATTTCAGAAGTTCTTTGATGAAGGTATTATGCCCACTGAGTGGAATTATACCCATCTGTGTTTGATTCCAAAGACTATTCGCCCTACTGAGATGGGTAACTTTAGACCTATAAGTCTGTGCTCTGTGCTTTATAAGATCATCTCAAAGGTTATGGTGAAGAGGATGAAACCTTTTCTCCCAGAGATAGTTTCTGATGCACAATCTGCTTTTTGTCTCTGAACGTCTTATCACTGATAATATCCTTATTGCTCATGAACTTGTTCATAGCCTGAAGGTGCACCCACAAATGTATTCTGAATTCATGGCTGTCAAGACTGATATGTCAAAAGCGTACGACAGAGTTGAATGGAGCTATTTACGAAGTCTGTTGCTAGCTCTTGGGTTTCATATTAAGTGGGTCAACTGGATTATGATTTGCGTCTCTACTGTTACATACTCAGTTTTGATAAATGATAGTCCTTTTGGGATGATCACTCCGCAAAGAGGTTTAAGACAGGGAGATCCTTTATCCCCTTTTCTTTTTGTCTTGTGTACTGAAGGGTTGACACATTTGCTAAACAAGGCTCAGTGGGAAAGAAGGTTGGAGGGCATGCAGTTTTTTTGATGGAGGACCTGTCATTCATCATTTGCTCTTCGCCGATGACAATTTGTTCTTGTGTAAGGCTTCCTCGGATCAGAGTATGGTTTTAAAAAATATCTTAAAGGTGTATGGGTTAGCTACGGGACAGACTATCAATGTGAATAAATCTTCCATAGCTTTCGGTGAAAGAGTGACTGAGCTGTCTAAAACTTCTGTCCAAGCTTCTTTAGGCATTACATCAGAAGGTGGTGCGGGTTCCTATCTAGGATTGTCCGAGTGCTTCAGCAGATCGAAAGTTGAGATGCTTAGTTTTCTAAAAGACATGTTAAAGGGTAAATTATCTGGGTGGTATGCTAGGTGTTTATCCCAAGGAGGTAAAGAGGTTCTACTAAAGTCCGTTGCTTTGTCAATGCCGGTGTTTGCAATGTCTTGCTTTAAGCTTCCAAAAAAAACTTGTGAGAACTTAGAGAGTGCTATGGCTGATTTCTGGTGGAATTCAGGAGAACATTCCAGGAAGATTCATTGGCAGAGCTGGGAAAGGTTATGTTTGGCAAAAGAGTATGGGGGAATGGGCTTCAGAGATGTCCAAGTTTTCAACCAAGCTTTGTTAGCTAAACAAGCATGGAGACTCTTACAAAATCCTAATTGTCTATTATCCAGACTCATGAAGAGCAGATATTACAAAGACACTCCTTTTTTAGAGGCAGTAGTGGGTCAAAGGCCGTCTTTCGCATGGAGAAGCATCTTGTATGGAAGAGAATTGATGATACAGGGCTTGGAAAATAGGATTGGAAATGGTGCCTCAATGTTTGTGTGGATAGATCCTTGGATCGAGGATAATGGTCTCAGGGCTCCTTGGAGGAAAAACCAAATTTTTGATGTGGGACTCAAGATCAAAGATCTAATCGATTTACACACAGGTTTTTGGGATAATGAGATACTGGAGGAGCAGTTTTTTCCTCAGGATATCATCAGAATCAAAGCCGTTAAACCGGTCATTTCCCAAGAGGATTTTCATATCTGGAAACATAACAAAAGTGGTGATTTCTTGGTTAAGTCTGCCTACTGGATGGCTCATCAAGTCAAAAGTAAGGACCTGATTCAAAAAGCATCGTTCCAACCGTCTATTCTTGAATTAAAAAAACTGGTCTGGAAGCTGTAGACGGATCCAAAAATCAAGGTGTTCTTATGGAAAGTACTTAGTGGAGCCATTCCTGTAGCAGAAAGCCTGAATGGAAGAGGGATGAGAGTGGATGAGATGTGCCAAGTTTGTGGAGAAGCGAGTGAGTCGGTAAATCATATTCTCTTTCTTTGCTCTCTATCTAGACAGGTGTGGGCGCTCTCAGAATTCCCCTTTCCTTTTGAGGGGTTCCAGTCCGGTTCTATCTATTCCAATATTTTTCATCTCCTGGAAAATAAAGACAATAGGGCGTGGCCTCCAGAACTACGAAAAAGTTTTCCTTGGATAGTGTGGAGAATCTGGACATATAGAAATGCTCTCGCTTTTGAAGGAAAATGCTATAATGCAAGGGAGACTGTGGAAAAGATTAGAGAGGAGGTTGCAGAATGGTTTGAAGCCCAATGTGTGGGAGAAGAAGGAGAGTTTCTCCTAAACCAAAATCAAATTGGGGGTCAAAGGAATGAGGCAAGTCTAACTGGTAGATGGAAAAAGCCTCCCGAGAATTGGTTAAAATGTAATGTGGGGGCTTCTTGGTCAAGAAGGAACCAAAATGCAGGTGGGGCTTGGGTTTTAAGAGATGATAGAGGTGATGTCCTACTGCATAGTAGAAGATCTTTTGCCAACATTCATTCAAAAGGCGATGCAATGTTGAGATGTCTCTTATGGGCTTTTGAAAGTATGGCTAGTCACAAGGTTGATAATGTCATTTTTGCGCTTTCAGACAAAGAGTTGGTGGGTGCAGCAATGAGACCAAGTGCTTGGCCGTCTTTCAAACCGCAAGCAGTGGCTATAAAGAGATCGCTTTTGCCTTTTGTCGCTTGGAGACTAGAAGTCGAGGTAACAGATGCAAACAGAAGGGCAAACCTGATCGCTCAAAGTGTTACTAATGATCTTAGAGAACAGTCGTATGTAGCCGCAGGTCCGCCTCAATGGCTACTACGTGTTTTTAGCGATGGTTTGAACTCTGTTTGAAGATGCAGTTTTTTTTTTTGGAAAATTCCCGTCAAGTGCAGGGTTACTGGCTTTCAAAGTTTTTGAAGCTATGGGGTTTTTTATTTTGTTTTTACTGATGGTATTCTTTTTGTGTAGACCCCTCAAGTTTGTCTTGTTGGTGGTGCTAGTGTAGGCTAATCAGTATCAGAGATTTCTGTCTTGATAGTATTGTAAACGATAGGTTCTTTGAAGGGCTTAATATCATTTCAGATGACAAAAAAAAAAATAGTTTTGATTTTGTTTGGTCACCAAGCTAAGCTATTTTTACTCAGCTCGACTCGCAAGTCGCAGTCAAGTTTAAACGAGGCAACTAATAAGTTTTAGCGTTTATGAAAAACACTATTCAAAAAATATTAATGGAAAACGATCCAAATAGAATCATCGGATTGGATATGATTTTTATATGGTTTCATTTTATATATTTTCAATCAAATTAATTTTATTCGACTCAGCAACAGTACATGATGGAAGAAATCCCCACAGTTGGAAGTTTTGAATCGAGTTTTTATAAGCCCAATCGGCTTTCTCAATCTTTAATATGTGATAAGTGAACCTAAATTTTGAATCGACTAATTGATAACATGATTAGTATTACGGATTAGAGCAAATATAATAAGAAGCAAATATATGATTTCAAATAATTTGTTAGAATAATTAACCAATTCTAGAAATTGAAAAATTAATCAGTATTAAAAAGAAAGAATTATAAGACGAAAGTATTAAGAATAAATCACATACATAATTAACGAGTTTTTTTGGGATGAAATTAAAATGCTCTTTGACGACATAGGTGGTAAAATCAATAAATTTGATTTTTTATTTTATTTTATTTTATTTTTTATTTTTTTATAAAAGTACAAACAACGTACTGTTTCAAACAAAATAACAAATTAAACTAAATACAATTATACCATTTATTTTTATATTTTAATTTTTAGAAAAAAATGTCAGCTCACCAATTTGAAGAAAAATGCTTCTTTGACGAGGAAAGAGTATGAGAGTAATGGTTGATATCTTCTAATTATTGATTATTTTTCAATTAACTGATTAATAGGTATGTCCACTTCATGATTAGTCTCTAAACATAAAATCAGAATTTAGTAAACTTTCATTTGTCATTGTATAATCAAACTAGCATTAAACTCAAATCTAATTTGATCAAAATACTTTCCAATCGATTCTCATTGGCTAGAAAAGTGTTGTTCATTTCAAACTGATTTATGCAATTCATTGAACATTTCTTGTGCATAAAATAATCTAGGTTCTTAAACTAAGTGCTCAAGCTAAAACCACATTCTAAAATAAAATAGAAACAAATATAAATTAACATTAATTAAACACACAATTCACATAATCCATCAATCTCCAACTAATTGACTGCTCACTTATAAAAAATAACAAATACAAATATATATTTTATATAACTATATATATATAAGAATCTTATTAAAATATATATATCTATACAAATATATATATAATATTAGAAACTTATATATATATATATATATATATAAGTATTCAGTTGATAGATAAAATAAAGAGTTTTGGAAATCTTATTTGTTAGGTTGACTCACTTTGAACATATTTGTATACTTAGTAGATAACACTTTGAACATGTTAGGTTGACTCACTTATTCAATTGATAGATAAAATAAAGAGTTTTGGAAATCTTATTTGTTAGGTTGACTCACTTTGAACATATCTTATTTGTTAGTACTTAGTAGCAAACAATACAATTAATAATTTTTAACATGTTAAAATATTCATACTTCTAAATTTTTTTATTAAGTTTAGAGATATCAATTATAATATTTTAAATTTCTTCAAAATATATAATTAACTCTATACAGTAAAATTAATGTTAATTTTCTATTTTCAAAGTAAGTTTTTTTTTTTTTTTTTTTTTGTCAAACATATTTTCAATGTAAGTAAAATGTCAAATTAGACATGTAAGTTAAGTTTTCGAAGAATCTCCAATATCTCTTCCATGATTGTGGTATGACGCACACTACAACATTGTACAATTAATTGTTGTCAAAATTCATGACTATGAGATAAGTAAAAACTAGATACAACAAGAGGTATCTTGATCTTATGGTGAATGAGTATACTTGCCATATATTACTAGCCAAAAGTAATATTACCAGTATATCTAGTCATACTTGAGCCAAAAAAATGGATCGTTTCTCTTTTGTCTACATGTGCTATTGTGAAATAGATCCTTTCAAACTATTGGCCAAAAGTCTTGAGGCATTCCAAAAATTCCCCTTGCATGTCCAAACTCTTATTCATCCTAAGAGATTTCCTTATTCTTCTTTGTACTATACAAAGCTGACAATGCTTTTTGTGCTCTCCATTCAGAATATAATTGTCTATTAGAGAATTGAAACAATACCAATAAGAGTATATATATATATCAAAGGATAGGAATGTATTACAATACATAAGTTTCTATGAGACAAGGAGGTGAGGTACGGAGAGAAACTTACATTGAAAATAATGTTTCCGTTGAGGCAAATCTTGGCAAACAGAGGTGTATATTTCAGACATTGAACAATGCTGATAATGTAGCAGTTGTTTTCATAATTATGGAACCCTAGACGCGCCTTGTTCCTTTGAGCTGTACCAACATGTGAATAAACAGAGACGAAGTTTGAAGGTAGGTAAAAAAATACTTTGTATCGAATCAAACTTAGTTTTGCTTATACAAGAGGTTGATACTTATACTACCTAAATAACATTCTAGGTCCTTGATACAATATAGAATTGCATGACATCTCTCTATCATCTAGCCACTTGCTTCTATAGGACTAAAACGATTTGATAGTACCATATTCAGAGAATCCGCAGTTTGGATCAGTTGTTCCTTGTGTAACCTGCACATTTGTCTTCTTGTGTTGCAGAGTAGGTTGCAGTGTCCTGTCGCACTCTTGAGGAGTTTTGAACCGTTGACTTTGGTGGGAGACTTGGGCTCTTTCTTGTTGTTGGACCTGAGCCTGTTGTTGGGCTTGTGGCTTAACATTAACAGCCCCCCGCAAACTGAGTGTGGGGGGAAGACGCACATTCAGTTTGTGTCGTAAGCGTTGGAAGGATGGTCGTGGAAGGGACTTAGTGAAGATATCAGCAAGTTGCAGTTCGGCTGGAATGTGTTGAACCTCAAGAAGACCAAGTGCTACTTGTTCACGGACATAGTGATAGTCAACATCAAAGTGCTTGGAACGGTTGTGAAGAACATGATTGGCAGACAGGTGGACTGCAGAGAGGTTATCACAATGAAGAAGAGCAGCATACGATTGAAGGATACCAAGATCACGTAGAACTGAAACAGTCCAGGTGAGTTCAGAGGCAGTGGAAGCGAGAGCACGGTACTCAGCTTCTGTGGAGGACCGAGACACTGTAGGTTGACGTTTTGCAGACCAGGACACAATATTAGTGCCCAATAAGACACAGAACCCTGAAGTAGACCGTCGAGTATCCTTACACCCCGCATAATCACTATCACTGTAGGAAACAAGATGTAGAGGATTGTTCTTGTAGAGATGCAAACCCATTTTCGAAGTGCCACGGAGATAGCGAAGAATCCGTTTGAGGAGACCAAAATCTGATTCAGTGGGAGAATGCATTCGTTGACAAATGAAGTTAACCGCAAACCGTATATCAGGTCGAGTAATGGTCAAGTATTGAAGCTTCCCAACAAGACTTCTAAAGTAAGAGGGCTCAGAAAATGGCTTAGTATCCTTGAAAACATGATCAAGACGTTGAGGCAGAGGAGTGTGAACAGAGTTACATGTTGACATATGCGCATGATGAAGAATCTCTTCTGTATATTTTTCTTGATGAAGAAACAAGCCGTGAGGGTGCGCTTGTGCTTGAATACCCAAGAAATAGTGAATGTTCCCTAAGTCTTTCATTGCAAACCTTGAACTAAGCTCAACAATCAGAGACTTAAATAGTGTAGGATTCGAACCAGTCAGCAGGATGTCGTCCACATACAGTAAGAGAACCAGCGTGTCTCCATTTCGACGATAAGTGAACAAAGAAGGATCAGCTTTGCTGCACACAAACCCAAATTCCAGGAGATAGTTGCTGAACTTGTCGAACCAGGCCCTGGGAGCCTGTTTTAAGCCGTAGAGAGCCTTTCTTAGCGAGCATACATGAGTCGGTTTATTAACATCTTCAAACCCTGGAGGCTGTATCATATATACATTTTTTTGTAAGTCGCCATGAAGAAATGCATTCTTCACATCCAACTGAGTGATATTCCAACTCTTTGATGTGGCAACAGAGAGAACAATTCGAATGGTGGAAGTTCTCACAACAGGAGTATAGGTCTCAGTGAAGTCCACACCAGCTTCTTGATTAAAGCCTTTGGCGACAAGACGAGCTTTCAGCTTGTTGACAGTGCCGTCAGCATTGAGCTTAACAGTAAAAACCCAGCGACAACCCAATATATTCATCTCTGCAGTCGGAGGAATAAGATCCCAAGTGTGGTTCTCATATATAGAGTTGAGTTCATCTAACATAGCCTGCCTCCAACCAGGGTGTTGTAACGTTTCCGCAACGGTTTGGGGAAGAGACGGAATAGTTTTGCTGGCCACAAAAGCATACCGTGGGTTAGGACGGTGAATACCGGCTTTGGACCTTGTTATCATAGGATGAGCAGACTGAACGGACTCAGTAGTGTCAGGAGCAGAAACATGATCTGGAGATGCAAGAGCATCATCAGTCACAGTAGACTGAACCGACGAGGGAGCCTCACCTGGGGACAGCAAAACATCCGGCTCAGAACTGGAAGACGGAGTAGCACAACAGCGAGCATCTTGAGGATATTCCACAAAATATTCAAGCCATTGTGAGTCCTGATGAGAATTCGTAATGTATGATGGAAGACTAGGCAAAACACGAGGTAGAGTGGACAAATCAGCAGCTTGCCAAGCGCCAAGAGTGCCAGTCTTGTGTTGTGTCACGAATCCTTTGTATCGGTCTGTAAAGGGGAAGCAGTTCTCATCAAAGATCACATGGCGGCTGATATAAACACGGCCTGTAGGAGGATAGAGACACCTATAGCCTTTGTATTGTGGATTGTAACCAAGAAAAATGCACTGGAGAGAGCGTGGTTCAAACTTGTGTTGAGTAACTGAGCGCAGACACGGATAACACGCATAGCCAAACACACGAAGAAAAGAGTAATCAGGTTTTTGCTTCAGTAAGAGTTCGTGAGGACTTTGCTGACCAAGAGATGGAGAGGGAAGCAAGTTGCTGATGAAGTTAGCTGAATAAAAAGCTTCAACCCAAAACTTGAGAGGAGTTTTACTCTGAAACAGCATAGACAGACCAAGTTCAGTGAGATGTCTATGTGTCCTTTCAGCCATCCCATTCTGCTCGGGAGTCGATGGACAAGAAAGCAAGTGTTGGATTCCATGATCTTGTAAATGAGTTTTGAATCGAGTACTGATAAACTCACCACCACCATCACTTTGAAAAATCTTTATCTTTCTACCCAACTGATTTTCAACTTGCTTTTGAAACCCAATAAAAACATCACAAAAATCAAATTTAGACTTGAGAGGGAACATCCAAGAGTAACGAGAGAACTCATCCAAAATAAATGCATAATATTTGAAACCTTGAACAGATACAACAGGTGATGGACCCCATAGATCACAGTGTAACCGATCAAGTGGTTCCTTAACAAACGAACTAGAAGAAGAAAAAGGAAGCTTAGTGCTCTTTCCCATTTGGCAAGGTTCACAAAGGGAAGTAGTGCTGCTCTTATTAACAGTAATTGTCTTGCTAGATTGTAAGAGTTGAAGAATCTGAAAATTTGCATGTCCCAAACGTTGATGCCACACCATATCACTAGCTGCAACTTGACGATTTGAGTAGAAAGCTGCAAATTCCACATTCTTCAACACATAAAGCCCTTCACGACGAGGTCCTTTTGTCACAACCCTCTGAGTCGGTAAATCAATAATATATACATAATTAGAATCAAAGAAAACCCCACATGGATAGTCATCACACAACTTAGATACCGATAATAGAGATTTCTCCATGGTTGGACAAACGAGGACATCATAAAGAAGAATACTACCTGAGGAGGTTGTGAGTGACGTAGAACCAACATGTGTGATGGGTTGGAAAGTCCCATCAGCCACCATGACATTCTCAGGACCATTGTATGCCATCGTAGTTTGAAGAGACTCGGCAGTAGTCGTGATATGAGCCGTAGCACCAGAATCAGTAACCCATTCTTTACCACTCGGGTCTGCAAGACGAAGGGCAGAAAGAGCTTGGGGAATCTCATCACTCTGATAAGAATTATCAAACCTATTCCAGCATTTGAGAGCAATGTGACCCGTACGACCACAAATCTGGCAAACAGGGCGAGGTGAAGAATTACCAGAGTGGTTCCAGCCAGAGGAGCTTACTTGTTGAGAGAAGCCTCTACCATGGATGGAATATCCGCCGCGGCCACGACCAGAGCCACAACCCCTCTGTCCTGAACCAGAATATCCCCCGCGTTGAGTGTGAAAGGCTAGATGGGGTGAAACATCGGCGGGAGACTCATATGATTGAAGCTTTGAATCATAGCTAGAGATCTCCAAAACGACATTGTTAAACGTCGGGGCCGGAGTGCGAGACATATAGCTTTGGAGAACAGTTGTTATTGGGTCGTATTCACGACCCAGCCCATTGAGAAAAGTTAAAATCTTCATATTCTCGTCCACCGGTTTTCCAGTCGAACTCAGGTTATCGCAAACAACTCGAAACTCGCGACAGTAATCGGTAAAGTTTTTACCTTTGATGTTCAGAAGTTGGAGGAGACGACGAAGATCAAACTCGCGAGCAACGTAGCTCTTGTTGAAGTTCCCGGCAAGAGACATCCAGACATCTTGAGATGTGGCGAGAGCGTGAACAAGACCAAGAACTTCCTCGGTGAGAGTACCAAAAATCCATGAGTTGATTAGTTCATCCGTACAGATCCAGTCTTCATATGCCAGATTTGGAGCCTCAACAGGTTGATTGTTGGTGTTGGTGACTACAACAGCCGATGGTTTCAGAATTGACCCATTGAAAAACCCGAGAAGCTTTTGACATCAAAGCAACGATTCAAATTGGGTATTCCACAGGAGATAGTTACTATCACTCAGTTTAATGTTGACTGAGCTTGCGACATGAAGAGTGGAAGGAAACGGATAGGAGCCAGAATTCTCTGCCATGACAGCACCGGTTAAGGTTTGAGAAGCTCTGATACCATGTGAATAAACAGAGACGAAGTTTAAAGGTAGGTAAAAAAATACTTTGTATTGAATTAAACTTAGTTTTGCTTATACAAGAGGTTGGTACTTATACTACCTAAAGAACTGTCTAGGTCGTTGATACAATATAGAATTGTATGACATCTCTCTATTATCTAGCCACTTGCTTCTATAGGACTAAAACGGTTTGATAGTACCATATTCAGAGAATCCGTAGTTT
Source organism: Camelina laxa (assembly GCA_024034495.1). Classification (NCBI taxonomy): domain Eukaryota; kingdom Viridiplantae; phylum Streptophyta; class Magnoliopsida; order Brassicales; family Brassicaceae; genus Camelina; species Camelina laxa. Next base: position 29,509,609 of record CM043882.1, read on the forward strand.
GGATCAGTTGTTCCTTTTGTGTAACCTGCACATTTGTCTTCTTGTGTTGCAGAGTAGGTTGCAGTGTCCTGTCGCACTTTTGAGGAGTTTTGAACCGTTGACTTTGGTGGGAGACTTGGGCTCTTTCTTGTTGTTGGACTTGAGCCTATTCTTGGGCCTGTGGCTTAACATTAACACAACATTCTAGGCCATTCCCTATAGATATGAACAAACAACATAACTTGTATAAAGATAACAAGAACTCAAAGTTGACTTCATATAAAATTTGCCATAGATGATTCATTGAGATTGCAAAGTGTGTTTAGTATTACCTCAGGTAACTTGTCAAAATCACAGTAATGATTCTTTGGATAAAATCTATGGTACACCCAAACCAAAATAAAAATCTAAGAGAAATCCTCACGTCGCAGCAAATGATATTTTAGTAATCTTCTGAAGATTGGAGACAATAAGCTGAAAATGAAAGACAAAAAAAAAACACATTTCTCAATCATGCAAATCATGAAAGTATGAGGTAAGCAACTCAAACTAATGCGGACATCGGTCCTACTATCCAAACCATTGAACTAGATCTTGTACCTCTTCCTGTACCACATCCTGTACCAGAAATAGGAGAAGGTCCTATGACGTGATCAAAGGCTAAACAGCTCAGAAAAAAGTTTAACCTAGCCATTCAAGACATCGTAAGCTCCCTAGAGCTAAAAGACGTCAACTGGTCTGTACCACCATCATCCCACAACGGATATGATCACATTGACGAGGAAGAGCTTGCTGAAGCCTTCACCCAAATGAGCCTTGATCAAACCAGTTCCCCAGGTATGAAACCTATTTTGGCAGGTCATGGAACCCTAAGAAGCCAAGATAAGACATTGGAGCTGCAAGAGACGGGCGATAAAAGCTTCACCTCCGAGAGCGATCAAGATAGTGAAGATCAAGGCCAAGGCATAGAAGACATGGACGAGCATCAAGAGACTGATCAAGATACTCTAGAGAAACTTTAGGAAGACCCCTACTTCAAGAAACAAGCCAACAAATAAGTACAAGACAAGAACCCTAAAGTAGTTCATCGAGTAGTACAAGAAGTGATTCAGAGAACATCTATTGGGCCTAGATCGCATCCAGGAAAGTTCTATTCAATATTTTCGATCTTTGCAGGTCCAACAAGCCCTAACAACGGCTAGAAGACGTGCTCATCAAGAAAGATCAAGTCTGCTTTAGTATTTTCTTTACTTAGTTTATTTTCTTTCCAAAAATAATGGTTTTGTGATTGCTTTTGTTTATTTCCTTTGTTCCATTATTTTTGCATTAATTTCGGCCTCAGGGCTAGCTGAAGGACTCTTATAAAGTCCCCTGCAGCAGTATTACAAATTTTCACCTTTGATATTAATAAAACGTTGTTCTTGAGAGAATAAGCTTGTTCTTTGTCTTTTGCATCAATCTTTTGGCCCTGATCATTGCGCAAGTGGTCCTGTTGATCCTCAAAACACCAGCCTCATCCGGTCTCAGAATAATTGTGTTGACCATCTTCAAGGATTTGGCTGCTTTTCGGTTGTCACGCTCTAACTTTCCTAACTCTTGGTTTGTAAGCTTCACAAGTGGACCAATCTTATTGCTCCGAGTGTTAGGCTTAGGAGGCATACATATGAAACACACAAGAGAAGTGAAACAAGAAGCGTGTTAGTAGAGAATGAAAAGAAAAATAATGTAGACAAATTAAAAACTCAAATCTAATGGTAGACCAAAAGAGTTCCCGGCAAGGGCCCAAAATTTGATAGGCTCAAATTTACCGTAGAGACACTCTCTCAAATTAAGAGATCACTGTAGTACTTAGGGGTCAAATTCCACAAGGACTCAAGATCAAAAATAAATTATAGAGTTTTATGATTACGCTAAACATAAATATTTGTATCAAAAAAAAAAAAAGCAATGCAAAATATTAAATTAAAGTGTGTAAATTCAAGGGATTAAAAAGCTAGGTCTAGAAAATTTCTTAGGAAATTACAGAATAATAAATCTGTAATTAAATAGGATTCAAGCAATTAAAATCTGATCTAGCACTCTAAACACAATTGTAAAATAAATCAGTTCTTACTGCATATATTATCTAAGTTTAAAACCCGAAAATCCAAATCTCTTTGTAAAATTCAAGTTAAAAACCAGTTTTGAAAAAAAGTTTAGTTTGTTCACAAAATTAGTAAATCAAATCTCTTTGAAAAAGTAATTTTGATAATCAAAGGTTTTATCAAGAAAATCAATTATATTCTCATATCAATTTACTACCTAGGTTATTAATTCTAGGTGATTGATATATCATGGTGTTTAGGTGTTTTTAGCCATGATATAAGTCCTATTTATACAGTTTTTTGGGTGTTTTAGAGTATTTATGAGTCTTTGCAGGTTTAAGTATGTCTTAGACTTATTTGTAGTTTTTGGAGTACTTTGGAGCATCAAAAGGAACATTGCTGAGGAAACGAATTCAGAGAGCAAAATTGGTGTAATGCATCGATCGATGCAGCTGTTGCATCGATCGAACACATCATTCTGCTGTTGCATAGATCGACACGTCATTCTGACGGCAATTAAAAATCTCCTATTTTTGATGTGCAGAAGATTTCCAAATTCGGCCCAAAAGTTTTCCTTATTTTCAATTAAGGCTCAATTCGTGTTTTACACTATATATAGAATTTCTAGGTCATTGTTTAGACCTAAACTTTATTTTTCCTTACAAGTTTTGAGTGAGAGAATTTTAGAGAGATTTTGGAGAGAAGAATCAAGACTCTTCTCGAGAAGATTCAAACTCCTTTACTTCTTCTTTTGATTTCTTAATGGAATTTATTCAGAATATGATTTGTGTTTCATTGATTATATCTGAGTAGATCTGCTTGTTAGGTTTATGATTTCTCATTAGGGATTTCATGGATTATTAGATTGATTGATTGCTTGGATTCATTATCTTTCTTGTTCTTCGCCATAAGTTGTTCTTAATGTTGTACCTTTGAGTAGTCATTTGGATCTAGATCTTAGGAGTTAGAATAATTGATTGATATGAGAATGTAATTGATTTTTCTGACAAAAACCTTTGGTGAGCAAAATTACTTTTTGCAAAGAGATTTGAATTACTGATTTTGTGAACAAATTTAAACTTGATTTTATTGCTGGTTTTTAACTTGGATTTTGCAAAGAGAATTGGATTTTCGGGTTTCAAACTTAGATAATGTTTCTTCATTAACTAATTTCTTTTAGCCGATATGGGATGTTTGTGACGCCCAGGATTACAGAGAGGTTTAAAAGTATTGATTTGACCACCTATGTCACCAAAGTATAATTATATTCTTGAGAGAACTCCACATTTAAACGTGCTTATGCTGGAGTAGTTTCATCATGGATGACAGGGGCGGAGGCAGTAAGGAGGGAGTGGGGTCAGCTGACCCCAATAATTTTTTTTTTGATGTGTTTTTAGTTAGAAATAACATAATGATCCCTCTAAATTTTAGATTTTGACCCATTAAATTTAAAATTTACATTTTGACCCCTGCAAATTTTGAATTTTGATCTTATGTAAAACAAAATTTTTATTTTGATCCTCCAAAAACTTTGGTTTTTCACCCCATTAAACTAAAAAAAAAAAAGCAATTTAATCTCTAAAATTTTATATTATTTTGACCCCCTTCAGACTCGACTCTGGCTCCGCCACTGATGGATGACCTTTTGAAAAATGATTGTCAAAACTGTGCGAGTGAAGATAAAACACAGGAAAAGATCATGTGGTGATTTGATCGCCGGCGTCGGAGTACCACGACTTTAGATTCCGCCTCTTGCTTTCTTTGCTTCCTTAGCTTTCCTTTTCAATCTTTTTTTCCCCTTTTGATTCTCCTTTTGCAATCTACACAATCCCTTTGTAATCAATCAGATCCAGGCAAAGGCTTGCACAACATCAACTACAGAGGACGGAGGAGTCTGACAAACTCTTCTCTCTTCAACCCCGACTCAGCCTCACTGCCGGCGGTAATCAAGTCCCCTTATCCTCTTAATTCTAGATCCGGAATGGTAATCACCTCTGTAGCACTCTCTATCCCAATGTCACCGAGCCTTGGCAGGCAGAGACGGAGACGGCATCTGGTGAGGAAATCTCCAGAGATGTGATTTTCCTCCGTTACTGGACTATTGCCTTGACCACAAGTCACCCCATGCGCTCGGTGGATCTGTATCGGCTTCCACTAGAGACGAAGAAGCTTTATCACTCTCCTTGGTCAGTCGCTGCGCACATTAATGTACCTGTTCATTCACAACATCTCTTCGATGGATGAATATTAAATCTGATATCAGCCTCTTTGCCTTACAAACGATCTTGCCCAACCTCCAAATGCCCAGGTTCCCTCTGTCTAACCCCCTGTTATCCTATCGACTTTACCTAGTTTGTTTGGTTATCCTCGGTGTCCGAAGACTGCATCAGAGAACCTATTTAGCTAGGTTGTCTTGGTTGTACAAAGGTTATGTTGGAAATATGGTTATTGCTCAACTTGTGACTTTCTTTTGTTGGATCCCAGACTTACCAAGGTTTACTCAAACCCCAGAAACCTTTCCCGTTTCCAAAGCTTAGGTCTGTTGTTCCTTTGCCCGTGTCTTGCCGACTACAAAACTTGTGTGGAATTATTGATCACCATATTCATGGCAGAAAGGATCCACCAGTTATGTTATGACTTTCCACTTATCCTCTGCACCTGTTCTCAGCTTCATCAGTGAATTTTTCTACCCCCAATACCTTGCAACCATCCTCTTGTCCGAAATTCAGGTCTATTTATCATCTGTCAGTGTCTCACCGTTTACTAACCTTGTATTGGTATTCTTGATCACCATTTCCATGGCAGAGAGGGTCCACCTGGTATGGTATGGTTTTACACTTATTCTTGGCGAATCCTAATATTAGCTGCAATACAAACCACCATCAGCATCTCTACCATCACCCGGGCTTTCAGCCCCCAAATTCCTGCCATGACTTTGCTTCTGCTAGTGATCCTCACTCCAGTGAGTTCTTCGGCTATGATTCTTCTACCAACGGTACAATGTCTTTTGACCGTTACCTGCATGTCATCTCTCGAACTCATCGATGATGTCCAATCTTGCAACCATGTTCCCGCATGTCTCCAACTGCTTGTTAGCACTTGTCTCATAGCTCTCATAGATTCTTGTCTGATGTTTTCTTTATCTTTAGTTATGCTTACGGCTTTGGGGAAAGTCTATGCTTGTAACCTCTTAAACTGAGGGATATTTTATCTCATTGAATAGAATCATCGGTTTGTCAAAAAAAAAAAAAAAAAAAAGGAAAAAATACTAGTAATTCTAGTTGCTGTGGTGCCGATCAAAAACCATATAAGAAAATGAGTCGATCATTTTTCACGTTAAGAGAAAAAAAACTGACAAATTAGAATATCAGATGGTGCTGCCCAGGATCGAACTGGAGACCTTTTGCGTGTAAGGCAAACGTGATAACCACTACACCACAGCACCTGTGTGTACTTTTTCTTGTTTAATTGTTAAATTAGATAACAAAATATCACGAATAACCCTTGACCTTCGAGTGAGCGAGCGTCGGAGAGAAAGCAGACAGATGTTGAGTTGTTCATCGGCGTTCCAAAGAGTAGCCTTTATGCTCATGGCTCCCAAATTAAAACCTCAGCGACTCCATCAAAGTATGTATACACACCCATACTCCTGCACTCTTATTCATGATTTTGAGAAGCTTTTTATTTAAGAGTAGATTCGTAACAAGGATTTTGGGAATTTTTTGTTTGTGTAGTTGCAGAGACTGGTGCTGAACAATTGGTTAAGAAAGCTAGGACGATGACTACTGAATCCTCCATGAAAGATGCTTTCTCTACCTACGCTGATTATCTCAATAACTTCGTAAGTGTTTTTTTTTATTAAAAAGATTGAAACTTGCGTCATGGGATTGAGTCTTTTAGGGAAGATTTGTGAGGTAGTCAATCAAAGAGATGATCTTTCTAATTGCAATTTCGACCCTTCTGTTATTGTGAGTCCAGGGTAGGTTTTGTGTATCGTCCTGTAGTGAATTTGGAACTTGACTCCTTGACTATGATGAAATTGAGTATAAAGGAGCATGCTTTTTTTATCTTTTGTAGAATGAGAAACGAGAAAGAGTGGTGAAGGCAAGTCGTGATATCACAATGAATAGTAAAAAAGTTATCTTTCAAGTTCACAGGTAAAATACATCAAAGCCTCTGTTGTTTTCGTTTGTGTTTATCAAAGATTCTGTTTGATTTGTTTTGGTTTTACAATGTTATGTTATGTGGCAGACTCAGTAAAGACAACAAAGAGGAAGTTTTGGAGAAAGCAGGGAAAGATTTAGAAGCTGTGAGGGATCAACATTTTGCCCGGCTAATGAGAGAGCTTCAAGGGACTGATTTTTGGAAGCTGAGACGAGCTTATTCCCCAGGGGTCTGTAAAATATATATAGATCATTGTTCTTTTGGAAACCGCTTTGGTTTATGATTTTGACTGATATGTTGTGGTTTTGGGTTACTTTACAGGTGCAGGAATATGTTGAAGCTGCAACGTTTTATAAGTTCTGTTTGTCTGGGACGCTATGTACTCTCGATGATATTAACGCAACGCTTGTACCGCTTAGTGACCCTTCTTTAGAGCCGTTGCAGATCAATATCCTTGACTATATTCTTGGGGTATTTTAGGCTCTCTCGATTTATGGTTAACGTTAAAGATTTTTTCGCTATAGTTTGGATTGCTAAGTTGTGTTTGACTATTGTTTTTTTACTTGCACAGCTTGCTGATTTGACTGGAGAGCTAATGCGAATGGCAATTGGTCGAATATCAGATGGTGAAATCGAATTCGCGCAGCGGATTTGCCAGTTTGTTAGACAGATTCATACGGAACTTATGCTAGTTGTGCCTAAGATGGATGACAGTTACGACATGAAGTCCAAAATGGAAGTGATGCTTCAGAGTGTGATCAAAATCGAGAACGGTATGCACACATTTCATATCCGCACATTTATAGGTACCAATCAATGTTGTTTTTGTAATTCTTTATTGTTTGTTTATCAGCTTGCTTTAGCGTTCACGTGAGAGGATCAGAGTATATTCCACTGCTTGGAGATGATGCGCCAACATCGTACTTATTGGGAGCTGCTGATGTCGAATGATTTAAAGTGAGTGTTCGTCTCTCAGGACACATTTCTAGTTGTTTAGGTTGGTATGTTTGCGACAAGTAGAATCATTTTTAGTATGGACTATCTTCAGAGAATTTTAGCCACTTCTTGCTTTTGAGGAACTTCAAATCTCTCTGTTGCAATACTTTGAAAAATGAATGGTAAGAACAAAGATGTAGAACTTTTCTGTTGTTGAATGGAAAGCTTATTATAAATTGATTACATTTGGAGCTAAAGTCTAATGAATCTAGCAATTACTTTATCATTCAAGTGAAATAAGCTTTTCTCGATCTTTCGCAATCCAGAAAGTACATTTTTTGGTTCTTGTTGTTTGTTTGTGCTTAATGAGGAAAGACACAGTTTCTTATCTTATTATAGTTTGACATTTGCTATGAGAAGCCATAAATATTATTTTGAAGGAAAATAATTAAAGTACAGAGATTGAGTTTTAAAAAAAAGTCTCCTATTTTAAGATATTCATAATCTAGTTATAAATAGAGTTATATCTGTTTGTAAGTATTCTGTGAAAACAACGTTATAATCTATGACAAAATCCAAAACCACTCTTTCAAAGTTATTGGCAGACGCTAGTATTAGCCAAGAATGTGAGGACTTGCTCTCTTCTCTTCCTAGAGACAGAAGCTTCTTTGCAGAGTATCTCTATCAATACCAAGGCTTTTGGTACCCACCAAATCTCTTAGAAGGTGTTCTATACAGCCAGAAGCATTTTCAGGCCAGAGATTCAGACATCATCCTTGTAAGCAGTCCTAAGTCAGGTGCAACTTGGTTGAAAGCGCTTGTCTTTGCTCTGATTCACAGACATGAATTCCTAACCCCTCTAGAATCCCATCCTCTGCTCGATAACAACCCGCATTCTCTGGTGCCTTTTATCGAAGGTTTCCATTTTCACTCTCAAGATACTTCTCCTAGGATCTTCTCGACACACATTCCTCTGAGGTCACTCCCTGAGTCCATTAAGGACTCGTCCTGTAAAGTTGTGTACTGTTGCAGGAACCCGAAAGATGCTTTTGTCTCGCTTTGGCATTTCGTGAAAAGTTTGATTCTCAAGGAGATGATTGGATGCACAATGGAGGAAATGGTGAGTGGATTTTGCAGAGGGTCAAGTGTTTATGGACCCTTTTGGGATCATGCATTAGAGTACTGGAAAGAGAGCCAAGAAAACCCGGACAAGGTTCTGTTTGTTATGTATGAAGAGATGAGAGGGCAGCCTCGTGATTGGGTGATTCGGATCGCTGAGTTCTTGGGATGTTCTTTTACAGAAGAAGAGATAGAGAATGGAGTTTTGGACAGTATCATAAAGCTGTGTAGTCTTGAGAATCTGAGTAAATTGGAGGTTAATGAGAACGGAAATTTAATGAATGGAATGGAGACTAATGCATTTTTTAGGAAAGGTGAGATTGGTGGATGGACAGATACTTTAACTCCTTTATTAGCAGAGGAGATTGATAAAACCACTGAGCAGAAACTATTTGGTTCTGGTTTTAGATTCTTTTGCTAAGAATATAGCTTTAGTTCAACTCATTTTCTTCTTTTTAGACTTTAGTTGGTTTAATATGCATCAATACAAATAAGCTTGTTGACTTATTTTGATAGACCAACCAAACTGGTAAAGTTAATAGTAAAATATGACGTTATAAAAAACTATATCTAAGATATTTTATTTTAATTTTAGTCTAATATATTAGACTCGTGATTCTCATTCTTTCAATTTAGTTTGTTATTTTATTTTCTACGTGCTCTTCAAAGTAAATGATGTGTTGAGAGTGTTGATCATTCCACCCAATATTATAATATCTTTGGACCAAAGGAGAAACTTGAAACATTATAAAAGAAAGCACACAAGCATTACCCTCGTAGTCATGCAGTAAGAGCTCAAGCAAAAGATCTCATACTTTCAAAAACATTTTTCTCAAGATTTGATCGATCTCTTAAAAATGTCGTTATCATCATCAGTTCATGCTTACTTTGGAGATGAACTTCTGACACAAGAAACAAGAGATTTGATCTCTTCTCTTCCAAAAGAGAAAGGTTGGTTAGCGAGTGAAATGTATCAATGCCAAAGACATTGACACACACAAGCTCTGCTACAAGGACTCTTGATATGTCAATGATAGATTCTAGATAGATCTAACAATATCTTTGAGTAATACTTTTGTATTTGAGTATATCTGAGAAATGAAATAGAGTTTGGGAAATACAAATCAAATAAGAGAGAAGAGTTTAATCTGAGAAAGCATGATCAACATAGATCACTCAAGCACTCAAGCATATCACTTGAGACTAACAAACTCAGAATAAGCATAAAAATCAAAACAGTTTGATGCAACGGCTACTATACTCATTCCAACTCCTAACAGCAAACATTCCCTTTCTTCCCGAGTCTTCCATCACTTAAGTTCCGTTGACCCATCTGCTGACGTGGCAGTTAACTTCTTCTTACGATAATACGCCTGGTGAATCTTATCAATACTCCCTCCTCGGAGAAACAGCTTTTCCTCAAGCGTGAACTAAGGAAACAGGTGGAAAAATTCCTTCGAAAGCATCCAAGAGTCTTCAGCTTCTGGCCTATCAAACCAATGAACCAAAAATTCCCGAGCTCCGGTAGTAGTGAAACGCACATCCACAATCTTCTCAGGAAACAAAAACTCATCTTCTATTATTTCAGGTGGATCAGAGTATTGTACCTTCTCATAATCGCCAATCACCGCCTTTTGCTGAGAAACGTGAAATACATTGTGAATCTTATCATTAGCGGGTAACTGCAAGTGATATGCCACAGCTCCAATGCGCTCCAAAACCAGAAATGGTCCAAAGTACTTCGCTGCAAGCTTCTGACACGAGCGTTTGACCACCGACATCTGGCGGTAAGGTTGAAGTTTGAGATAAACCCAGTCACCTACTGAAAATACCACATCACGTCTGTGTTTATTTGCCTGTTTCTTCATAAGGTCCTGAGCACGCTGTAGATTGCTCCTAATATGAGTCAACATAAGATCTCTTTCCCGAAGTTGAACCTCCAACTCCCAGTTATCCGTAGAGCCCTGTTGAAAGGTCAACAAGGAAGGTGGATCCCTACCGTACATCACCTTAAATGGAGTAGTCTGGATAGCCGTGTGATACGCCGTGTTATAAGAATACTCTGCCCAGGCCAAGTATTTAAACCATATCCTCGGATGGCTTGAGGCAAAACAACGTAAATAAGTCTCCAAACAACGGTTCAGGACCTCCGTCTGACCGTCAGTTTGGGGATGGTACGCTGTGCTAAACTTCAATTTAGTATCTTCCAACCTGAATAACTCTTTCCAGACGCTTCCCACAAACACTCTATCTCGATCTGAAATAATTGATCTTGGAAATCCATGAAGCTTAACTATCTCATATACAAACTTCTGCGCCACATTAATTGCTTTGAAAGGGTGTTTCAGCCCCAGAAAATGTGCAACTTTACTCAAACGATCCACCACCACCAAGATAACATTGATACCTCCAGAAGTTGGCAAACCCTCTATGAAATCCAGAGAAACATCCTCCCAAATTGCTGTTGGAATAGGTAGAGGTTGCAATAACCCCGCCAGAGCTAAGGTAGAATACTTGTGAGTTTGGCAAATAGAGCATTCTGAGACATAGCTTGAGACATAGCTCTTAACGTCCTTGTATATACTCTCCTAGTGGAACCCTGATTGAATCTGTTTGAGTGTTTAATATACCAGCATGGCCACCAGTCTTGCTATCGTGAAACTCATGGAAGATCAGAGGAACAAACTTGGATGATTTGGGAATCGCTAATCTTCTTTTGTATTAAAGTTTCCCCTCCACGATATGGTAGTGTGGATGATCATTAACGGAGCTCACCTGTTTCACCAGAGTCTGAATAACTGCATGAGAATCAATTTCTTTATAAAGACCGTGTAACTGAATCACAGCTGGAGTGGTAAGAGCCGTTAACGAAGCTGACATTGGATGAGGGATCCTTGATAAACCATCGACTACCTTGTTTTCCACACCAGGTTTATACACGATGTCCATATCAAACCCAAGTAACTTAGTCAGCCAACATTGATATTCCATGTTCACTTCCTTCTGGTCCAACAGAAACTTAAGACTTCTTTGATCTGTGTGAACTTCAAACTTCCTTCCCAACAAATAATGTTTCCACTTCAACACTGCCATCACAATAACCATGAATTCACGCTCGTAAGCCGGTTTGAGCTGCTCTCGTGCGGTTAAACCATGACTGAAATAAGCTATAGCCTCTTGTTTTGCGTAAGTACTGCTCCTACGCCGGTCCCTGAGGCATCAGTTTCTAGGACAAAAGTCTTGTTAAGATCTGGTAAGCCAAGCACTGGTACCATAGACATTGCCTGCTTTAAATTTTCGAATGCCTCTTGAGCCAACATACTCCAATGAAAACTATCCTTCTTCAATAATTCTATCAAGGGTCTAGCCAGAGTACCATAACTTGTGATAATATGAGGCCTAAGAATCCACACAGTTGTTTAATGTTAGTAGGAACCGGCCATTGCAACATTGTTTCCGTTTTAACCGTGTTAGTAGCTACCCCTTCTTTCTATATAACATGACCGAAATATTCCACCTTATGTTCCCCAAACACACATTTTTTTTTATAGCAAAAAACACGTTATCTTGTAATAACTGCAATACCAAGCTCAAATGTTGTGCGTGATCTTCTACACTGCTGCTATACACCAGAATATCATCAAAAAACACAACAACAAACTTCCTCAAGTACGGCTTGAATACCTTGTTCATCAGGGCCTGAAAAGTTGCTGGCGCGTTAGTGAGACCAAAAGGCATCACCAAGAATTCGTAATAACTTTCTAACATACGAAAAGCTTTCTTCATAATATCCTCCTCCTTCATCCTTATTTGATGATAGCCTGAGCGTAAGTCAATTTTTGAAAAAATAGCAGCACCATGTAACTCGTCTAGTAAATGGTTAATAGCTGGAATAGGAAACTTATCAGGAACAGTTGCTCCATTCAAAGCTCCAGGATGAGTCCTTCTTCTTGACTAGAATAACCGGACTCGAGAATGGACTAATACTAACCCGAAAAATACCTGAGGCTAGCATTTCTCCTACCATACGCTCCATCACTTCTTTTGTGGCATGTGGATACCTGTAAGGACGAACAGTAAGATACTGAACGCCAGGCTTGAGAGCAATACTATGCTCTTGACCCCAAAGTGGTGGTAACCCGATAGGTGAAGTAAACACGGCAGTGAACTTCTCGAGAATCTGGACAATAACTAGATCTACCACCAATTTAGAATTAGAGATTTGAGCAGAGTTAAGCTCGGTTGTACTATCATGTAGTAAGCAATGCTGGACTGGAGCTTCAAGAGTCTTCATAGACAGGGAAGAACCGTGTAAAGAAGGTTCTCCCCATAAAGTAACTCTCTTGCCTTTATACATGAAAGTCCATTCTTGCAATTTCCAACCCACTTCACATTTTCCCAAAGTTTCGAGCCATTGGACTCCTAGAATTACATCCACTCCACCAACTTCTAATGGAATGAAATCACTCTCAAACTCCTCACCTCCTAGCTTAAATTGGACTCTCTTTCAAATACCGGAGCCATGCACAAACACACCATTTCCCAACAACACCTCCAAGCTTCCTGATGCGTGAGTTTTAAGTTTAGCTTTATTAACCACTGAAAGTGTAATAAAATTGTGCGAAGCTTCTGAATCCAACAGTATCACCACTCTACACTTGCCAATAAGGTTTACCATTTTTGTTGTCCTTGGAGAATGGAGACCGAGAAAAGAGTTAAGAGATAAGCATCTCACTTATGGAGTCTGAACTATCTCCTCAAATCATTGATCTGTATCTCCTCAACCATCACTTCCAATTCTAAGCCATCTACGACAATCAGTATTTGTAACTCTTTTAAGGGACATATGTGCCCTCGAGAGTATCTTCCTTTACATTTAAAACAAATGCTTTTGCTTCTCATCGCATCTAACTCCTCCGATGTATGACGTTGACGTGGTTGGTTCCCTTGTTTCGTATTAGTAGTTGTTTGTACCGCTTGACCTGTACTACCAGTTAACAATAAGGGTTTAATAGTTTGGTAAGTGTTAGGCGGTCGAGGGACAAACTGTTTGTTGTGCACCGGTGCTCTATTCTCCTTTTCACTGATTAACTGATAGAATAAGCTTGATTCCATGCGTAATACTGCAGCTTTTTGATATCAATCCCCTGAGGTTCCTTCATTTAAATCACTTCCTTTATCTCTTGTTTCAAACCATTTTAGAATATCTTTTCTAGATGAGAGTCATCTTAACCAGACACTTGAGCAGATAAGTCCTCATACTCCGTTACATAAGCTGCTACTGTGCCAGTTTTTCTAATTGCAAACAGTCTATTGCCAGGATCAACTTCAATCGATTCTCCAAAACGTAAGAACAACCTCCGTTTAAGTTCATCCCAAGATCGAAACTCTCTACGAGTCATCTCCCAGTAGAACCACTTTAAAACATCACCTTCTAAACTCAATGCTACCAAATCCAATTTATCATAATCCGAGTAACGACCTACACGGAAGAATCGTTCCACTTTTGATAACCACTCATACGGCTGAGATCCATCAAAAACCGGCATATCTATCTTCCACAACAAACTAAATATATTCTCCAGTGGTAGATTCCGATCAACAGCAACATGTGGATAAGGATCAGATTTATAAGGTACCTGCGGTGGTGAATTAGAAGATTTCGGTAGCTCTGGACGTTTCCCAAGCTGTTTCAACTCGCGATATAGCACTGAGCACCGATTGAAGAGTCGCATCCAAGGATTCAATCTTATCTTCATGCTCCATCTTCGAATGTACCAAGCGGTAGTATCCTCCGTGCAAAAAGTTAATGAGGCTCTCGGCCGGATTATCCTGAAGATTCATTGATGCAATCAGCTCCGCTTCGCTCATTTCCGCCATCACAATCATAACAACCCAGTATCGCCGCACCAATGATAGATTCTAGATAGATCTAACAATATCTCTGAATAATACTTTTGTATTTGATTATAAATCTGAGAAATGAAATAGAGTTTGGGAAATACAAATGAAAGAAGAGAGAAGAGTTTAATCTGAGAAAGCGTGATCAACATAGATCACTCTTGAGCACATCACTTGAGACTAACAAACTCAGAATAAGCATAAAGATCAGAACAGTCCGATGCAACGGCTAATATACTCATTCCAACTCCTAACAGCAAACCTTTCCTTTCTTCCCGAGTCTTCCATCACTTAAGTTCTGTTGACCCATCTGCTGACGTGGCAGTTGACTTCTTCTTACGATAATACGCCTGGTGAATCTTATCAGTCAAAAATGTTTCGAAGCCAAAGATTCCAACATCCTCGGCACCAATCCTAAACCAGGTACCACTTGGTTAAAAGCTCTTGTCTATACTCTCCTTAACTGACACAAGTTTCCAGTTCCTTTTACTGGTAATCATCCTCTTCTGGTTCAAGCCACACCTTCTTGTTCCTTTATTGGAAGGAGTTTACTAGGTATCCCCAGAATTCGATTTCACTGGGTTGCCTTTTCCAAGACTGATGAACACGCACATGTCGCATTGCTCGCTGCCAGAGTCCCTTAAGAGCTCATATTGTAAGATTGTGTACTGTTGTAGGAAACCTAAGGACATGTTTGTGTCCTTTTGGCATTTTGGGAAAAAGCTAGCTCCTGGGGAAACCAAAAACGCAGGGTATCCGATTGAAAAGGTGGTAGAAGCGTTTTGCGAAGAAAAGTCTATGAATGGACCCTTTTTACTCCGCAAATTATGTTCCAGAGTGAATTCTGAGCGGGGGTGCTTACCACCGTTCTAGTTCCGAACTGAAATAAGGATCTATCGTAATTTGCGGAGTAAAAAGTGTATTCTTGTTGCCAAATGAAAGTTTTTCGATTCCCCTTACATTCTCCCCTTCTTACTTTTATACTATTCAATTACATTCAATTCCATATCAATTTAGTCTGTAAATCTCGCCATCTATTCAATGTGTTCTAGGGAATCTTTGACCGCTCCTCCGAGCTCCGAGATGACTTCGCTCTCCCGTTCTACTTCACTTCGTGTCCTTGGATCAGGAACAATGGGCCGACCTAATCGAGGCCTTACTTCTTATTAAGCATTGGGCCTGGGCCCTAGCCCGTAACTCGAGGTGAGAAATTTCGGTACCAACAATTATTTAGTCTAGTACTGTAGTGGCATTTATAATACCAAATTACCACTACATGCAGTTCTAAAGATATATGGTTCGATTCCACATGCTTCCATTTTTTACTTAGTTTTTCTTTTTCCTCTCTTATTTTCAAAATCTTCTCCATCTCTTACTATTTACCATATATATATAAAATATTTATGATTATGTAATAATTGGAACATAGTTTTAATCAATGATATCTATATATTAATTTGATTAGCTGGTAATGAATGTATTATCATCAGAGGTGAAGAGTACCAAGAAGAAATAATCAGAATTTTTATTTTAAATTCAGAACCCTGTCTTAAAATGTAAACAACAAATACTAGGGTTTATATTCTTCCCCTTCATCTTCTTAATTATTGTATAAAGAATCAAAATGCAGAAAACAATATAGATTTTATACTATAAACTATAATATTACCAAGGAAAAAATAATTATATATATGAAATGTTTATAGATCAATCGTTTTTCCCTTACATAAACAAGAAATACATGGATATTTTGGATAAAATACACTACGAAATTATATATATTTGTGGTGTGCAAGCATCGGTTATAGAGAAAAACTGAAAAAGTTATATGATAGGTGTTATAATTGTTGTATGCATGCAACCTTGAAGCTTCCACTTGTCGAAGCTTCTTCCACACTTATTTCTCTGATCCCTCCACTTGGAGCACGAACTCTTTGAAGATGGCCACGCTAAACAAGAGCATGATCATATCTTCTGTAGTATTATTTTCTTTGGTAATTTTAATATGATAATACCCGTTGGTTTGTACTTTGTACTCGTTACTTAACGTTACATTTTTTTATTTTTTTTATTATTTGAGAATCTTTTGAGAGAACTTCGCACTATTTAAGCTTCTCTGGTTTCAAAAGCATCGGTAACAGAAAGAAAAAAGCAAAAGTTATATGAGGGTCAGCTCGAGTCATTGTTGCATGCATGCAAACTTGAAGCTTCCACTTGTTGACGCTTCTTCACCTACTGTCAGATATCTTATTATACCCAGCTATTAAATCATCAACATTATTTATATCCGGTCAGAAAGTCATCAACTACATGCAGTTCTGAAGTGGCATTCAATCATCAACATTATTTAGTCTAGTACTCTAGTGGCATTTATAATACCAAATTACCACTACATGCAGTTCTGAAGGTATATGGTTCGATTCCGCACGCTTCTATTTTTTATTTAGTTTTTCTTTTTTCCCTCTTATTTTCAAAATCTTCTCCATTTCTTACATACTTTTGTTCTACTTAGTTTTCTTTGACCTTTTTCTTCATTATTTTTTTTTTAAACAGCAGCTTGCATTGATTAATTGGGAGAGTAGTCCTCATGGAGGATGTTTACAAGAAAACTTGGAACATAGTAATGAGAGATAAAAGTCATTTGATTTTGGAAATGTGTCTTGGCTAGTTTGTCTGCTGCTTTGTTGTTTGTACGTCTTGTCCATTGGAACTTAATCTCTTCAAAATTCTGCTTCAAATGGTTGATTTCTCGGATCCATGTGTGCCATCTAAAGCTGCTCTGTTCTCCATTTATCAGTTTGATAGCTTTGAGATTGTCTCCCTCGATTATTAGTCTTGTGACACCTTTGTTCCAGGCCTGATTCATTGCAGTTACAATTTCTTGTAGTTCTACTTCAATAGCCGCATAACATTTCTTACCAATACTGCATCCTGCATTAAGGAAAAAACCATCCGAGTCTCTGAATATCCATCATGCTTGAGATGCTTCACCATTTTGAACAAACTTGCAGTCAACATTGCACTTGACAAATCCTGCTATCGGTTTTTTCCATTGGGATTGTTGTGTTCTTAAATGATGATCTCTTATCTCCTGGGTTTGCTGTTCAACTGACCATATATGCACCCATTCCATAGCTTCTCGTAGTGCAAAGTGGAAATCTTCTTGCCAAGTGTGGTTCTTCTGCTGAACATGAATAGATTCCGACTTTTCCATATTCTCCAAAGTAGCCATAAAGGAAGTTGTCGATCCAACAGCGTAAGATTGTCATTGTTATTGCAATCAATGAGAATTTTGATCCTTCCAGCTAGAGATCTCTTCCTTCCAGTAAAGATTTCCAGTTAAATGAAGATTTATAGCCAGGATTAGCATTAAAGATGTTTGAATCTGGAAATACCTTCCTTTTAGTACTCGAGCAACCAAACTATGTGGTGATTGGAGGATTCGCCACACTTGTTTACCAAGTACACTGTGATTGAATTGTTCTGTCTCTGAATCCTAAGCCGCCTTCATTTTTTGGTATACTCATTCTCTTCCAAACAACCCAATCCATTGGTTTTCTATTTGGATTCTTCCTCCACCAGTACCTTTTTCTTCATTATTTTATTAATTATATATACAACCTAAAAAAATTACTGAAACAAAAAATAATTTTTAAAAGCTATGTAAAAGTTTCACAATTTTTAATAATTATACTTTAATAAATTTGCTTTAGGCCACATAAACCGTAAGACCGGCCCTGATTATAAATTATGAATACGAATTATTAATTCCTTGTTAAGATTAGAATGTTGTCTACGCAATTACTAATGACCACGAATTTGATATAAAGAAAATATCCTCCCGTAAAGACAAATTCATATATATTAAAATTGGAAATTTTCAGTAAGTTGACATCCACAACGCCGTTTATTTTTGGATTCTACTCGGTCGTGTTTTAGAACATGTTGTTTATGAGAAAACTTATATCCTTAAGTTTTGTGGTCCTCATCAATGGGTAATAATATTAAATTAATTTAAAAAAATATTATTTAAGAAAAAACATTTTTTGTTAGTTAAGGCATTTGATATAAAAAATTAAAGCTAACGTAAATGATAAAACTTTATTTTATTAATAGAATATAGGCTTGTTAACAAAGAAAATATAAACAAAATTCAGTTTTTAGATTGTATTTGTAGACTACCATTCTAAATTTGCTTTGACGAAGTGTCACAGGTCACCGAGACAACCGCCATGTGTCTATAACCCATCATATTGGTTTCTCTTCATCTTTTTTCAAAAATAAATAAAAAGCAAAAATCCATCCGAACCAAACCAACTATAACATTATTGGTTTCACTGTTAGGAATAAATAAATATTGTAACAACAACTTTGGTGAAAGTTAGTTTGTCACACTAGTCTCTCTAGTTTAATCCAAAATATTAATGCCAATAAATACCCAAAAAAATCTCTCTCACTTCACATTCACTCTGCTCTGCTCTGCTGCCATCATCACACAGCACCAAAAAAAAGAGTTACTAAAAATCTCATTATTTCCACTTGAACGACACCGTTCTCTGTTATGGGTTGTTGCCACAGGTTTGGTCTTCAGCCACAAACAATTCAGCCTTTCATTGACCTCTGTTTTTTTCCAGTCTTACTTACATCCATCCATCTGAGATTCTGGATCAATGGCAAGTAATCATTAGATTTGGATATATATTATATCACCTTCTCTTTAATTCATATGATAATGGTATCTTATAATATAAAATTAGGTTTTCAAAGTTACTTATTAACAGGATCATAATACATGTCAAATATAATGATGAGATGTTGACACATGTCAAAAAATTATTATTTTCCAAAACAGCTAATTAGGAAATAACATTAAATCTACATAAAATTTACAAGTCTATATCTAAAAAAAATTTCCTAAATCAAAAAAGAAAATTAAAAAAACTAATATATTTTCCCTAACTATATTATATGTGTTTTCTTAATTATATTTTGAGATGTGTAAACAAAAAAAAAATTATTAAGCATGTATATTATTATTAATCAATACATAGTGAATAAAAAAAATTAAAAAGAATAATATAAGTTATGTCAAAAGAATTATTATTTTTGAAACGTATCAGAACAGCTAATTAAGAAAATAACGTTATCTCTACATAAATTTACATATTTTTATCAAAAACTTTGAGTTTTGCTTTTTTTTTTTCTATATAACTTTGCTGATCTATTGCGTGAGTCTTTCATTTATGCAGATTCTTAATGGAAGCTATCAGATGTAATAAAATAGAATAAAAGTATATAAAAGCCACTAATTAATCGAGAATGGTGACATTGATGGAGGTTCCAAAAGTGATTCTACAGTTAGTAGTATTATTAGTTTAGAAAATTAGTCGGTGGTTAATGTTGCTGGTCAAAATCTAGAGTTTTCTCTTCTGAATAATGTTGATGATTCTCGTACTGAAACCAGAGCTACTTGATCGAGTTATTGAGAAGCGATTTTCAAATTTGGGAAGTTGGAAAGGTAAACCATTTAAAATGGGTTTTAAACAAGTTTTATGTGGTTTTCTATCGGAATTGGTTCGTAAACTGTTTAAACCCAGATATATAAAGAAATATATGAGAACTTTTGTTCTAGGTAGAAATAAGTTGAGAACAAAAGTTCATCCAAAATTTGAAAATTTGAAAATTATATATACCATCATGATTATAATTTTCAAACCCGCCAGTTGTTCATCCAAAATATCTTTGGAGTAAAACAAATTCATGGTTAAAGAAATTATGTTACAAAATAGTTTTTGTAATTATAAGAATTATAATTATGTCAGAATAAAAGTAAAGCAACATAAAATATGTTTAAATTTTTCATAAGATATTTTGTAAGCGGTGATAAAGAGCATACTTTTACAATAAAATAATTTTGGATGTAAAGACATATTTTTAATGGTAAAACATAGAGTAAAATTGTACGTGGTTACTAATGAGATGTTTCTTTGATGAATTTTTTGATGGTTAAATTTGAAAATTTTCAACTTATATATACCATCATGATTATAATTTTCAAACCCGCCAGTTGTTCATCCAAAATATCTTTGGAGTAAAACAAATTCATGGTTAAAGAAATTATGTCACAAAATAATTTTTGTAATTATAAGAATTATAATTATGTCAGAATAAAAGTAAAGCAACATAAAATATGTTTAATTTGTTCATAAGATATTTTGTAAGCGGTGATAAAGAGCATACTTTTACAATAAAATAATTTTGGGTGTAAGGACATATTTTTAATGGTAAAACATAAAGTAAAATTGTACGTGGTTACTAATGAGATGTTTCTTTGTTTAATTTTTCGATGGAAAATTTTTATGAATAAGTTGTGAAATATTTTTAAAATTTGACAATAATAATATTCGTAATGATGAATATTTGATAAAAGTTTCTTTCGAATTTAATTTACCTTTAGATTATTGTAATAATTGTTATAATATATTAAAAATATATAAACATAAATAAGCGTATGACAAATATAATTTTTCTCTAAATAAAATTATTCATATATTTAATTCAAAATAAATTTTCTTTTTATATTTTTAAAAATTATTTAAAGTTTGTGATTTATATTTTTCAATAATTTTTAAACTTGCATATTGTGAAGACCCTTATCTAATACAGTATATTTTAATATTATATATAACGCAAAATGTATATCTAAAATTTTAACAGCCACATAATTAAAAATTTATGCAAAATAATACTAATCTAAATAATAATTTAGATCCTCCTCATCAGCTCCGAGACGGGATCTTCTCAGCCTTTATATCTTATTCGTTGTTAAACTAAAGCCACCTAAAGATTGTATCTAATAAAATAAAATATAATAAAACCTTTTTGAGAGTTGTATTTTTTTTTTGTAAGTAAATACTTCAAGATTCCTCTGGACCAACGAACAAAGATGTTTGCTGATCATTAATCAAATCAACAATTATCCAACTCTCTCCTTTTTTTTGTCATTTCTTTTTTGTGTTCATTTTTTTCCTATCTCGATTTGGTTTAGGTTGATTATCCCCAAATTAATGTTTTAAGAAAATTGTATTTGTGAAAAGAAATATCATTGTAATCTCATAAACTTATAAATTTGTTTTTATCTTTTAATTCAAGTCTATTAATTTTGAACATATATAAATTATTAAGAGAAAAATAGTAGATGTAAATTTATAACATTAACCGTTCAAACAAAAAGTTGCTGATTAGTATCTACGTATGTGATCTTGCCTTCAGATCAACCATAAATTAATATGCATAATTTTGCACTATTTTCCGCATGCATGCATGAATCTATATATACATTTGAGAAAAAAAAACTTTGGAGTTTCAACTTTTTTGTAAGATCATACAATGGCATTTAATATATACTTACAAAAATTCTAAAATCAATTATAGATGATTTTTAAAAGATAAGGAATCTCTCAATTTAATTAAAACATAAATATGTGATTCTACTTTCACTTTTATTTGATCTTATATTTAAATTATTTTAAATTATTATAAAATATATTTAATTGATAAAAGTTATGATTTTCTGCATATGAAGTAATTTAACTTTTTTAGATAGACATATACTATCCAACTGATGAATAATAAAAATATGTATATAATGTCTCACATCGCCTAAAAAATTTGGACAAACATTCAAAGTCATGATATAAAAAAGATACCTAAATGATTTCAAGTACAAATAAATAGGAAGCTTGATTTAATAGGGATTCAAATTTTAAAAACTTATTCGCTTTTCGGGTATTTTTTATTTTAAAGAATTTAAATTGTTTAGAACTTTCATATTGTTACAAATATTTAAAATTTAAAAAATATTGTAAATATTATGGTTTATGAGAAATTTAAATATTAGAAAATTTTTAATATTAAATAATTAAAACTTTACAAAAGATTTAAGATAAAGTTTAAATACAAAACATTTAAGATAAATTTTAAATATTATAAATATGTCAACTTTTTAAACAATATAAACTTTACAAAACATTGAACATAAAGTTTAATTATTATAAAAAGTGAAACTTTATAAAACATTACGAAATTTATCCTGCGATGTACCACGAGTTAAAATATCACGAGACGGGGTATGTGAAGGATGGAGTTGGGTTAATAGTAATATTAATTTAAAATATTATAAATTTGGTGTTACACTGAAAGAAAAATCTATTTCATTATTTTGTTAACAATATCAATATTAGAGTAATAGACATATCTAATTAAGTTGAAGAAATTAATATTATATAAAAATAAATTGTTGTACAGTATACCATGGGTTAAATCATATAATTAACAATAAAAATACAATTATATAATTTTAAACATTAAACAAAGCAGATAAAATTAACAAAAAAGTTAAATTTGTTAACAAATAACTTGTCATGGGGTGTACCTATGTGTCAAAATTTAGTTAATATGCATAATTGTAACCATTTATTAGTTAATTTGGATTCTCTATAAATATTATGTAGATTGGAGATAATTGCCAACATTTATATAAACATATATGGTATATAAAAAAATAGAGATGGGTTGGAGATGCTCTAAGTGCTAGCTTCTATTTATTGTTTGGGAATGTACCAATCGTTCACTTCTCAAAGTAAATCTGCCACTTCGCATAATTAAGAATAGAAAGAATTACTTAGATGTACTCTAAAAGTTGGTTTATTCCTAATATTTAACAATTTTTAAAAAATTGCTCAGATATTTAATGCTATGGGTGTAATTACAATTTACCCTTTAGGTTGATTTTTTTATTTTAAATTCCAATAATATTAAAAAAATACACATTAGCAAACGATTACACGTCATTGTTAGCAGTGAACGTCTGATTTATATTATTTCACGGCTGAGTTATAATACTTAGGGAAAACGAAAGGTCTCGTAGATTCATGTGACAACTGAGTTATAATGCTTGGTGGCTGACTTAAAACAATAAATAAGCTGAAAGTTAATGTTCGATTTATATTACTTCACGACTGAGTTATAATATTTAAGGGAAACCGAAAGGTCTCATAGATTCATATGACGGTTGAGTTAAAATGTTTTGTGGTTGACTTATAACAAGAAATAAAAGTAAACAGCTGAATTTTTTTACTTGACGGCTGTGTTATAATACTTAAGGAAAAACGAAAGGTCTCTTAGATTCAGATGACGGCTGAGTTATAATGCTTTGTGGCTGACTTATTAGTCGTTTCATCCTTCCTCGCGTTCAATCCGTAATCATCGAGAACAAGCTTCACAAGCTTGTCATGCGTTTTTTCCGCATCTATCTGCACAACTCTACACCCTCTATCATCGGTGTTAAATACATATTTGTGTTTCTTTACCAATTAACAAAAACAACAATTACCAGAACTGGATCCATGAAAGAAAATGAAGAAGAATGAGTAAAATTAATAAGAATGAGGAAAATTAAGAAGTGAAAAACAAGGTGAAGAACAAGGTAAAGAACAAGGTGAAGAACAAGGTAAAGAACCTCACTTCTGAACCACGTAAAGAAGATGGAAGTCGAAAAAAACGACGTTTCGTATTTCCGGAGAAGAAAGATGATGACATGGAATGCTGACATGGATGATGCATCCGACGTGGCAAGTCAGCCATCAAACAAATTATAACTCAGCCATCAAAAAAATTATAACTCAGTCACAACATGAATAACATTACAGTAATTAAAAAGCAAAAAATGGCTGCCAAATTCAGTCGCTTCATCAACTGAAAATATGTAACTCAGCCGTAACTGAATAATATTCTAGTAATTAATCTTTTGTTACTAAGACAGCCGTGAAATGGCCGAGTTGTACTATAAGTCAGCCTATCACGGCTAGTTTTTAATCATAACTCAGCTGTAACTACATCTCATAAGTCAGCTGTTTTTCATAAATCAGCTAGCCGGAAAAAGTTAATTCAGCCGTGTCGTAGTGATAACTCAGCCAAAATTCTGACAACTCAACCATCGGGTGAAAACTCGGCCATAAGGACGGCTGAGTTATGATATAACTCAGCCAGATTTCAATAAATCAGCCGTAACGCTTGCCTGAATTATGCTCTAAGTCAGCCGTCCGCTCTTACTCAATTGTTTTTCTATAAATCAGCCGTAATATACCTATAACTCAGCCGTCATTACCTCTGTAACGCGTTACGGCTGAGTTATTTAATACACGTCAGAAATCACTGACGTGTATTAAATAACTCAGCCGTAATGACGTGTATTACAAAAATCGCTGACGTGCCTTTGAGTTATTTAATACACGTCAGCGATTTCTGACGTGGCGTCTGATGTGGCAATGACATTTTTATAATTACGTTTTTTCAGTAACATAAAACAAAGACACGCTGGTTATTTTGAAAATACCCAAAATATCTTAGTAATAAAAAAAAAGATTTGTAGATTCTGGTAATATTACCTAAAATGTATAACATATAGTAAATCTCCCTTAAAAATATTGGTAATCTTTGGCTCTACCCTCTGCGACTGTACCTACACATTTTATTTTGGTTTTATTTTTAGTAGAACTAAAACCCAAATGGTTCATCCAAAAAAGTTTATAATTGCAAATTCATAAAGATGGTAAAGAGCTGCATTCTTGGCAATGTTTACTACTATTTACCTTGTTCTTTTTTCTTTATCTGTTTATGAATGTAGAATTACATTTACACAAAAAAAAAAAAATGTTTTACAACAGCATAAGTTTTAGAGATATTTGTTGTTCTTGTTTGCCTTGTTTTACATACTGTTTAAGATTGCAATGTAAATCCATCACTTTCACCCGGTGGACCTCTGTGTCACATGCGTGTATAGTCATTAACATTAATGTAGCACAGTACCATTCTCTTCAAGTTTTTGAAACATTGTGTATTCATTTATCAAAACATATACTCGTGTCTGTTTTATCAAATACAGCTGTATTAAAAATATATTTTTCAAACTGGTATATATAGATGCAGTGGAGATAAAGAGGTATGCAAGCAATATAGAAGAGATAAAAAAAAAAAAAATGTTTTGTAGAGAGTCGTCCTCGAGTTTTCTGCCCTTGAACGTAGCAAAGAGTCTCAGTCCTCTGTTCCCTGAACCACCTGCACTCATCAACCCCATCTCCTCAGGACGTCGAGACAAGCTTCCTCGTCCAAACCTCAGAGGACGATGGAAGGTCACTGCCTCACGATTTAATATTGAAAAGATTGCTGAAATAGTGAAAAAGTCCGTTACGAAAATCAAAGTAAAGGGATTTATATCTGCCGAAGAATCGTTTGCTGCATGGCGTAGCTGATCAGCCTGATCTCGGTGACAGATCTCTACTTGTCGAGCTTTTTAGCACCGAGATGGACCCGCGTGAGTATACATAGTTTTTTTTTCCTTCCGTTAACTGGTATTATTTTAAATTTGAGTTTAAAGCAAATGAATATTATAAGCATTTCTGACAGAACTAGAGGCCTTAAAAAATAAAAAAGGTTCGCCTACGCATGTGCTTCTCAACCAGTACTAGAGACATGAATTTTTTTTGTTAGTAACATTACGAGATGCGTTAGCACATGAATAATCATACATTAATTTTTGAAAATAAGGTGCTAGGTAGCATATCTAGAGGATATCTATGAATAAATAATGTTATCTAAGTATACATATGTCAGTGACAGGGATGGAGAAGGATCCGGTAAAACTACGCACAACGTGTATGGTCTAAAGTCCCTTCTGAGAAGTACGAGTGCGTGTTTGAGGTGCCTGAAGACTTTGGAACCGTGGGGGCTATCAGGGTTCAAAATCAATACCATAAAGAGATATTCCTCAAGGATATGGAGCTTGAGTTACCAGACGGGTCCGTTACGTTTACATGTAGCTCATGGGTGGCCCCGAAGTCCGTTGATCCAGCCATGCGGATATTCTTCTCCAACAAATCCTACTTGCCTTACCAAACCCCGGAGCCTCTCAAACGGTTTCGAAAGGAGGAGCTAGATACCTTACAAGGAAAGAATCGCGAACAAGTTGGTGAATTTACCATGCATGAGCGTGTTTACGACTATGACACGTACAACGATTTGGGAGACCCTGAAAATGATCCTGAACTTTCTCGTTCGGTAATTGGAAGCGTATCACATCCGTATCCAAGGCGTTGCAAAACTGGTCGCAAACCTTGCGATTCTGACCCCTCCTCAGAGCAACGCTACCGCCACGGGGTTAATTTCTATGTACCGAGAGACGAGGAGTTCTCTATAGCTAAGGGCATTTCATTCACAGCCAATGCCATCTTGGCAGCTCTTCCCTCCGTGATCCCACAGCTAGAGTCTCTGTCTTATCCCCATTTGCCTTTTCCACACTTCAAGGCCATTGAGAATCTTTTTGAAGAAAGCATCGATATTCCTAAGGATGCTGACTTTTTACAATTTCTCCCGAGACTCATCAGAGCTTGTATTGAAGCTAGCGATGATATTCCCCAGTTTGATGCCCCAGTTCTCATTAAGAGTACCTACCCTTTTTAGTCGCGATCCATTATATTATTCCAACTATATATATACTCTCTAGCCTACAATGTAACTCACTTTCCAATATTGATTCAGATGATAGGTTTTCATGGTTACGATGACTTTGCTCGCCAGACACTTGCAGGCCTTAATCCCTATAGCATTCAGCTAGTTCAAGTAAGCTACATACGTCTTTAACTAATAAGTTCTGTTCCGCTTGTTCCAAATAGCCATATCTAAAATTAGAGGACAGCACGATGAAACGCCTTGTTGTTCTTATCTCCTACCTGCAGCCAGTGCAATTTAGATCGTTGTTTGAGAAACCGCTCTTCCAGATTTGCAACTCGTTCCTAACGAGCATAAGCAATGTTCTCCTCCGCCATGTTTTGCACTGTAGGGCAAGAAAGCGTCTGTGCCTGCTTTAAACAAAGAGCCTGATATGCCTCCTTAGACTTCTTAACCAAATTCCCCAAGACGATTCTTTGATAAGTGTGGTAACACCGGTTTCAGTGACTTCAATTTCTTAGTGAAACGATGCAAAGTGGAAGAGGACATATGCAGCGGTTCCATCTCTCTCCAAGTCTCTCTAACGAGGGGGCTAAACTCAGGGAGAGTGGTAAGCACATTCACGAATTTAAACGGTTTCCTACGTCCTCCATGGGAACCATCCCTCACAGACAACTCCAGGCGACAGCGTAAGTGATCTGAGCAACCACCAGCTTCGAACACACTATACAATGTTGGAAAAGAGGACAACCATGCAGCATTAACCATTACACGATCCAGTTTCTTTGAGATCAAATCATTCTCTCTGCGATTACACCAAGTAAAGAGAGGACCATGTCCCGCCAAATCAGACAGAGAGCAGTTGTTCCCCACGCTCTGGACATCCTGCATACCAGATGTAACCATCGGCTGAGAATCCTGGCGAGAGTGTCCCGACAAATCCAACGTTTCATTGAAGTCTCCCATAATAACCCACGGTTTGCTTCGAATAACTGGAGCATCCGCATGAGCCTGAAACTCCGTCCATAGTTCTTTCCGCTCTGATGCGGTGTTAGGCATAAACGAATGAACAAAAGAACTCTTCACTTTGGTCTGGCAATTTGATCGAACAAGTAACCATCTGTGCACTCTTATAAAAAGGCGTAAGAAGAACATCGCTTCCCCATACTATCCAGAGGCGACCTCTCCTATTATGTTCATAGTTTGTTAGAACAGACCAATCACTTAAAACATTACTAACTACTCTTTGAACTTTACTCTCTCGAACTCTTGTCTCAAGAAGACACCCAAACTTCAGCTTCCCTTCCTCAATCCATTTCTTTATGATGGAATGCTTATTTGATTTGTTTAATCCACGAACATTCCAAAAGAAACCGGACATAATTAATGTTGATGAGGGTTCTTCTTACTCGCTCCACGAGTAGAAGAAACAGAGACCGTTTTGTGAGCTCATAATATGATCAGAGAAATCAGGTTGCCAAACGGTGCGGTGACTAACAACGAGGAGGAGATTAAAGGTGAGGCTGAGAGATTTTTTAGAGATTTTCTACAGCGGATACCAGAAGATTATGAGGGCCTCTCTACGGATGCCTTGCTGGGTTTGTTATCTTATCGTTGCTCTGCTGTCGACAAACTTACGCTCACTCGCACAGTGTCTGCTGAGGAGATCAAAAAGGTGTTGTTTGCAATGCCGGCTGACAAATCTCCCGGTCCGGATGGTTACACCACAGAGTTCTACAAAGCGGCATGGGATGTCGTGGGAGGGGAGTTTATCTTGGCGGTTCAATCCTTTTTTGTAAAAGGTTTTTTGCCTAAAGGGGTGAACTCTACAATTCTGGCTCTGATCCCCAAAAAATCAGACGCTAGTGAGATGAGGGATTACAGACCTATATCATGCTGCAACGTTTTGTATAAAGTGATTTCCAAAGTTTTGGCCAATCGACTGAAATCAATTTTGCCTAAGTTTATTGCGGGTAACCAGTCTGCGTTTGTGAAGAATCGTCTACTTCTTGAGAATGTTTTGCTTGCAACAGATCTGGTGAAGGACTATCACAAAGACTCGATTTCTGCTCGGTGTGCTTTGAAGGTGGATATTTCCAAAGCTTTTGATTCGGTGCAATGGGATTTCTTGCATAACACGCTTGAGGCAATGGACTTTCCACCGGAGTTTGTTAAGTGGATAATGTTGTGCATCACTACCCCCTCTTTCTCGGTCCAAGTTAACAGTGAGCTTTCTGGATATTTCAATAGTACACGCGGGTTACGGCAGGGATGCTCTCTCTCACCATATTTGTTTGTCATAGTCATGGATGTGCTCTCAAAATTGTTGGATAAAGCTGCAAAATCCCACCAGTTCGGGTATCATCCTCGCTGTAAGGTTCTTGGTCTAACTCACCTCAGTTTCGCTGATGACATCATGATTTTTACAGATGGTAAAGCCAGTTCTATTGATGGTATTGTTAACGTGTTTGGCGACTTTGCCAAATGGTCAGTCTTAACGATAAGTATGGAAAAAACAACCATTTACCTTGCCGGTATGCCTCCTGATGTGTACCAGGAAATAGCTGACCGTTTTCCCTTTACGGCGGGGACTCTTCCGGTTAGATATTTGGGGCTACCTTTGGTCACTAAGCGTCTCTCGTTTGCGGATTACCTACCATTAATTGAGCACATTAAGAAAAAGATCTGTTCCTGGACCTCACGGTTCCTCTCGTATGCAGGTCGACTCAATTTAATCTCATCTGTTCTCTGGAGTGTTTGTAACTTTTGGATGGCGGCATATCGTCTCCCACGGCGTTGTATTCGAACGATAGAGCAGCTCTGCTCTGCCTACTTATGGTCTGGGGCTGATCTCAATACCAATAAAGCGAAGGTTGCATGGGCCGATGTGTGTAAACCTAAATCAGAAGGGGGCTTGGGGCTCCGCTGTTTGCACTAAGCAAATGATGTCAGTTGCTTAAGGCTTATCTGGCGAATTCTCTCCTCAGCAGACTCTCTCTGGGTGGTGTGGGTGAGGCAGGCTCTGTTAAAAGGCTCTTCTTTCTGGGCTGTAGAGGCTACACAACTAGGCTCTTGGATGTGGCGTAAGATTTTGAAGTATCGGGAAATTGCGAGGTCTTTCTCTAAGATTACTGTGAAGAATGGTCAGTCGACTTCGTTTTGGTATGATCAATGGTTTAGTATGGGCCGTATGGTGGACATCGCTGGGCAGAGAGGTCCCATCGATATGGGGATTACTTTGCAGGCAACGGTGAATGAGGCCTGGAATCGTCGTAGGCGACGTCATCGTGCACACCACCTTAACCAAATTGAGGATGAGCTTGCTATGTCTTGGTCCTCTCATTCCTCTGCGGACGATGTGGTTTTGTGGAAAGGAAAAAATGATGTGTATCGACCTCGATTCTCCACTAAGGACACTTGGAATCAAATTCGCTCAGTCTCCACTGTGGTTGCTTGGTCCAAAGGGGTATGGTTTTCCCACGCTACTCCTAAATTCGCTTTCTGTCTTTGGCTGGTAGTGAAAAATCGGCTATCAATAGGAGACAGTCTATTGTCCTGGAACAGAGGTGTGGATGCGACTTGTGTGCTCTGCAACTCTGCAATCGAAACAAGAAATCACCTGTTTTTCTCCTGCTCATTCTCTGCGTGGATTTGGATGAATCTTGCTTCACAAGTCTTCTCCTATCGCTATTCTACCTACTGACAGACTATTGTGGCCTCTATTTCTACTGATTGGACTGATCAGACTCCGGGATTCCTTGCGAGGTATGTTCTGCAGGCCTCGGTCTACTCTCTATGGAGGGAGCGAAATGAACGACGTCATGGTGCTCCGCCAGCAAACTCAACACAACTTATACAACGGATTGATCGCCAGGTTCGGGACCAACTGCTTGCTATTTCCAATGGAGGCGACAAGCGGCTTCGGGATGGTTTACAACTTTGGCTCGCTACACATTACTAATCTCTACTACTACTCTAAATGTCTAATTGTTTGAATCAAAAGTTACACTAGTTGTACAAACGCTATTTCTTTTTTTGAATCTAATTTAACATATTTTCAAAAAAAAAAAAAAAAAAAATTAGAGTGAAATAGAACTATTCATTTCTCTGTTTTTAGAGTACAAAATTGATCATTTAATCATTTGTGGGATAATAGCTACCAAAAATAAATCATTTGTGTGATAATATATAAGTGATGCTAATTGCAAAAAGAAGTACTAGTTATTCACTTTTCTATTTATGTATTCTAAAGAAGTTTTATTTCTATTCCACATTTAATTTAATAATATAGTAATTTAATTGAATATTTCTAAATTTTCGACTAAAAAAAACATAAAAATAAAAGGAAAATTTCCAAAAAAAATCTAATTAATTTTTGGATGTTTAATACCTAATATTTTATGGTTGGAATAAAAAATACATGAAATATCAAATCAGAATAAAAGTACACGGGACTGAACAGAACGTAGATATCATTTACTAGCCAGTGGTAGATATCAATCACACCTTGTTAAATAGATATATATAAACTATTTACATTACTTCTACAATGTATGGACTTAGTCTACTGGCAATGTGTTGTCTTTTTAACGACTAAACCAAGGTTGGAGTCCTTCCATCTCTCCATTCGCCATCTCCTTCTTCTACCTCCTCCTATGTTGAAAAACAACTACGACCAGAGCCGCCATCCTTCTCGGTTAAGTCCACCACCGTGATTGTCCCTAGTTGTTGTAGATATGAAATGCAAAAAAATGGAGGAGGATAGGATGAGTTCACTACAAGAAAAGTTGCTTATAGACACAATTTTTTTTGTAGCTATACCCATAATTTCGTGGCTATTAGGCCAATATCCACAAAAAGCCACAAAATATTTTTGTGTTTTTGAGCTTGTAGCTATCTGAAAATTGTGTCTATTCGTGGAAGCATTGCTACGAACTAGCCAAAAAATATTTTATGGCAATTAGCCACATATTGCAACAAACGATGTCGGTAGCTATAGCTTTGTAGCTAATTAAAATTTTATGGCTTTTATGGTTATTTTGGACACGATTAATCACAAAAAAAATCGTGGCTATCTCATTAATTTGATTTAAAAAAATAAAACACAAAATACAAAAACAAAATAAATCGTGAAACTATTGCCGCAAGACCACCGCCGACCACCCGTCGCAGGACCAAACCCATCACATGAACTGCTGCCACTAGAACTCCGGGAAAGAGAAGACGGAGCACAAAAGGCCTCTAACCTCAACAACAAAGGATTTAACCAAACCACCAGGGATCGTCCGTAATCTGGAAAAAAACAGATCTAAGAAACCGGATCTAATCTCATAAGCTTAAGCGATGAAATTGGAGACTGGTTTTGTCGTCACCACCCTCGGCTGCGAGATTTACCGCTAGGTATCCGTCACAGAGATCATCGGAGCAGTAAACCCAAATATCCTGAAACTCTAGCCACCTTCGCTTGAGGCCAGAGAAGTAACTCGAGGATGTTCCTAAGAGCATCCACCACCAACTGCTGCATCTTCCACCGATCGGATATGTGAGGAAATGGGAAGCAAACTGTTTAATTTTTCCATAAGAAAGATGGGATTGATTTTCTTATAATGATGAAAACGATAATAAGTAAAAGAGGAGAGAGATACGAAGAGAAAAGGAGAAAGGAACTGAAGAGTTTTAACCGGAAGAAAGAAAAAAAGAAGGAGAAGATTTCATCCGTTGGATTGAATCTATCAATGGTGGAGAATAAGCCAAAGCTCAATCCTTGTCTCTATGTATTAGCCAATGAGAGGCTTTAGTTTTTTTTTTTGGTTTTGTAGTTTTTGGTTTACTTTTTATGTATGAATATTAAATTTAAGGTTAAGATGTTATAATTTACGGTTTTAAAAATTAAGTTTCACATATATGTATATATATTATAATTGAGTTTTTGGTTTAAAATTTTAAATTTATAAATAAATAGTTTTTTTGTAAAGTAAATATATAAATTGCTTTAATATTATTGGTTTTGTGTATATATATAGTGAGTTCTGTTTTGGTTTAACCATTTATGATTCATTTATAATTTTAAGAGTTTTAAAGCTAAATAGGGTTTAAAGTAATTTATGATTCATTTAAAATTTGTGGTATATACATTAATGTGAGGGTTATGATTCAAAGTTTGAAAAATATTTGATTCAAAAGAATTAGATATTTTATAAGTGTTACATTATACATTTAGATATATTGTAATAATTATATATGTTTCTTAGAGTTAAAGGTTTTATGGTTTGTGTTTGTAGTTTAAAGTTTCGTATAGCCACATATATATATGCGAAAAATTTGTGACTGTCTTACTAAAATAAATCAAATTAGATAGCTCCTAATATTTTGTGGTTTTTGGTAGCTATTAGTCACGACTTAGCCATGAATTAGATTCGTAGCTAAATAGACACAAATTTGCTACAATATAGCTACAAACTAGACACGGTAATATTTTGTGTCTGAATTGTGGCTAACATATGATAGCTATAACATTTTTGTGACTCAATTGTGGCTTTGGACAGTTTTTCTTGTAGTGGTTGAATCCGGGTTCATATGTGAAACTCAGACATTACAGTTAGACTGTATATATCTAATTAACCATGTGTGATTTAAATATAACGCCCGTCCTTAATTGCTGTTCCCGGATTGAAATCTACCAACAATTTAAAAATAATATATTTTTTTAACAACGTTTAAAGATAATGTTTTATTTGGCACCAATTTAATATGTTATGTATTTTTATTCCAATAAAAAAATATTAGGTATTAAATGTTCAAATAAAAATTATTTGTATTTTTTTAGAAATTTTCCCTAGAATAAATGATTTTAATTTTAAAAATTTTAAAGTACACGGTTGTTCCAATAACGCAAACTTCTAATCTATTTAGAGTAAAAAGTAGATCTAACCATGAGATGATCTTTGTAATCCAGGAGTGGCCGTTGAAAAGCAAACTAGACCCAGCCATTTATGGTGATCCCACCTCACTCATTACTTCGGATGTCGTGGAAATAGAACTTAAAGGAATCATGTCTTTTGATGAGGTAAGATTATTAACATGTTACTGTGTATATGGAAAATTTCTTGAACGAATCATCAAATGTATCATCACTATCATGTAATGCATACAGGCTTTAAAGAATAAGAGACTGTTTACGCTGGATTATCACGATTTGCTTCTACCGTATGTGAACAAAGTGAGAGAGTTGGATAATACCACCTTATATGCTTCTCGAACACTATTCTTCCTCAGCGAAGATAGCACATTGAGGCCTGTTGCCATTGAGTTGACTTGTCCACAAAATATCAACAAGCCTCAATGGAAGCAAGTCTGCACTCCAGGCTATGATGCTACCTCATGCTGGCTATGGAGTCTTGCTAAGACTCATGTTACTGCTCATGATGCTGGTTATCATCAGCTTATTTCCCATTGGTATTGAAATCACTCTTTTATTTCAAAATAGATGATCCTCTCATATATACTGTTTTTCATTAAGAGAATAGATATAATATTTTCCGTTATCTACATTTAAAAAAAATATATTTTTATTACATTACATGCATGTGAAGACATAGTAACTACTAACTAGTAAAGATATGGTTAAATATACAGGTTGAGGACTCACTGCTGTGTGGAGCCATACATAATAGCTGCAAACAGACAGCTAAGTGCCATGCATCCCATCTACAGGCTTTTGCATCCTCATTTCCGCTACACCATGGAGATCAACGCTCGTGCACGCCAAAGTCTTATCAATGCAGGTGGAATCATTGAAACTTGTTTTTGGCCCGGGAAATATTCAATAGAGCTAAGTTCAGACGTCTATGATAAACTATGGAGGTTTGACATGGAATGCTACCTGCCGACCTCATCAGAAGGTCTTTTTACATAAAACATTTGTGGTATAAGGGGGATGGCTGAGGAAGATGAGACCGCAAAACATGGAGTACGCTTGACGATACCAGACTACCCATTTGCGAATGACGGTCTAATACTGTGGGATGCAATTAAGGAATGGGTGACAGACTATGTGAAATACTATTATCCAGATGCAGGACTGATCATGTCGGACGAGGAACTCCAAGGATGGTGGAGTGAAGTGCGGAACGTAGGGCACGAAGACAAGAAAAACGAACCTTGGTGGCCTGTCCTCGAAACACAAGATGACTTGATTAATGTGGTAACGACGATTGCGTGGGTCGCCTCAGGTCACCATGCAGCTGTGAATTTTGGACAGTATGGATATGGAGGATACTTTCCCAACCGACCAGCCACAACAAGGATAAGAATGCCTGTGGAACAACCAACAAATGAAGAGCTAAAGGAGTTCTATGAGGCGCCAGAAAAAGTGATGCTTAATACATACCCATCGCAGAAACAAGCGACGTTAGTGATGGTCACTTTGGATCTTTTATCAGCTCATTCACCTGATGAAGAGTACATCGGAGAACACCCAGAAGCATCTTGGGCCAACGAACCTATCATCTATGCTGCTTATGAACGTCTCAAAGGCAGGCTCCAATATCTAGAAGGAGTGATAGATGAGAGAAACGTGACCCTTTCTCTAAAGAATAGAGCGGGAGCTGGTGTAGTTAATTATGAGCTTTTGAAGCCCACCTCTAAGCAGGGGCGGACCCCGTTCATTATAGGGGTGCAAGTGCACCAGCTTAGTTTATGCATATTTTTTAGTGATGTGAGTAGCCTAGTGGTTTATGGTGCACCCCATAAAATTGGAGGTAAAAGGTTCAAATCCCCAACTGAACACTTTCGGGTTTTTTTTGCACCCTCTCAAAAGATTTGCTGGATCCACCACTGCCTCTAAGTGTGGTGTTACAGGAATGGGTGTTCTCTACAGTATTTCTATTTAATCTATGCATTTTCTTTCTCTCAGTTGCCTTCCTTATCAACCAATAAGATCTTTCTAGATAAATAAATCTTTTGGAGCCATGCGTTTTCACTTGGTTTTTATTAGGCAGCAGATCATGATGAATAAAAAGAAATGCAAGCATACAATAGTAGATAATTAATTAACTAGATCATAACCCGCACTGTGCAGCGGGAAAATATATGCGTAAATTTTGATTTGTTAGTTACAAAATAATAGTATTATCTTTATTTGATTTATTCTATGTAATTTATAATTTATAAATTTAATTTACTTAGTTTTATACTCCTGTTTCGACTGTAGTAGGTAAAATAAACTTAACGACTTACCATTATTAGGTATTGGGTATAATTGCTTAATTTTTATAGAATTGGTAGAATCAAGAAAACCCTTATTTACTCCTGATCCTATTTACAATTTGTAGCGGTATTGAATCAACGTAAAAAATTAATTAAAGTGCAAGAAAATTATATATATGAGTGGGAGGTAGAATGGAGTATAACAAAATATTTTTGTTACTAAAACTCGATCTTAGTGCAAAGTCATAAAATTTGAATATTTATAAGTATCAAATAAGGTAACCTGTAAAATATATATACGTTTTGAATAGTGTGACAGGACAATATATTACCTCTCCTACGATAGAGAATTTAGTCAATTTATTAATCATCTCATTATATTAAATTATATACATCAAATCGTCTCAAATTTTGAATTAATTTGTGAATGAGCAAAATCTTTTAGAAAATTAGATCATCAATTGTAAAAAAATTGCTTAAAAAAATTGTAACCCGGACTGTTTAGATAGTGGAGGTTTAACAATTTTTTGTGGATAACTATTTTTTTTTCCGAATGATCAAATAATATTATGATTGATCATAACTATTATTTACGATTTTCTAGTAAAAAAGTTGAGATTAAGGTTAAAATTATGTGTAAGAAAGATTGAATTTCTAGTTATTCAAATATCATATGTTATAATCTAATATTAATGTTATGAATAATTGTTTTATTGATACTATTGGCGAAAGTAGGTTTTTAATTTAATCGATTAAAATATCTTTATTATAAAATTGATATTTTCTGAGTTGATTTATGAATAAATATATTTTGAATTTTTTTTTGTATAACTTCTATTAATACATATTAGGTTCAAAATTAAAAGCATTAACTTATGTAAATTGGAAACACTATACTTTTGATACCTTGTTATGATTTTGATAATTTTTAATCAAAAAAGAGGAAAAATCAGTTGAAATCATGATTTAAGCTTCTTCATTGTTTAAAAGTTAAACAATTCTTAGTATATTATATAAGCAATGTGTTGAAAAATAAAAGAAAACAATTAAAAAAGCAACTATAATGAGTATATCTTGACTGAAGAATATTTTATTCTAGATAGTTAGCACATGGAAATATATAGATAGTTACATTTACTTAGTTTTATAATCTGATTTCAACCCGTTTTGGCTACATGATACAATGTTGTATCTTAGTTTTAATATATATATATATATATATATATGTCATTATTAAACGATTTAGAGATGCATAAATTTAATCTTAGTTATATAAATAAAATTAAGTTTTATAATTGTTCTAAATAGTTTATTATCGTTTCCTAAGATTTGTAACATCCGTGTTCCGGGAATAGAGTTTGGGTTATGTTGAGTAAAGCAAAAGAGTGGATTTTAATTAATTTTGGTTTAATTAAATCCTGATTTAATCTAATTAAACCAAAAAGCCCTAATCTCTTTCTCAACTCACGCCTCCTCTCATGCTTTTGTGCTTTGGTCGATATTTTCATCTGAGGGAGGGAGAGAAAGACAGTTAAGTATTGGTTATTTGGTGCAAAGGAGGAAGAGAAGGAGATCAAGCTTTTTCCTTAGTGTTAAGAGAGAAACAGAACTGTCAGGGTTTGGGAGAAGGAGGATCCGACTGGTCAAATCGTTTCGAAAAGTACTGATTTTTGGTAGGGTTGTAGATAAGAGATTTTCGTACACTCTCCTCTTTACAGAAGTGAATTTGGGTTAATATTTTAGGAGATATTAGCAGTTTCGTGGGGTGTTTCTTCTCATTCGCGGATTGAGACCAGCGGGTGTTACGGGGACGATTGCGGTTTCATCTATAATCTGATCGTGCTGAAATTTTGTGGGAAGCTTCTGGACGTATATACCTTGCTTTTCACCGGAGGTATTAGAAAGTTAACGGTTAGTTTTGATTTCGTGGTTTCACTTGTGAGGTTGTTCTTTTCTGTTTTCTTGGCAGTTTGTTTTCAATATTTGTTTGTTGTTGTGATTGGTTGTAGGAACAAGTTTGGTTGTTCTTGGATATTGGAAAGCCTCTCATTTGGTTGTATTTAGTTTTGTGAATCACTTGTTAAGGTTTGTTAAGGTAAGTGCAGGACCATGACTTATCTAAGCTGGAGATTTCTTTAATCTGCTTGTTTATGTGTTGTTTGGCTTGTTGATTTGTTGATTGATGATTGTTGGTTGATGGTTAGAGATGTCTCTATTGCTTGTGTGTATAGCCCAGTAGATGGGAGGATTGCCTTACTGAGTGTTTATTAAATACTCATGCATTGCAATATGTGTTTGTGGTGCAGGTAAAGGCAAAGTGTGACCGTGGAATCATGGCGATGAAGAGGAGGATGTTCTAGTGGTTCGTTTG
The DNA here is from genome assembly GCA_024034495.1 of Camelina laxa. Classification (NCBI taxonomy): domain Eukaryota; kingdom Viridiplantae; phylum Streptophyta; class Magnoliopsida; order Brassicales; family Brassicaceae; genus Camelina; species Camelina laxa. Next base: position 29,547,877 of record CM043882.1, read on the forward strand.
GTTGTCTGGCTTCTGTTAGGTTGCTAGAGTGGAATCCTAGAATGTTGTTTAGGATTGCTGGTTCTTTGGATGTTGTTTGGATCAATAGTTTGTGATTGGAATTAATATTGGCTATTTATATTTATTGGATATTGGTAATGTTTTCCGCTGATGATTGTGTTTGTGGTTAGGTGGCTAGTGGGTATGTGACCACTAGTTGTAGTTTATTATTATATTATATTATATATTTATTATTTATTATTATTATTTATTATTAAAAAAAAAAGGTCGGTCTTTTCATTTTGGTATCAGAGCCCTTACGGTTCTAGGTTTGGGTTCACTAGGTTTCTGTTATAGATGTTTGGGATTGCATGCTTTGATTGATTATGTGAGTTAGTCGATTGAGTGTGGCATGGGGTCCTAGAACATCCTCTTCGAGCCGACTGTGTGATTCCACGGTGAGTTTATGCTTTTGTGTTTTTTTGTGTTATGTTAAGATTGCTTGTTAGCCTCTGTTCTTGGAAGTGTAGTGGTTAAAGGTGTTTGATTTGTTGGTCATGGACGGGGACGTGGTCGTGGTCATGGTCGGGCGGGTCCCGAGGCCAGCGAGCGTGTGGTCTAGAGTTCCACGAGGAGGTATGTCGGAGGGTCGCGAGCGTATCAGGAGGGACCAGTGAGGGTTAGTCGGTGTGAATGCCGGGGTGCTGGGAACCCAGATGTGGGGTTGCAGCAGGTGGAGCCTAGGGTCGAGATGATCGCTAGGCGGATCTATTGGCGTGCTGTTGGAGCGGTTACCGAGAGGGGTACCAGTGCAGGCTCCAGTTGTACCGCATGTGGCGGGGTGCAGCCGAGGGCTATGGATGTTGAGGTTTTTCCTTCTTATGTTAGGAGGAGGGAGCGGTTGTAGATGACCGGTATGAGATTAATCTCAAGGGGTATCGGGCCTAAAGAGCCGGATAGGTGGATATATGCAGTTGGAGCAGATATTTTTGCAGCTTGGTGGTTAATCCAGTTGGATATTAAAAGTTGAGTGGGCAGGCGTAACATTGCAATGTTATACTTGGACCACATGAGGTACTTTTGGTTGGGAGATGTTTATAGTGGTTAAGGATTGTTGCTCCTGAGGGGATGGTGATTCTCCTGGATACCGATAGCTCGAGGGGCTGGGGGCTCCGAGAGTGGCAGAGGGGATTATGTTCCCCTGAGGGGATGAGTAGTTCCCCTGATACCGAGATCTTGAAAATTGTGTTCCAAGAGTGAGACGGTATAACTCGAAGACCCTGGTTTGAGAGTGAGATCGGTATGGCTCGAAGGTTGCGACCTAAGGGTGGTGGATTTGGGAGCAAGCAATACATAGGACGTGAGTATAAACAACCCGATTGAATGTAGACCTCGAGAGATTGACGGTGGTTTAATCTCGGGTTTTAGATGTGTTGACCAATGGTTCAGGGTTTTATGAACCAGAGCGGTTATGAATGTGTGGCTGTTTCGCCAGGATTGTGAGGCCGGTGGCGCTGGAGTCCCTGGAAGGGGAGTTACAGCAGGTTTGAGCCGGGAAAGGCATGTTTGCCAGATACATAAGTTCACGAGAAGCCTTCATGGCAGGATAAACTAATCGTTGCGACGATGCTGGATGAAGTTCATTGGAGATGGACAGGGTTGCTAGATTCAAGGTTTTGGTAAGCTTGTTGGAGGGAATAAGTCAAGTGGTTTGAGTTAGCGGTCTGCAAAGCATTTGACGCGGTGAATCAAAATATGCGAACGTATGGCATTTGTTTGTTTTATTACGCTCGTATTGATGATTTACTGTGGAGAATTGCCGAGTGGAAAAGCTATTTCTGGAATAAGTTATCTTGTGGAAGTTTCCCTAAGTGGGAAGTTACTAGAGTTTCTTGGACGAACAAGTGGGTTGATATTCAGGTGGCGGCGAGTGGATGTCAACATACTTGAGTATTTGTTTAGTTGAGCTGAGGAAGCAGCTAGAGGATTTATGGAGCAAGGGATTCATATGTTCTAGTGTATCACCGTGGAGAGCATCGGTGTTATTTGTTTAGAAGGAGGATGGGGGTTACCGCTTGTGTATTGATTACCGGGGTTTGAACCGGGTCACTGTGAAGAACAAGTATTCTCTTCCTAGGATCGATGAGTTGTTGGATCAGTTGAGCGGTGCTACTTGGTTCTCTAAGGTAGATCTGACATCGGGTTATCATCAGATACCAATAGATGAGGCAGATGTGAGGAAGACTGCTTTCAGGACGAGATATGGGCACTATGAGTTTGTGGTGATGCCTTTTGGTTTGACTAACGCGCCAGCAGCGTTTATGAGATTGATGAACAGTATGTTTCAGGAGTTTCTGGATGTATCTGTCATCATTTTCATCGACGATATCCTGGTTTATTCCAAGAGTCCTGAGGAGCATGCAGTGCATTTGAGGGCAGTTATGGAGAAGCTGCGGGAGCAGAAGCTGTTTGCCAAGTTGAGCAAGTGTAGTTTTGGCAGCGTGAGATGGGCTTTCGGGTCACATTGTTTCTGCAGAGGGGGTTTCTGTAGATCCAGAGAAGATTTAGGCTATTAGGGATTGGCCTAGACCGCAGAATGCCACAGAGATCAGGAGTTTTCTTGGACTGGCACTACAGGAGATTTGTGCAGGGGTTTGCAAGCAGAGCACGTCCTATGACTAAGTTGACAGGGAAGGATGTTCCTTTTGTCTGGTCAGAAGAGTGTGAGGAAGGCTTTGCAAGCCTGAAGGAGATGTTGACTACTGCGCCAGTGTTGGCTTTGCCTGAGCAGGGAGAACCCTATGTGGTTTATACAGATGCATCTAGAGTTGGCTTGGGGTGTGTTCTGATGCAGCATGGGAAGGTGATTGCCTATGCATCACGGCAGTTGCGGGTGCATGAAGGCAACTATCCTACTCATGATTTGGAGATGGGTGCTGTAGTTTTTGCCCTGAAGATTTGGAGATCTTATTTTTATGGTGCGAAGGTACATGTATTTACAGATCATAAGAGTCTGAAGTATATATTCACTCAGCCTGAGTTGATTTGAGACAGAGGCGGTGGATGGAGCTTGTGGCGGATTATGATTTGGAGATAGCCTATCATCCTGGTAAGGCTAACACGGTTGCAGATGCTCTGAGTCGGAAGAGGGTAGCTTCGGCTCAGGAGCAGGAGATGAAGTCTCTGGTAGGGGAGATCAGTGCTTTGAGCCTGTGTGCTGTTTCACAGGAACCGTTGGGTTTGGAAGCAGTAGATAGAGCAGATCTTCTGAGTAGGGTGCGGTTGGCTCAGGAGAAGGATTTGGGGCTAGTGAATGCCTCTAAGGATGTGGATTCCAGTATCAGGTCTCAGATAATGGTACTATCTTGGTGCACGGTCGGGTTTGTGTGCCCAAGGATGAGGAGTTGAGACAGATTCTGAGAGAGGCGCATGCGAGCAAGTTGTCCATTCATCCGGAGCGACTAAGATGTACCGTGATCTCAAGAGGTACTATCATTGGGTCGGGATGAAGAAGGATGTAGCTAGTTGGGTTTCGAGGTGTGATGTGTGTCAGCTAGTGAAGGCTGAGCAGCAGGTTTCTGGCGGATTACTGAAGAGTTTACCCATTCCTGAGTGGAAGTGGGATATGATCACTATGGATTTTGTGGTAGGATTGCCAGTGTCACGGACCTTTGATGCTATTTGGGTCATTGTGGACCGGTTGACTAAGTCGGCACATTTTCTGGCTATCAAGAAGACTGATGGAGCAGCGGTCTTAGCTAAGAAATTTGTGAAGGAGATAGTCAGGTTGCATGGGGTGCCAGCGAGTATTGTGTCTGATAGGGATCCTAAGTTCACCTCGGTGTTCTGGAAGGCATTCCAGACAGAGATGGGCACTAAGGTGCATATGAGTACAGCTTATCATCCACAGACAGATGGACAGTCAGAGAGGACGATTTAGACGTTGGAGGATTTGCTGAGGATGTGTGTGTTGGATTGGGGTGGCCATTGGGTGGACCACCTGTGTTTGGCAGAGTTTGCCTATAACAACAGTTATCAGGCAAGTATTGGGATGGCTCCTTATGAGGCTTTGTATGGGAGGCCGTGTCGTACCCCATTGTGTTGGACTCAGGTGGGGGAGAGGAGCATATATGGGGCTAGTTTTGTTCAGGAGACCTCAGAGAAGATTCGGGTTCTCAAGCTGAACATGAAGGAAGCCCAGGATAGGCAGAGGAGTTATGCTGATAAGAAAAAGAGAGAAGTTGAGTTTCAGGTGGGAGACAGAGTGTACCTCAAGATGGCCATGTTGCGGGGTCCGAACATGTCATTGACTGAGACTAAGTTGAGTCCGAGGTATATGGGTCCGTTCAGAGTGACTGAGCGAGTTGGACCAGTGGCTTATCGACTGGAGTTACCTGAGGTTATGCGTGCATTCCACAAGGTTTTCCATGTGTCTATGTTGTGGAGGTGTCTCCGCGAGGATGATCAGTTGTTGGCTAAGATTCCTGAAGATCTTCAGCCTAACATGACTTTGGAGGCGTGACCGGTGAGGGTTCTCGAGAAGAGGATTAAGGAACTTCGGAAGAAGAAGGTTCCTTTGATGAGAGTCCTTTGGGACTGTGATGGTGTTGAGGAGCAGACTTGGGAGCCTGAGGCGAGGATGAAGGCAAGGTTCAAGAAGTGGTATGAGAAGCAAGCCGCGACTTGAGCTTGTTTAGCCTGGTCCCATCTGTAATCCGTGGCTGGAGCGGGAATGGAGTATTCCAGCCCATCTCTCTTGTTACTCGGTCGCTTGGGGTGGTTGGTTGTGCGACTCAGTAACAAGATGAGGTGGTGTTTGGGGTACAAAGTTTCCGTGAGGCGGGGTTGTGAAGAGAAGTTTCCAAAAGTGGAAAGTTTTCAAAGGTGGAAAGTGCTAAATATGGAAAGTTTTGCGGGAGTCAGAATTTGTCCATTTTAGCGGTGGGAAGCCTTGGAGGGGCTTTTGTGGCCTTTGTAGCCGACTTTCGAGTCAGTGTGCCTGTGTGTGGCGGTCTTTTAGACATTGTGTGGCCTTTGTGGCGGGCTTTTAGCCAATTGTTGGCCTTTGTGGCGGGCTGTTTTAGCCAGAGTGTCTTTGTGACGGTCCTTCGGGACGGATGGTCTTTGTGACGGTCCTTCGGGACAGATGGTCTTTGTGACGGTCCTTCGGGACAGATGGTCTCTGTGACGGTCCTTCGGGACAGATGGTCTTTGTGACGGTCATTCGGGACGAGTGGCCTTGGTGGCGGTCATCTTTAGGACATTCGTTTTGGCCTTGGTGGCGATCCTTGTTAGGACATTTTGTTGGCCTTTGTGGCGGCCCTTGTGGCGTGTATATGATCCTTGAGTGGTCATGGGGTATCGCGGTGAGGGGATATGTGGTTGGTAGGACATTGAGATGTTTTTACGCGAGCCACGGGAAGGAAACCTGGTTAGGGATAGGACTCAGACGTGTTCAGAATCGTTTGCTCGCGACTCTTGGGGAACTTAGGTTCTCATAGTACTTCCATATTCAGAGACTTTGTGGCTCGGGAGTATGGTTGGTATATCGACTTCGGATGACGATCCGGGAGCGCGCTGTAGGGTGGCAACCCGAGAGACGAGTTTGGACTTTTCCTTATACATTATGGCATGCGGGCTTCGGCCTGATGAGGAGCCAACATTTGGCATGCAGACTTATGTCTGATGAGGAGCCAATAAAAACTCAAGGTTTAGGCCTACGAGTAAAGGAAAGTCCAAAAAGTCGAGAGCAAATGACGCCTAGAGCGTGAGTCTATCGCCTAGAGGTGACCTTCTGTAGATCAGTCGGAGGAGTGCGGGCCGTGGAGACAGTTGCACGGGAGTCCTTGGCTGATGGTCGTTCGAGATTCGAGGACGAATCTATGTTGGTGGGGGAGAATTGTAATATCCGTGTTCCGGCAATAGAGTTTGGGTTATGTTGAGTAAACCAAAAGAGTGGATTTTAATTAATTTTGGTTTAATTAAATCCTGATTTAATCTAACTAAACCAAAAAGCCCTAATCTCTTTCTCAACTCACGCCTCCTCTCATGCTTTTGTGCTTTGGTCGACATTTTCATCTGAGAGATGGAGAGAAAGACAGTTAAGTATTGGTTATTTGGTGCAAAGGAGGAAGAGAAGGAGATCAACCTTTTTCCTTAGTGTTAAGAGAGAAACAGAACTGTCAGGGTTTGGGAGAAAGAGAATCCGACTGGTCAAATCGTTTCGAAAAGTACTGATTTTTGGTAAGGTTGTAGATAAGAGATTTTCGTACACTCTCCTTTTTACAGAAGTGAATTTAGGTTAATATTTTAGGAGATATTAGCAGTTTCGTGGGGTGTTTCTTCTCATTCGCGGATTGAGACCAGCGGGTGTTACGGGGACGATTGCGGTTTCATCTATAATCCGATCGTGCTGAAATTTTGTGGGAAGCTTCTGGACGTATATACCTTGCTTTTCACCGGAGGGATTAGAAAGTTAACGGTTAGTTTTGATTTCGTGGTTTCACTTGTGAGGTTGTTCTTTTCTGTTTTCTTGGCAGTTTGTTTTCAATATTTGTTTGTTGTTGTGATTGGTTGTAGGAACAAGTTTGGTTGTTCTTGGATATTGGAAAACCTCTCATTTGGTTGTATTTAGTTTTGTGAATAACTTGTTAAGGTTTGTTAAGGTAAGTGCAGGACCATGACTTATCTAAGCTGGAGATTTCTCTAATCTGCTTGTTTATGTGTTGTTTGGCTTATTGATTTGTTGATTGATGATTGTTGGTTGATGGTTAGAGATGTCTCTATTGCTTGTGTGTATAGCCCAGTAGATGGGAGGATTGCCTTACTGAGTGTTTATTAAATACTCATGCATTGCAATATGTGTTTGTGGTGTAGCTAAAGGCAAAGTGTGACCGTGAAATCATGGCGATGAAGAGGAGGATGTTCTAGTGGTTCGTTTGGTTGTCTGGCTTCTGTTAGGTTGCTAGAGTGGAGTCCTAGAATGTTGTTTAAGATTGCTGGTTCTATGGATGTTGTTTGGATCATTAGTTTGTGATTGGAATTAATATTGGCTATTTATATTTATTGGATATTGGTAATATTTTCCGCTGATGATTGTGATTGTGGTTAGGTGGCTAGTGGGTATGGGACCACTAGTTGTACTTAATTATTATATTATATTATATATTTATTATTTATTATTATTATTATTTATTATTATTATTTATTATTAAAAAAAAAGTTGGTCTTTTCAAGATTTCTGAAACAATAAATGAATTCTGTTAGAACATTGCTTAAATAATATAATAAGTTATAGTTTTCTGTTTTTTTTTGTTTATAATATTATTCTTCAAAAACTAAATATTAAAATTTTAGCTCAAAGAGGTTTCCTATCTTATTGGAGAACTAACAAGTTAATTAACATTATGAATGGGTAATTAAACAAAAAAATTCCTAAATCCTAGAAAGATATTTTCTAAAACTTGATTGGTGATTCAATAAGTTTTTGCCGTCGCGGAAAGTAATGCGATTAGAGATAAATGCCCAGGAACATAATAACAAGATAAGTTATACATTTGTCATATAATAAGTGAGTTACTGAGTGCAAATGAAATAAGTGAAACTAAAATCAATTCTTGTTGCTAATCAATTACTATGTTTTTACTTTTTAGTATCTAAAATTATTACAATATAATATTTCATTAAAAAAAATCTAATTATTTTAATGCTAAAAAATACCACAAATCGTGTATTTCAGTTTTACTTATTTGCAAGAAACTTTTAATCTGGACATTGCAATCAATTACAAGTTGTGTCCCTGTTTGATTTTATTAAGAACTAGTAATTGATCCGCGCTACGCGCGGTAGTTAGATTAAGGTGTATTTTAGGTTTTGTTATGTATATTATTTGTTTGGTTACATAAATTCATCTTTATGTTTGTTTTTATTTGATTTTGGTTGCTTATATTGTTTTGTTGGTTATTTTTAATAAATATAGGTTTTGCAGTAAGTATAATTTAGTTTGCTGTTTACTTTTTTAAAATTGAGATCATCTTGTATGTTTTTAATGCTTTAAAAAAAAAAAATTACAAGTTAACATTGTCTAGTTGAAGTTGTTGTTTGGCTCTAATTGTTAGTTGTGATTAATTTATTATTATTTGTCATTTTGTGGTTGGATTGTTATTTAATATTTTCATATGTATTTTGTAAATTGTTGGAGTCGTTATTTTGTCCATGTTTTAGTGTTTAGAGTGAAAAAGGTTGTGTATTTTATTAAGAAAAATAAATAAAATCAATAACTTACATTTCTTTTTTTTTGGCTATTTTTCTTTGTTTCAGTCGGGCCAAATTTCTCTGTAAGGTTTATAATGTGTTGGTCTATTGGATCATTATTTGTATGTTATTGAGGTTGGAATGGATTTGTTCTTTTTCAAAATTCGATGTCCTCGTGAACGGATAGGAGAAGAGCAATGTTTGCGATCTAGAGGACAATATGAGCATTGAACATATTTTTTTGATGCTCATAATCATTTTTTCAGTCATCCCTTTCGTAATCCTTTTCCCTTATATATATATATATATATATTTTGGGGTTTGCATATTTGGTTGATTCCCACTCGTTTCGTATCTGTAGGGGGATATTATGTTATCCCCCTGTTGATTTCGTGAAAGGTAAATGTGAATTGGGTTGCAAATTTGTTTATATGAAAATGTGATGGCTTCCTTAGATTTTCTAGTTAAGTTGTGAGTTGTTTTTGTGTTCTTAGTTGTTATTTTTTTTCTGTTTGTTCTCTAAGTGATTTTTTCGATTCGATGTGAGTTGTGTTTTGGGAAAAAAAAAATTTCTTGTTTATCTTGCTGTAATTTTATAAAGTCCGGGTTGTTTTTTTGTTGGCTCAGTTTTTTTTTCATATAATTTAGTGTTACAGTTATCTGATTGTGGCATTCCTATTTTTGAATCTCTTTAGCTTATTAAAGGTGTGTTCATCTCTTTGCTTATTTGTCTTTGGTGATTGATTTGTGAAGTGCTGCCAGTGGTTGGTGTGAAGCGTATTGAAAAGGGGGAATCTGTTAGCTTATAACGGGAGTTGCTTCTTGTGACTTCAAAGTTGGACACAATATATATTGCCCCATCACGTAGCGAGTTTTCGAATTTTGAAAGGTAGGTCACATTGATCGACCCTTAGATGACACAACTCTAGAGAAAAACTTCAAATTAGATAGAGTTGTAAAAAACGAATAAATGAAAAGTCTAGTTAAGATGGAAACAACCTTCTCATCAATGAGTAGGAAGTCGAAGTCTAGTTAAGATGAAAACAACCTTCTCATCAATGAGTAGGAAGTCGATGCCCATGAGTTGGCCTCCTTTTTTGACATTGCGATCAGGCCATTGACGAATCATTCTTCCGACGATCTGTTGGTGAAGGCGCCCAGCTTTGAGATTTTTGAATGAAACGACCGGGGAATCCATGTTAGTGAGGAGAAATTAAAGAGACGAAGAAAAATATATGAAGCATAAAATTGGAGGAGAAGACATTATATATGACTTACACCAATTAAAGATAGAGTAGTGGGTCTTGAATTGAAAGAGCGAGCATTGAACGGGATGAATTACAGTAATAGAGAAAAAAGTTACAATGGAGATGGAAGAGAGAGAAGACAGCGAAAGGGTGTGGAGGAGTGGAGAACATTTATTTCAAAGATGACCATTAGGTGAACCGAGATGAAAGAATGAGAAGGGCAGGGACGCTTTAGGTCCACAACAGACGACGGCGCTGTGGAGTATCGTGGAAAGGGGTTTTATTCTTTGGGCCAAAAAAACATGGTTTAGTGGATAATGTCGCAAAATTGGGAAAATGAATTAGGCTTCTACAGAAATGTAATAGAAATAAATAATAACTGCTTGGTGGTTAATGTCAAAAATATGGGCTTATTTTGAAAATATGGACTTATTAAAAAGAGAGGTATGCTGAGATGGCAGCATCAGAAGTTAGGAAATTGCACTTTAGATATATATAGATAGATATTCAAATACTCCGTGCTGCGCACGGGATTTGTGTTATTTTTTTTGTTTAAAGTTAAATATACTTTAAGGGGTGAACAGATATTATATATATATATATGATACAACTACACCATATAATTAACATGGTAATTTATATGGGACATAATTATGGCCTCGTTTTTGTTTTCTATTTCAACCAAATTAATTTATCTATTAAACAATTTAAACCCAACAGAATAATTATATGACTATTGTTTGCTATCATTTATTTTTGTGTAAGTAGTTTTCTACAATCTTTATTTCCTTTCCAAATTAATTGCTGCTTCTAATGCAAATTAATTATATTTTTGATACTTTTGGCATCACATTCTTTTATTTTATAATTAAATATTTTTTGGGGTGCATTTTCATTGTTTTTAGAATATTTTTCATCAGGTTTTAGAAATAAAAATTGTAAAACATATCTTATAATTATGTTTATGGATAGTATCCAACAAAATGAAAATATTGATTTTTTCATGTTTATTTTTGTAATACAAACCATATTTTCAATATACTAATATTTTTTTTTTTTGCCTACAATATGAAGTGCATTTGTTAACTTTGTAAGATGAAAATATTAGAACATTACCATGTTTACAACACTAAGGAACTGGTATGGAACTTCATTTATATTTGTTTTCTTTAGTTAAGAAGTTGTTATTTACATATATTTCTTAATTATGTTGATAAGAATTATTTAGATTTTTATAGTTAAAATATGATAAATTTGTGTTGCGTCGGTACAATCGTATGGTTGCATGATGTAATTGCTTTATCGCTTTCATGTTAATCTTTCAGATTCTTGGCCATAGAGTATAATTCATGTATTTTTATAGATAATCTCCAGGCTATAGAGTATTCTCTGTTCTTTATTTTACTTTTATTGACAACTTAAGAATGGAGAAATTGTGCCTGCATTACCAGAGAACTAACTTTGAATATAAGATGTTTTTACTTGCTTTCTTCTTAATCTAACCAAATAAGAACTAATGTAAACCTGCAAATCTGTTATTACCTTCATGTTTCATGTGCGTTTTCTGAGTAAGTATTAACCCATTGACAACAAAGTCTCGTGTAAACAAAAAAACCCTCGTGCATGTAGTTGATTAAAGGCGTTGAAATCTTATTATCCCCTGAAGCAGCATATGTTACATGCATAAGGAAATGGTCTAAGTAAACTTTTTTTCGCGAGAAAGACTTTGGAACTGCTATGTTTTTAGCTTGTATTAAGTTTTAAAAATAAAAATAAAGTGTGCTCTTTTAAACATATATATATATTCAGAGTTCAGACGAAACGAACCATGAAACCAAAGCTTATTACGTTATGGCTATTGTCATCTTCTGTGTGCATCTAGAGTAAAGACGTCTCTCAAGTCTCAACTACCAGTTGATAAATAACCTTTAACGTCGAACAGTTTTAGAAGAAAAATGAAACGTTAACCGTTTCAGAAAATAAAAGTAGACAAATAATAGGATCATGATAAATCACCTAAACTGATTAAAATAAGAAAGTGTGGCTGATCGAACCAATAAAATCTCGTTGAAATTGTTTGTCCCGTATTAGTAAACTATGTCTTTGAACCTTGCTTTCAGTTGAGGCTTGAGGGCTTAGAGCTTTAGTGCTGCTGAGAAAGTTCTATATATCATTATAGAAAATATATGACGACACTTTTTGTTTTTATCTTTATACCTATTCTCATGCAACTAGACGAAGTCAGTGAGAATTATGGTGTATGACTTAGATTTATGCAATAGCAAGAAAGATCCCTAATTAAAAAAAAAAAAAAGATTTTACCACGAACTCTTGTGTGCTTGAGAATTCGGCGTCAAAGAGCTAGCTATCATGGACAAATGGTCTGAGTGTGTGAGTTTGAACATCATCATATCATCCAAAAACCAAAACTTCTCTGACACCTAAGAGAGACACTGAAATCTAGAAAACATGGATTAGGATTGTTGATCAACCTCCAACCCAATGCTTCTCCATGAGCTAGAGAGACAACAAAACAGTAAACATGAGAAAACAGGACGTGAATTTAAAAAGCCCATAAACTGAAGAGGAAGCAAGAAGAAGAAAGGTCATATCTTCTTACATGTGGTCTTCTAGCGTAGAAAAATTGCACATAGAAGTTATAACTAAAGGTGAGATTAGTGAAGTCGTAACTTATCTGATGGGATTTAAATTGAAAAACCAGGAAGCCACAGGAGATGAGAGAAGCTTGAAACGGAAATCATGGCCATGTGGGGGAGACAATGGGTTTTGAGGTTAACGTTTCATATGCTTAGCGGAATTTTTTTTTTTGTTTTGTAAGATGTCGCTTGGTTAATTTGTAGATGTTAATTGTTATATTAAAAATGAGTTAGATGATGTGGCATGCTCTAAGATGAATTTGAAGTTTGCTGAGGTGGCTACATAAGAATTATGTAAGAGAAGAAAATGTAACTTTATATATATATATGTATATATATTTGTACGACCGGTAAACAAATATTATGTGAAGTGTTTTTTTCGGACAAAATATTATGTGTGAAGTGTAAAAGAATAATTCCAAACGCTACCGTCTATACTCCATTTAGTACATTCTTGATATACATCTTATTCAACGAGTTTGGTCAAATTTGGTCGACACCAGTATCTCGAGAAGAATTATTGTTATTGTTTAGTGGTCGGTGGGTTCAATACTTGTTGAGATTTGGTGTCTATCTGAAAATTGGTGGAAAACTGAAAATGGGAAAAGAAAAAAAAAACTTAGAAACAATATGGGTGGGCAATAACTAAATTTCTTGATTATTTTGCTTCATGCGTTATTATGAAATCCTGTTTCAAAAATCTCTGTTTAGTATTAATTACGCCCCACAAAATCGCTAGACCCACCATTCCGCTTCGATTAATGATTAATCCAAGGGCGAAGCTGGTTGAGACCACAACTGAGATCGAGAAAGATATCCGAGCACATGCCGTAAGGGTCAGTCCACTGGTTCAGCCGAGGAAGGCTCAGCATCATAAAAGTTCTGGCAAGGACGGCAAGCCTGTGTAGGGAACCAAGAGGAAGTGAGAGGCTACACAGAGGCCGAATGGTGCAGGGTGCTACGGGTGCGGTAGCATGGACCACAAAGTTGCTAGCTGTCTCCAGAGGAGTGCTACGACGGCAGCTCAGAGGGTGGTTTGTGTGTGTTATCATTGCAGGGAGCCTGGGCACATCAAGCCCAAGTATCCCAAGTTGCAGCAGGTGGCGGTGGTAGCATTCCACCATGGAGTACAGTCGGGAGTGCAGCCGATTGCACGGATCGAGCAGGCGCCGATGGTGTACATGACCATGGAGACTGATGGAACTAGTGTCAGACAATCACAGGTATAACTTCTGGGACTAAGACTTGGTGAATTTCAGTATTTTAGATTTTTATGAATGCATGTGATAAAGTATTAGGGTTCTTAGCACATGAGGTTTGTGTAGAGACCTTATTGGTGGAAGGGTTTAAGTCCCACGTTATATTTGATTATGGAGCAACCCATTGCTATATTACTCCAGAGTGCACCGGGGGCACCAATATTAGTGGATATCCCAGAGAGCGAGCGGGAGTTGTCAGAGACGCGGGGGAGTCGAGGCCAGCGGATTTGATTATATGTTCTGTGGATATTATGATGTTATCCTAGGGATGGAATCGTTGCGTTGTCACAGGGTACATCTAGAGTGGTCTTTAACCATTCAGAAGATAAGTTGGAAATTGAGGGAGTGAGGCCAACTTTGAGGAGTCTTGTGATCTCGGCCATGCAGGCGGGAAGATGATCGAGAAGGGACATGAGGCTTATTTGGTTACAATATCGATGCTGGAGTCAGTAGAACAATCTACGGTTGGCGTTGTCCAGGTTGTTGAGGAGTTTGAGGATGTGTTCCAGTCGTTGTGGGGGTTAGCACCTTCTCGGTCGGATCCCTTCACGGTTTAGCTGGAACCGAGTACGATGTTGTTATCCAAGGCGCCTTACTGGATAGCTCCAGCAGAGATGACAGAGTTGAAGAAGTAGTCGAAGGATCTTTTGAGAAAGGGATTCATCTGTCCTAGTGTTTATGGGGAGCGCCGTTGTTGTTCGTTAAGAAGAAAGACGGGAGTTTCCACTTGTGCATTGATTATCGGGGTCTGAACCGGTTCACTGTAAAAAAGAAGTACCATCTTCCCATGATCGATGAGTTTTTGAATCAGCTGAGGGGTGCTACTTGGTTCTCTAAGTTTGATCTGAGGTCGAGTTATCATCAGATTCCGATATATGAGGTATATGTGAGGAAGATGGATTTCAGGATGAGGTATGGGCATTATGTGTTCATGGTAAACGCGCCAGCAGCATTTATGAGGTTGATGAGCAGTGTGTTCCAGGAGTTTTTGGATGTGTCTGTTATCATTTTCATCGATGATATTCTAGTGTATTTTAAGAGGCCTAAGGAGCATGCGTTACACTTGAGAACAGTGTTGGGGAAGCTGCGAGAGAAGAAGCTGTAGGCTAAGTTGAGCAACTGCAGCTTCTGGCAGAGGGAGGTGAGATTTCAAGGTCAAATTGTCTCGGTGGAGGTAGTCTCTGTGGATCTAGAGAAGATTCAGACCGTCATGGATTGACCTAAATCATAGAATGCCATGGAGGTCATGAGTTTCCTTGGTTTGGCGGGTTACTACAAGAGGTTTGTGAGGGGGATTGCGGGTAAGGCATGCCCGATGGCTAAGTTGACATGGAAGGATATTCCTTTTGTTTGGCCATGGGAGGGTTTCGCAAGCCTGAAGGAGATGATGATTACTGCGCCAGTGTTGGCATTGCCAGAATAGGGTGACCATTATGTGGTTTATACAGATGCATCTAGAGTTGGCTTAGGGTGTGTGTTGATGAAGCATGGGGAGGTTATTGCCTATGCTTCTAGGCAGTTGCAGAAGCATGAGGATAATTATCCTACTCATGACTTGGGGATGGTTGTTGTGGTTTTCGTCCTGAAGATTTAGAGGTTTTATCTTTGTGGCGCGAAGGTACATGTGATTAGAATCATAAGAGCCTGAAATACATATTCACTTAGTCTGAGCTGAATTTGAGTCAGCGATGGAGTTGGTGGCAGATTATGATTTGGAGATTGCTTACCACCCTGGTAAAGCTAACTTGGTTGCATATGCTCTAAGTCGGAAACGGGCGGCTTCGGCTTAGAAGCAAGATATGGAGACTCTGGTTGGAGCGATTAGTGCATTGAGGATATGTGTTGTATCTCAGGAGTCATTGAGTTTGGAAGCGGTTGATCAAGCAGATCTTCTGAATAAAGTGCAGGTGGCTCAGGAGAAGGATATGGAGCTGTTGAATGCCTCTAGAGATGTTGATTTGGAGTATCAAGTCTCTGCCAATGGTACCATTCTTGTGCATGGTCGGATCTGTGTGCCCAAGGATGAGGAGTTGAGGCAGGAGATCCTGAAAAAGGCTCATGCGAGCATGTTTTCTATTCATCCAGGAGTGACTAAGATGTAATGTTACCTCAAGCAATACTATCACTAGGTCGGTATAAAGAAGGATGTAGGTAGTTGGGTCGCAAAGTGTGATGTGTGCCAGCTAGTGAAGGCTGAGCATCAGGTTCCGAGTAGCTTGTTGCAGAGTTTACCAATTCTAGAGTGGAAGTGGGATATGATCATGAGACTTCGTGGTAGGATTGCCACTGTTTTGTACTTTTGATGCGATTTGGGTCATTGTGGACCGATTGACTAAGTCGACACATTTTTTTGCCATCAAAAAGACCGATGGGGTTGCGGTTTTGGCTAAGATAAATGTGAAGGAGATAGTCAGATTGCATGGTAATATTGCGCGTATTGTGTTTGACAAGGTTTTTCAAGTTCAGTTTGGTGTTTTGAAGGGCGTTTCAGGCAGAGATGTGCACTAAGGTGCATATGAGTACAGCCTATCATCCTCAGACGAATGGGCAGTCGGAAAGGAGAATCCAGATTTTGGAGGATTTGATGAGGATGTATGTGCTCGATTGGGGTGGCCACTGGGCGGATCACCTAAGCTTGGTAGAGTTTGCTTACAACAACAGCTACCAGGCGAGTATCAGGATGGCTCCTTATGAGGCATTGTATGGGAGGTGATGTCGTACACCGTTATTTGGGACAGGTGGGGAGGAGCATATATGGTTTGAATTTGGTCCAGGAGACCTCAGAGAAGATTCAGCGTCTGAAGCTGAACATGAAGGAGGCTCAGGAATGGTAGATGAATTATGCTGATAAGAGGAGGAAGAATCTTGAGTTTCAGGTTATAGACAAGGTGTACCTCAAGATGGCCATGTTGCGGGGTCTAAGCAGGTCATCATGAGAGACTAAGCTGAGTCCAAGGTACATGGGTCCATTCGGAGTGGTTGAGCAGATGGGACTGATTGCATATAGGCTGGAGTTGCCTCATATTATGCGTGCGTTACCAAAAGTCTTCCATGTGTCGATGCTGTGGAAGTGTCTTCACAAGAATGATCAGTTGTTAGCTAAGATTCCCTAGGATCTTCATCCCAACATGATTTTGGAGGTGAGACAAGTGAGGGTTCTTTAGAGGAGAATCAAAGAACTTCGGAGGAAGAAGATTCTTTTGATGAGAGTCTTGTCTGATTAGGATGGTGTTGAAGAGCAGACTTAGGAGCCAGAGGCGAGGATGAAGGCAAGTTCAAGAAGTGGTTTAAGAAGTCGGTCGAGGCTTGAGCTTGCCTAGCCTTGGTCCCAGTTGTCTTAGTGGTTGTTGGTGAGGTGAAGTCTGTTACTGTAGCGGAATGGAGGATATGGTAGTGTCATTGAGATGTTTTATGTGAGCCACAAGAGAAAAACCTGGTTAGGAGATAGGACTCAGACGTGTTCAGAAGTGTTTGCTCTGATGACAGTTGGTCCTGAACGACTCTTTGGAGAGCTTTAGTTCTCCAAGTAAGGTCATATTTTGAGACTTTGTGGTTTGAGAGTATGACTGGTATATCGACTTCGCATGACGATCCGAGGACGCGCTGTAGACGAGTTTTGAGCCACACAAAGTTTTTGAATAAAACATTAACAAAATCATTTTGTATTTTTAGTGTACATTGGCAGCGGGTAAATGACGTCAAAGTTACTATTCGGTAAGGTTGGTTGATGAAAATTTTGCAGATTTGGTATATTTGATTTTAGCATAATTCATTTATGGATTTATCCGTGGAGTGGAATTGTTTTTAGGCTTCTAAAATTGAGTTTTGTTTGAAGGCTACAATGGGGCAAGGTGTTACTAAAGATCTCGGACAAGGACTTTGTTGATAGTTATGTACAGAGCAGTACTACATACTACAGTTGGTAGTTTCGTTAATAGTTCAATGACATTGCAGACCCATAAGTACATACTTCTCACTATGAATTATTAACGGATATTTACAAGTCAGGTAACAAAACGGGTAATATGATGGGTAATGGAACGGATATTAAAAATTAATTTAACACCCGATACTTGATCCTTACTTACGGTAATATAATTTTAATATTTTTCACTCGATCCTAAAGTTGCGGGTATCTTTTTTTTGGGATGAGTACAAGCCGAGGAACAAGTTGAATACGGATAATGGATATTAGTGATGAGGTCTACCTATTAGTAGTTTAATATGACTCAAAACTCACCATATAATTAATTAATACTATATTATATAACATGTAAATGAACAATACAACATAATTCTAATCTTAACAAATAACAAAATAAAAAAATTTCTGTGCTACCAGTGCTGGTCATTATCTAATACATCTGTATATTTGTAAAGTCAAATTATTCAAACCATAAAAAGAGGAAAACAAAAATAAATCATACATCTTCACCTATTCACTCTCTTCTCTTTTTAAAACTACATTTATAAATTTATTCAGAAAAAAAAAATAATCAATCATGAAATGTTTGTATTTAATACAGATAGTTAATTTTAAAGATTGAATAGAAATTGTTGATAAAAGGAAAAAAAATCGATATTGTGAAATGTCCTGTTGTTTTCTCATTTTGACTAATTATATTAAAACATTAGAGTCGTGATTCTCCTTCTTTCAGTTTTGTACTATTCTACGTGCTCTCCAAGTAAATCATGTGTTGACCACTCCACCCAAAATAATATCTTTGGACCAAAAGAGAAATTGGAAGTATTGTCCGATTTACTTGTAGGGCAAACTTCTTATACATGTATAAAAGCACACAAGCATTACCCTCGTAGAAGATGCAATAGAGTTTAACAATGTCATCATCATCAGTTCCTGCTTACTTGGGAGATGAAGATTTGACTCAAGAAACAAGAGATCTTATCTCTTCTCTTCCAAAGGAAAAAGGTTGGTTAGTGAGTGAAATGTATCAATACCAAGGACGTTGGCACACACAAGCTCTGTTACAAGGAATCTTAATCTGTCAAAAACGCTTTGAAGCCAAAGATTCCGACATCATCCTCGTCACTAATCCTAAATCAGGTACCACTTGGTTAAAAGCTCTTGTCTATGCTCTCCATAACCGACACAAGTTTCCAGTTTCATCTTCTGGTAACCATCCTCTTCTGGTTACCAATCCGCACCTTCTCGTGCCCTTCTTGGAAGGAGTTTACTATGAATCCCCAGATTTTGATTTCTCCGGGTTGCCTTCTCCAAGACTCATGAACACGCACATATCGCATCTTTCACTACCAGAATCCGTTAAGAGCTCGTCTTGTAAGATTGTGTATTGTTGTAGGAACCCTAAGGACATGTTTGTGTCCTTATGGCATTTTGGAAAGAAGCTAGCTCCTGAAGAAACCGCAGCTTATTCCATAGAAAAAGCGGTTGAAGCGTTTTGTGAAGGGAAGTTTATAGGTGGACCCTTTTGGGATCATATATTGGAGTACTGGTACGCAAGCCGCAAGAACCCGAACAAGGTCTTGTTTGTTACTTACGAGGACCTCAAGAAGCAGACCGGAGCTGAGATGAAGCGAATCGCTGAGTTCTTGGGATGTGGTTTTATTGAAGAAGAAGAAGTGAGAGAGATTGTGAAGTTGTGCAGTTTTGAGAGTTTAAGTAGTTTGGAAGTTAACAGAGAAGGGAAACTGCCAAATGGAATGGAGACTAAGACTTTCTTTAGAAAAGGAGAAACTGGAGGATGGAGAGATACTTTGAGTGAGTCCTTGGCAGAGGAAATTGATCGAACCATCGAAGAGAAGTTTCATGGTTCTGGTCTGATCTTTTCTTCTTGAATCGATCTTTTAAACTTATAATGTTTTTGTTGTGCTTAAGTTATGTTTTCTTCGATCCTGTGAGAACCTTTTTTTATATAATTTATGTTTGTTGTTGTTCTTTTTTTTATTGAATAAAACAGAACTTTCATTAAGCTTAAATCCTCAATAGAGGGATGTTCTTACAACTTAAGATCAAAGGATTACAAGAAAAGTAAAGATAGAGACTACATGAGTCTTCCAACAAAATGCACAACTTTGAGGAGTTTGCAAAGGGTGAAAGGTCTTTTGGAGTCTTGCAGGATTCAAGCTTGATGGCAAACTTCAGGGAATCCCTAACCATTAGCTGGTTAATATTCGCTCTTACGATAAACGCATGGGAGCTTTTAAAAGTGTGCTCCACAGAGGAGACTGAGAGGTGAGATGGTTGTCGAGTGGTACTGGTGATTGAGGAAAGTGCGACTGGGAGAGGCGGTAGCAGGGGCATGGGATCAAAAGGTTCAAGCGTGGGATACAGGCAAGCTGTCGGATCGGATTCATAATTGTATACAAATAAAGCAAACGTCCGGACAGGGTTAAGAGATTGACCTCGACATATTAGTCTAAGAGGCAGCTTTGGAGACATCGATGTTCCGCTACCGAGATGAACTCGTCTTGACCAAGCAGAGATAACAGATGCGACCATAGAGATGCCAACTAGTTCTTGTTTTGGATCAGTTGTCGGGTGGGGTGGATAAGGGCAGCTGGTGAAAGCAAGGTAACCCCACCATCTTAACGGTGGGATCATAATGCCAAGTTTCACCAAGCAAACTCCCTCGGAGAGATAATCCCTGGGAGATCCATATATAGCGGTTTCCAAATAACTCTCATACCAATCGACCAAAGATGATGGCTTAAGGATCAGAAGTAGACTTCGTGTTGATACCATTGAGCACATCAAACGTTGAAAGGAGAGGGAGAGAGTGGAGTTAATACCAGACCTGGACTCACACTGAACTCGACACAAGAGGGGTTCAAGTAAATTGTAAGAAACTAATGTTCTGCTAACGAGGGAGCCTCGCCTTGACCAAGCAGTTAACATTGGGTCTAACCAATTTGACCTTGAAGTAATGCGCTTAAAAACGGGTCGGAGAAGGTTCCAGTGAAGGGATGATGTATAGTCTAAAGAGAAAAGACTATCTACCAGGGTTCCATGATAAGATTGGGGAGCAAACCTGGGCCAAAGGGGTAGTGAGGTTGGAACAGAGCAAGCCGGGGTTATGCTGTTCATTGTCAAGATCTTTAAAGGCTCCGGTGTCAACACAGAGCTCCCGTCCCGCTGCCTCCAAATCGAACACTTGGAGGGAGGATATAGATCCGGGGATAGGTGAGATGTTAGAGTTGACTGTGGACAAGACCCGATCGAGAGAGAAGCACCAAGGGAACCAGGGCAAACGGGGGGTTGAGGAACGAAACCAGTCAGCTTGAATCTCAGGTGAGCAGCCGCACTGAAAGAGGAGGATGGGCGCGAAGGGACGATGGGAACTGATTGAGACTGGTGTGAACTCGGAGGTGAGATCTGGATTCTCCCGAGACCTCTGGTGAGAGCCAAAAACAAAGACGAAAAGCGTATAGAGATGTAATAGAGGAGCAGGGGACTTAAGAGATCCCGACGCCGGCGAGCCGGAGCTCTACCGGCGTCGGAGTAAGGTGAGTTTAGAGGCGCCTCGATTGTCGTGCCTGAGAGAAAGATTTTGTTGTTGTTCTTTTATGAATAAAATAAATCATGTATTCATGTGTTTGTTTTCTTTATATATAAATTAAATTTGTTTTTTTTTGTCGCGCCCCATCACTGTTGGATTCAGATTTCAGATTTCGGATTTCGGCACATGCACTGTTAGTAACTAATTACTCGTCAGCTACGGGTTAGAGTCAGTTTATCTTCTTCTTCTTTTTTCCAATCTTGTAAAGTTCTATTTTATTCTAACTACCTACGCATGACTAACTAGCTAGTTGTAGACTGAGGATAAAACAGCCAAAATAAGTTCAAACTATTTGGCTTTTTCATATTCAATCTATGACATTATGCATTTATCAACATGAATCCATTATTAAATCAAATTTTTTACTCTAACTTTATAAATTTAGCCAATTTCAATATTTTTTATAAACGGTGTTAGTTGACCACTTCAGGATTAACTCTCCTGGTTTGATATGGTTGCCAAAAAACTGAATATTTATATATTAAAAATTAATAATTAATTAGATAATTGGAATACAATTAGAATTTTGATTTTGTTTAAAAATCGTGGATATGAAAATAACAACACTTATTATTTTGATTTTAAATGACGTATTTTTATTATTTGGTGTATTTTTTCAATCTAAAACAATTGGATATTAAACTTCCAAATCAAAATAACTTTAGATTTTTTTGGCATTTTCTTTTGACAAAATCTATAAATAATTTATTAAATGATATACTATAATTGATCAAAAGAAGTCATCAATTTCACTCTTTATCTTGTGAGGATTTCTTTGCGCAAAAAAAATATATTATGAGGATTTCAAGATAAATTTAACCACCTTGTTTTTTTTTTTTTTTTTGCACCGACAAAGTGAACCTTTCATTGGTTCAAAAACAAAGTCTATTGAAGATAAAGATTTTTATCCTAATGTAGGAGATTTGTGTGGCTTAAGATCCATCAATGATTAAATATTTGGTGTATTTTTATTCCAGTCTAAAACAATTGGGTATTGAATGTACAAATAAAAATAATTTTGGTTTTTTTGATATTTTTCCCTCCTAAAATCTAAACAATAATTTATTAAATGATACTTCTTCCATGTCAAAATATAAGAATTTTAATGTAAGACTACACATATTAAGATAGTTTATTTTTTAAAAGAATAACTTATATATTTAAACTAAAAAAATTCATCCAATCAGAAACAAGACTGCATAAATAATAATTACAAATTATTAAATATATATTTAAATTGTATGGAAACTTACAAAACATCTTATATTTTCAAACGAAAAAGAGTGACCAAAACATCTTGTATATCGAAATGGAGGGAGTACATAGTTGAACAAAAAGAAGTTGCGATCTATGTTGCATGGAAACTCTTTTTAAGGTCTGTTTTCCGTTTCCAAAACGGAAACTCGTGTAAACACGGAAACAAGCTACGGAAACACGATTCCTAAAAATGTCTGTTCGAAAACACGACGGAATTTTTTTTAGCTTAGAAATTTAATAAATAAAATAATTTGAACATATATATTCATAATACATATAAATATATAATATTATTAGTGTTTTTTTTTTTTTTTTGTCACCCAAACTTAGATTATGATTAGAACGATACAAGGAGGAGAAGCCTATTCGGACAGACCCGAACAGCAAACTTGGAAGATGAAACAACTAAAGCATAAATCAAACATAGAGACACAAACTTGAAAATACTTGACAGGGCACCTGGAGAAGTATTGAAACTAACTATCACAAGAACACCCATGAAAGAAGTAACAATCAATACATAAACATCGACTGGAACATAGTTAGTCACTATACATTGAGTACATTGTGACGTTGAAAGAACTGCCTCAGACATGGGCAGGTTGACACCGGAGAAGTATCCGGCGAACAAAGAACGCTGGAACAGAGCAGAAGCTGAGACAGCAGAGATGTTTTTTGGCTGGGCACAAACAGGCAAGAATAAATCAGAGAAGTATCCGATGAACCAATTCCGCCAAAGTTGGGCAGAAAAGGAACCAACAACAGTGGTTCTAACCTGTAGACCAACAGAACTAGTCTCACCTGCAATCAAGAGGAGACCGGAGTAGTATCCGGTAAAGTCGGAGAAGTATCCAAAATTTACAACCTTGCAACAAAGAGGTTCAAGAGGGAGACCAACTTTAGGCAGAGAGAAGGGGACAGACTTCAGGGGAACACCGGGAGGGAGGAGGAAGGAGAACCACTCCCCATCAAACTCTTTGGGAAGACAGGAGCCAAAGAACGGCAACGACCAAGGTGAAGTAAACTCGTCGTCTGGTGGATCTGGCGGTTCTGGAGGGGACAAGCAGCTCACCCGCATCGCTAGATCTGGCGGTCTTGGGCAGGAAGAACCTGTTAAAAGCAGGAAACGCTGAACCAGAGTCATGGAGAAGGAAACAAACTTTGCCGGCGTCATAAATCTATCGACGGAAGAAGTAGCAGATCGATTAGGCAGCGAGGAGGGCGGTGGAAAGACACCGGAGGATGGGAAAAACCATATCTTCGACGAGCGGCTGTCTCGGGCTTCGTGCTTGGGAGAGAAAACTAGGGCGACCTTCAGTTGGCTTGTAATTAATATTATTAGTGTTTTAATTCAACTATTTAATAGTTATTTTTGAATTTGTGTTGTTTCAAATATTTGTTTTGATATAAGTTTTATGTTTGGTGTTTTACTTATGTATATACATATATATCTAGCTATGTATATGTATATGTTTCTAAAACGTTTCCATTTCTTAATTTTAGAAAAATATCGTTTTCCGTTTTCGAAACGTTTAGCTTCCGCGTATCCGCTTCCTTTTCCATGCAACCTAGAATATGATCATCAATTTTACTCTTTTAACTTGTGAGAATTTCTTTGCGCAAAAGACAAAGTGAACTTTTTTTTTTTTTGTGCACCGACAAAGTGAACCTTTCATTGGTTCTAAGACAATAGAAAAGTCTATTGAAGATAAGATTCTAATCCTAGTAAATTTGTGTGGCTTAAGATCCACCCATTATTAAAACACCTGCAATGCAAAAGCCCTAAACAACATGTCTATGAAATAAGTATATACATATGTAAACTTGTGAAGCCGAATGATTCAAAGCATAAAAAAAAAAGAATTATATCTTTACCTTTTATCACTCTCCTCTCTTTGTATTCACATAGAGAAAAAGAATTTATCACAATGGAGCCTGTTCATCTTCCAAACTTCATGAAAGACAACCAAGTTAGTCAAGAAACTGATAACGATAAACAAATTCTTATTAGAAACTTAGTCAACCAAATGAATCAATGTTTGTGAATAAACAAAGACCCAGTTCTCAAGCTTACAAGAGTTTGATAACAAGAAACAACTCTAATAAACAAGAGCAATGAACACCAATTACAGAGAGAAAACAGAGAGGGATGATTACAAAATCAGATGTTTGACACAATTTCGTAATGAGGAAAATGACGAAGCTTCTCCTCTTCTTAAGCTCTCCACTTGATTCCAACGTCACTCCCGTCACGTGCTTCACTCTAATCCAAACCCACCGACAAAACGTGTCACCTTTCTACTGAAGTGACGCGTTCAAACCTTATTCACTGACTCCTTTATTTCACACAACACCAACAAACTTCCTTTATTAATATTCTACCCTCCAACTTCCTTTATTAGCAAACCGAGGAATTCCTGTAACAAAACTCCCCTCTTCAAAAGACCTTGTCCTCAAGGTTTAAAATCAGGAAAACGCCTCTGCAGATCAAACAAGAATTCCCAAGTAGCATCCTCCTCGCCTGCATTGGACCATTTCACCAACACCTTGGTCACAGCTCGACCCTGACGCTTAACCATCTGTCTCTCAAGGATTTTTCTCAGGTTCCTTAGCAAACACATCACTCACTGAAACCGGTAGCTCAGTAGAGGTGTGAAAGTTCCCTACCAACACCTTAAGCTGAGACACATGGAAAACCGGATGTACCTGTGACCCTTGGGGCAACTGCAACTTGTACGCTACTTTCCCGCAGCGATCAATCACTTTGTACGGCCCATAATACTTAGGAGCTAGCTTATCATTACCTCGCATCACCACTGATTGCTGCCTGTACGGTTGTAACTTCACAAACATGTAATCCCCTATATCAAAACTTCTCTCTGAACGATGCTTGTCAGCATATTCCTTCATCCTGTTTTGAGCACGCAACAAGTGAAACTTCAACAACATTATCATATTTTCCCGTTCCTGTAGGGTCAAAGCCACTGCTGCCACCTTAGTTTCCCCAGGCAGATACGGAAGGTGAACCGGAGGTGGTCGCCCGTACACCACTTCAAAAGGAGTCACTTGTGTAGCCGAATGAAACGTAGTGTTATACCAAAACTCCGCCAATGACAACCATTTGCTCCACTCAGACGGACGATCACTACTCATGCAACGAAGGTAAGTCTCTAAACACCGATTCACCACCTCTGTTTGTCCATCACTTTGGGGATGATAAGCACTGGAACACTGCAACGCCACACCTTGCAACGTGAACAACTCTTTCCAGAAACTGCTTAAGAACACTGTGTCCCAGTCACTAACTATGGTCTGAGGGCAACCATGGAGTTTAAAGATGTTGTCCATGAAGGCCTGAGCCACTGACAGTGCGGAGTAAGGGTGGGCTAAAGCAATGAAATGGGCAGCTTTACTCAACCTATCCACCACCACAAAGATAACAGACTTTCCCGCCGAAACTGGTAGTCCGTCAATGAAGTCCATCGAGATATCTGACCAAATTGCCTCCGGTATTGATAGCGGTTGTAGTAACCCCGGAGATGCAACAGTTTCATACTTACACCGCTGACATACTTCACAACCACGAACAAACTATTGAATATCTTTAGTCATCCCCTTCCAATAAAACAAACCCTTAGTGCGATGGTAAGTCGCATCTCTGCTAGAGTGTCCACCGTTTCCTGAGCTATGGAGCCACTGCATGATCTTTTCCCTCACACCACCAGTTGTAGAGATTACAATCTTATTCTTTCTTCGCAAAATCCCCTGTTCCCACGAAAAATGCTTCTTTGTCCTCTCATTCTTCTCAAAAGACTCGATTATCTCCTTAATTTCTCTGTCTGCTTCATAATGTTGCTCTATCGACTTGAGCAAATCACATTCCACCACCGTCATTGCCATGTGCAGAATCTCCGAACCCTCTACGCGAGACAATGCATCACCTACCAGATTCTCTTTCCCTTCCTTGTACTGAATCTCATAATCAAACTCCAAGAGTTTAGGTAGCCACTGTTGCTGAATGGGTGTGTTCAACCTTTGCTCAAGCAAGTATTTAAGGCTGCGCTGGTCGGTTTTAATGACAAAGTGACTCGTCAACAGGTAGTGTCGCCACTTCTGCACCGCGAACACCACTGCCAACAGCTCCTTTTCGTAGATGGACAACAGCAACTGCTTCCCTTTCAAATGTTGACTTATACAAGCCAGCGGGTGCCCGTCCTGCATCAACACCGCACCAATTCCCTGCGAACAAGCATCTGTCTCCACGACAAAAGGTTTGTCAAAGCGTGGTAATGCCAACACCGGGGCCTCGCACAAGGCTACCTTCAGACTGTCGAAAGCACTTTGAGCTTCTTCCGACCAATTGAACGCATCTTTCTTCGTCAGTGCTGTCAAAGGGCGTGCAATGGTGCCAAAATGTTGAACAAACCGCCTATAGTAACCTGCTAGCCCCAAGAACCCCCTCAGCTGCTTGAGTGTAGTTGGAATTGGCCATTCTGATACAGTTGTGATCTTACTAGGGTCGGTAGACACCCCTTTTCCTTCAATAAAGTGTCCCAAGTACTCAATCCTGTCAACAACAAAGTTACATTTGCTTCGCTTGGCAAACAGATTGTTCTCCGCCATCAACTGAAATACTATTCGCAAGTGAGCAATGTGATCCTCCATGGTGGCGCTATAAATGAGGATATCATCGAAAAATATGAGCACAAACTTCCTCAGGTAAGGCCTGAACACCGTATTCATCAAGTTTTGAAATGTGGCTGGGGCGTTGGTTAGACCAAACGGCATCACCAAATACTCGTAATGGCCGCTATGAGTCCTTAAAGCAGTCTTGTAAACGTCCTCTTCCTCCATCCTCACCTGATGGTAACCCGCCCTTAAATCGATCTTGGAATACACACTAGAGCCTCCCAACTCGTCCAGTAAATCCTCAATCAAGGGAATAGGAAACCTATCCTTCACAGTCTGCTCATTCAACCCTCGATAGTCCACACATAACCTCCACGTTCCGTCTTTTTTTTTCACCAACACCACTGGTGAGGCATAAGGACTAGAACTACCTTGAATGGTGCCTGCTTTCAACATTTCACCTACCAATTTGTCTATCTCATTTTTCGGATGCACCGCATATCGATAAGGTCGCCTGTTCACAGGGTCGACACCCTCCTTGAGAGGAATCTTGTGGTTGTGGTTCTTTCTGAAAGGTGGTAGTGACGTCGGTTCTTGAAACAATTTATCGAATTCCTGAATCACCAATTCCACTTCACCCTTTCCTTCTGTTTGCTGTGTTTCTTCAGTAACCGCAAACAAGCTCATCTCCTCCATTCGTCCCACATCAGTAGTATATATCATGGAAATTTGAGCTTCACTCTCCCGAATTTTTTTAAGTTTTTGAGCTCGTATCTCCCTGATTGACCCTGGTCTAATACCATGTAACATCACATGGTCACGACCATATTTAAAACTCATCTCCAGCTTGTTAAACTCCCATGATATAACTCCTAAGGTCTGCAACCATTGTATTCCGAGTACCATGTCGCATCCACCCAACGAAATCAACATGAAGTCATCCGTGAAAGTTGTGTTTTGCAACTTCCATTGGAAACCATTCACTGCACCGCTAACGTCCAGCTTACGACCATCTGCCACCATCACACGCGACATTAACGAAATATCGACAGTACACCCCAGCTTCTCTGCAGACCGTGGGTCCATGAAGTTATGGGTAGACCCCGTGTCTATCAACATGAAAATTATCTTCTTCCCATAAGTTCCCTTCACTCTCATAGTGTCGTATTCCTGAACCCCTGACACAGCACTGACTGACACTCGTGGGGTTATACGAACATCATCTTCACTCTCATCCTCCTCAGACTCTGATTCTTCTTCTCCCCCTACTTCGATCAAAAACAACTGCTGTTTTTTGTGCTTCAGGTAGTGATCAGGTGTATACTTCTCATCACAAAAGTAACACAATCCTTTGGCCCTTCTTTCACTCATCTCCGCGTTTGATAAGAACTTTTTAGCACCCAAGCCATCGCCCTTGACAGTTGACTTCTTCTCAGTCTTGAACTCCTTCTTAGGTGCAGCCCCAAGTAGCCCCTTATCGTTGTAACTGTGTCCACTAGGTGGCCTACTCTCTCCGCTGCTCTGTTGATTAGACTTAAGAGGATGAGCCTTCTCATAAATTCTTCCCAACATCAAACAGTGATGTACCGTCTGCGGTTGCAACATCCTGACATGCATCTGAGTGTCAATGCGCAAACCAGCCAAGTAAGCACTCACAAGGTAATCCTCGGACATATTGACCCTAGTGCGGAGTAGCTCAAATTTCTGATGGTAGTCGACGATACCATCGATTTCGTGCAACCGCTTAAGCTCCGCGATCGGGTCCTCCAACACATCATCAAACCTCTCTTTCAACTTCACCTTATACGCTTCCCAGTCTCGAAGCAAATGATAGTACAGTCCAGATTGCACCAGTGCTTGATGCCAGTGAGCCGCGTGTCCGTCGAAATGAACCGTCGCCGTTCTTATCTTCTTCGCCTGTGGTGTTTTATCCAGCTCAAAGAACTCCTCTACTTTAAACAGCCACTCTTTAACCCCGCTACCATCAAATCTGGGAAAGTCGATCTTACCAAGCCTGGTTAAACCGTCGTAACGTTCGGGTGATGCAGCACGAACGCCACCTTCCACCCTCAAAGCCTCCGTACAAACTTCTTGCGAGGTTGAGGCCCGCGGGGGACTCAGATCTCGAACCAAGTCGACTTGAACTGGCTCCTTCGACTTAGATCCAGCTATCAAACGGATCGAGGTGAACATCTCTTCAATAGTCTTATCAATCTTCCGGTTTTGATCCAGCAACTTCTCTTCTAGTGCTTCAGTTTTCGAGATTACCTGACTGATCTGAGAACTGAGCACTTCCTCCGCCTCGCGAACCACCACTCCAGCTTCGCGAGCAACTGTCTCCTTCAGAATAGCTTGTGAATGTGTTTCAGCCATAGATTCCGAGGTCGTTTAGCTCTGATACCTTTGATAACGATAAACAAATTCTTATTAGAAACTTAGTCAACCAAATGAATCAATGTTTGTGAATAAACAAAGACCCAGTTCTCAAGCTTACAAGAGTTTGATAACAAGAAACAACTCCAATAAACAAGAGCAATGAACACCAATTACAGAGAGAAAACAGAGAGGGGTGATTACAAAATCAGATGTTTGACACAATTTCGTAATGAGGAAAATGACGAAGCTTCTCCTCTTCTTAAGCTCTCCACTTGATTCCAACGTCACTCCCGTCACGTGCTTCACTCTAATCCAAACCCACCGACAAAACGTGTCACCTTTCTACTGAAGTGACGCGTTCAAACCTTATTCACTGACTCCTTTATTTCACACAACACCAACAAACTTCCTTTATTAATATTCTATCCTCCAACTTCCTTTATTAGCAAACCGAGGAATTCCTGTAACAGAAACCAAGAACTTGATCTCTTCCTTACCTTCAGACAAAGATTTTACTGGTAATTGTTTCTACAACTACAAAGGTTGTTGGTACTATCCAAACATACTCCAGGCCGTTCTTGACGTCCAAAAACATTTCAAGCCACGAGATACTGATATAATCATGGCTTCTATGCCCAAAGGTGGAACCACTTGACTCAAATCCCTAGTTTTCGCTTTTGTGCATCGAGATGAATACCGTGAAAACCCCCAAATCCATCCTTTGCTTTCAAATAACCCTCATGACCTTGTCCCATTTCTTGAGATTGAGTTGTATGCTAATAGTCAAACTCCAGATCTCACAAAGTTTCCTTCTCCTATGATCTTTTTAACCCATATGCACTTACAAGCATTGCGTGAGGCCACCAAAAAGGCTTCCTCGCCTTGCAAAATCGTGTATGTGTGTAGAGGTATCAAAGACACGTTTATTTCCGGTTGGCATTTTAGAAGCATGTTACATCGCACCAAGATGGATAAAGCCGATTTCGAGCTCATGTTTGAAGAAATCTGCAGAGGAGTTGTCGCATATGGACCTTTCTGGGAACAAATATTGAGCTATTGGAAAGGGAGCCTAGAAGACAAGGAGAGTGTTCTTTTTATGAAGTATGAGGAGATGGTTGAGGAGCCTCGCGTTCAAGTCAAGAGACTTTCCAAGTTCTTGAACTGTCCATTCACCAAGGAAGAAGAAGAAAGTGGATTGGTGGACGAGATCTTAAAGCTGTGTAGTTTCTGAAATTTAAGCAATTTGGAAGTTAATAAAACTGGGGCAATAATAGTTGGTGTAGATTCTCACGCATTTTTTAGGAAAGGTGAAGTTGGTGACTGGAAGAATCATCTTACTCCTCATATGGCCAAAACCTTTGATGAGATTTTTGAAAACAAACTACGAGGTTCCGGTTTGAAATTTTAATAAGGTTGTGTTATGTTCTTGGCTTTGAAAATTTCTTGTCTTTTTCTATGAACTTTGTTAATTTGGTTTCGTTCAAATAATGTTTGGTACTCTATATGTTTTACTTTTATTTGTTTTTTTTCTTTTTGAATTTTCCATATGTTTTACTTTCGAGAACAATAAAACGAAATATATATATATATATATATATATATGTCTCTCCCAAGCGACGAAGAAGGCTACTCTTAACACAAACAACTTCCGTTAGTTTTCTTCGGCCGGCGTCGGCCACTTTCCTTTTAAGTTTTTTTTCCTCTTTAGTTTACAATATTCTGAATAAATATCAATCCGATTGCTTGAAAGATTATCACCAACTGCTCTTGTGTGGTCCCTTTTCGCAGCCGAGATGGTTTTGAATAGCACAAGAGATGAGTTTTTGGTGATGGGTTTGTATGGCAGTATAGAATATGGCGATCTGGCTATGATGATGTATTTGTTAAAAAATCTATGGTTGGGTATGTCTCAATTCCTGATCTCAATAACGATGGCCGATGCTACTTCGTTTCTCACTGTCAAGGTTCTCTTTCCTCTCCATAGAGGCGTAATTGTCTATGTGATGATGATATGGTTCATTCACGGTGTTTTTCCCGGTATGCCCGACCTTCTCGGTCTTGCCGATGGTGTTTTAATGCAAATATGCGACCCTCGACGTATATGGGATCCTGGAATCACATCAGAAGCATTTGTCATGAAGATCTTCAACAACGTCTTTGGAGTAATGGGTTTCTTCTATGTGATGTGGAGTCAAGGTGTGTGGAGTTTCAAACAAATAATACCAAAGAGGGACACATATCACACTCGTGTAAGATGCCCTATGAAGAAGAAAAATAACATGTTTAAATACATGTTAGCCAAAGGATCGACAAATTCAAGACGTATGGCAACCCTATTATGCAGATCTAGGAGACAAGCAAACCTGAATCGAAGAATCCGTCCATGGAAACTACCATGGAGAAAGAGGCAATTCGAGGATGAAGGTGAAGTGATAATAAGCAATTGTATATGGAGGAAAATCAGAAGATGGCTTATAACAAGTACTCAAAGATGGGTTTTAAGCACAACCAAGACCAATGACATCTCTTATAGTATGAGAGTTTCGATCAATCTGAATGTATTGTGATGTAACAGATGGATCATTGCCTATGATTTTATAATGCCTTACCAGTATTTCATCAGTGAAAATAAGATGATTCCCAAACAAGAAAATTATACCAGATTGACGAAAATGACAAAAATGATAAAGTATTTTGCAATGTGTAATTTACTTTATAATATTTTTGTTACACACATCATTGGTTGTATTTGCAGTCTCATTGATGATCATGTATACTCTGATTCATATTAATAGAAATAGCTTAGATGTTAAAAAATAAAACGAAATATATATTTTTTATTATAATAATTTGTGGGCTTTTTGAATGTGTTAACGGGTCGATAACTTGTACTAATCGTTTAGGCTGAAATATGCTTTTTGAGTAACTAGCATTCTAGTCAGAATGATGACATAATTCCGTGTACCATAACGCATTGTATTTGTGAAATTTTTATGCATAACGCATTGGGAGACTGGTTTTTAAAAGTTATTTGGTATTGAACCTTTAGCAACGACAATATTATCCGGCGTGGCTATTAGAACATTTTGATTTGCAAGTTACTTAAAGTTAAAGCTAAAGAAATGTTTTTTTTTTTTTTTTGTTAAAAAAAAGCTAAAGAAATGTTTGGTCTATATTTTATGGATGTTCGTGGAAAACATGTTTGGCTGATTTTATGGGGCCACGGCTGGAGAAGAAAATTCGTGGATTATTATATATTTATATATAGCCATCATGCATATTTTACTTTATAAATACGTTAATGGAAATAATTTATATTATATGGTAAACAATATGATTAGTACGTGGTTTAGATATTGACAGTTCAACTATATAACTTTAAATTTTAAACGTTATAAAAAGTTAATTATTGTATAAAGGAATCTGACTTTTGAGTTTTTGATACATATATAATTAATTTGAAATATATGTATATTAGCATGCCATCTGAAATTTATGGCGACAAAGTTTGCTTTGAGTGTTATTATTGCACCTGTTCTATGTCTGAACACGACATGTTATTTTAGTGTCTTTTGTGAACAAAATTAACTCTCGATATTTGGATAGAACATCGAAGGTTTACTTGAAATATTAGATTTGTTTTTTTTTGTCAACAAAAGATTAGTTCATATGAGTTGATGGGGTGGAAAACAGTTCGAAAATTAGATCTTCAATTTCTTTTTCTCTTTAACACGCTCTTTGTGTTAAGAATCACAAGCAATTATTTATTTATTTTTTACTTTATTTTTTTTCCAGCCTTTAACCCTTTACAATTATTTATTCTTTTCTTTTCAGTCAGAGAATTACATAATAAAAATAGAAACTAAAGAAATTTGTATTTAAATTGGTAATTATTTCGCCCAAGTCCCAGCCAAGTCGGAGTAGCCAACGATCTGAACTTTTTATGGATTTTAAACTGTTATATACAATTATATTTTATATTTAGGTTTTTTCATTTTTTGGGATATAAAGCTGATGTGGATCGAACAGATGTGTATATATCTTTGAAGATCCTTCAGTCACGTTCACGTACTCCCTAATCCAATTATAGTTGAGCCATCGGATCACGTACGGCTTTCTTAAATTAAATGGTTCTTAAACTAATCGAATTCTGTTTTTTGGTAATCCGAAAGAGGCCATAAGTTTTAAATTTAAATATTAATTTGTATTGATATACATCTTAATCAACGAGTTAATTTGGTCAAATTTGGTCGACATGACCAATATCCGGAGAGGCGGAGAAGAATTACTATTTGTTAAGTGTTTAGTGCTCGGTGGGTTCAAAAGTTGTTGAGATTTGATGTTTATAAACAAAAACTTGAATATGTTGATTATGTTGCTTCATTCGTTACTCTACCATCCATATTGAGTGAGTCTACCATCCACAGTGCCCGCCCGATACTGTGGGCCGCCTAAAACCCAAAAAAAAATATTTATGTCCATAAACACAAAAATTTAGATTAATGCTACACAAGAACTCGAACCCACGACATGAAAAAACACAAAATCTGGAGAAACCACTGCACTATTAAGACTTTTGGCAATTTTTATGCCCTTAAAAGTTATATAATAATTTAGCGTCTAAAATCCTTATTTTACGGGCTTTAGATAAGAACTCATCCGTATTGATATTATCATGCAATACATTGATATGATTGAAAAAATAAGATACCCAAGTATATATATATATATATATATATATATATATATATATTTATATATATATATTTTACGAGAAGACCACAAGATTGCTCTCTCAAAATCAACGAATCCCTAAATCTAGACGTTACAACAAATTAGAGTTCCCGTTATTTCAGTTTTCATTGTAGAGGACGAAATGTAAAACCCTAGGAATATGTCGTTGATGACTCGTTTCAATGAAGACAAGAAGTGGCGTGAAGTGAGCCTTAGTGACACTACAAGAAAACATGAATTTACCGACTGCAAAAACAGTAACTATACAGTCGCTAACTACTTAGTCACGACTGCTTGGCGACTGAAATACGTAGTCGCTAAACAGTGCGTCGCTAAAAAAATCAGTCGCTAAAAAGTCGTTATGGAGCTACTAATTGGCGACTGATAATAGGGGTCGCTCTTCCCTCGCCAAACAGTCGCTAAAGTTGCGACTGAATTGCAACGCGTTAGCGACTGATATGGTTACTAATTTGCGACTGTTTGAGTACTGTTTTGTTTACGTTTTGGTGACTGTTTTGCGACTGGTTAATTATCATATTTTTAAAAAAATTATGGTAAAAATGCATAATTTGATTTTGTAATACCAAAACTAATTAATAAAACATGTACTAAAACATAACAAACATGAAATTAAACAACGACATAAGTACCATGTTTTTACAAAAGTTGCAAAAGGTCCAAAAAACATCTAAATATCCAAGAGTGTTGCAAATATTACATGAAGGAACCTAACTTTGAAAATCATCAGGGTTTGGGTCATTGGTTTGAGACTCAACGAAGGCGACATAGTTCGGGTTGGTCTTGAGGAAGCTCACCAAGCGTGAGATCTCTGCTTGTTGCTCAGATGCAACCCGCAAAGCCTCAGCTGCAACCCGTGAAGCCTCTGCGTCACGCTGTGCTTGTAGAGCTGCTTGTTCCTCTATCTTGCGGTAAGCGTCTTCAAGTTGTTGTTGCAGGGTTGTGAAAGTAGAAGAGCTTCCAGGGTACTTCCGCTTCCCGTTGATGTAACTTCCTAGACTTCCAACTCCAAAGTATGTTCCTCTATCATTGACGTAAGTAGACTCCATACACAAAACAGAGAGAAAAAGTTATTATAATTACTTAACAATGAAAAACTTAATAGCTTATTAGAAAGAAGCAAATTACCTGAAGAAAGAGTTCATCATCCTCCTCGTGAGATAGCTCTGATCGACGTGAAGTACCATCTGAAGACTCATCATTATCCTGAGCAGCCAACTTAGCTTCCCTTCTTTTCTTGTATGCCTCATGAACTGCTTGCGCTTTCTTATCCACAAAAGTACCATCTTTTTGGTATGAGTCCTGAGAAAAACTTCAGAATAGTTGGCGGCCTTCCCAATTCTACTTCCTGGAATGTTAGACAATGAAAAGGTTAGGAACCATTTGATGTCAAGTAATTAAACAATGAAAAGGTTATGATGTAACTCACCATCTCTTGTTCGATTTGTAAGTAAGACTTCGGCCCTGATACATGTTTGTGAGGGCCAAGACCATTACGGTCAGACATTCGAGCTGCTGAAGTGGTTGCACTCTTTGCCATGGCTTCTTCGGTGTCCCAATAGTCACACATTTCTTTCCAAAGAGTTTTCTCAATCCACCTCGGTTTCACTTCCTCTCGCTGAGCTGCTGCCTTGAAACCATGTCTTTCATACGGTTTTGACAAATGCTATTGAACTTTGCTTGAACCACACCGGTTAGAGAGGGATCCCAGGTGTGTGTTTTCTACAAAAGAAGACTAGTGTCAGTGATATAAAAACAAGACAAAAAGCTATAAATACAGAAATCAAATTGAAAGGAGTAGAAGTTTACCGCGAATTCCAAGAAGTAACCTTCTCTTGAATTCGGAACACAACCCCAACTGTAAAATGGACCATCAAACTTGTTTGTAAACACTTTTGTAATCTGTCGGGTAAGTGATGACTTGTCTTTACCAAACCTTCAAACACAAACAAATCATTAGTCAAATTCCAATCAAACACAAATAAATCGATCAATCCAAGTAAAATTCTAATCACAAACAAACACAAAAATCCAAAATTCTAATAATTCTAATCACAAACAATCCAAAATACAAAATTCTAATCCAAATTCTAGTCACAAACAAACAAACACAATCAAATTATAATCCAAACAAACAAACACAATCAAATTCTAATCCAAAATACAAAATTCTAATCCAAATTCTTACCAAGTGGTTCCACGCTCTAATGAGGGAGAGAGGACAGTGGTATACTTCTCACGGCCTGGTTGGACAAGCATGTCATGTAAAGAAGCGAGTACATCAGCTGGGAGATTTGATGGTCTTGCACCGTCATCCTCCGAATTAGCTTCTTCCTCATGTGAGTTTTGCGCTTGAGAACTGTGAAGCGATGCGAAGCTGCTCGAGGTTGACCAGGTTGAGAAGAGGGTGGTCGATGAGACTGTCGAGGTAGAGGAGACTCTCGTGGTAGATTCGAGACTTGAGGAGACTGTCGATGACGATTCGTGACTGACGGTTGAGGAGACTCTCGAAGTTGACTCGAGAATTCTGGTGGATTTGTCGCGGAGGCCGAGGTTGAGGAAAGGACGCCTGGTTGGATCTTCGCCGGAAGGGATGTTCCGGGAAAGGTCCTCGAGTGCTGGAAAAGATTTGTTGGAGGTGGATAGTCTCGGTAAGAAGGTGTAGGTCTCGCTGGAGGCTGGAGGTTTGGGACACGAGTTCCCTGAGAATCAGTCTCTAGAACTCGATGATTCGCCGGCGTGAAGGTATACTGGGAGGAAGATTGTCGGGTCTGTGATTCGCCGTTTGTGAGGTTCCAGAGGTTCGATTAGAGGGGTTTCTTCTTCCTACGCCTCTTTTCTTTTGTCCAGCCATCAAGGGTTTACGGTTTCGTCGAGTGAGAGAAATTTAGATCTAGGGTTTGTGAGGTTCGCCGTTTTGTCTCGAAGAAGAAGAAGAAGAATAAATGAGAAAAGAAATGAGAAAAGATTAGGGTTTGTTCGGGGAAGAAAACGAAATTAATGGGTTTTCGTGTTTTGTCACGGCCCAAATTTTGTTAAGGCCCAAATTTATTAAAGCAGTCGCTAAATAGTAGCTCTTTAGTCGCAATATTTTAGCGACTGTCAAACTGGTCTCTAAATTAGTCGCAAATTGGCGACTACACTACGATAATATGCATCGGTCTCTAATTAGCGTCTACTAGGCGACTGATTTATTTTAGTAGCCATTCAGTAGCTAAATAATCGCAAATCAGTCGTTAAATTTAGCGACTGTGTTTTTAGTCGCAAATTGCAGTAACCAATTACATGTTTTCTTGTAGTGTGATCCCATTAAATTTATAGAAACTTGATTGGATACATCCATTTGCTTTTTTGAACAATTTATCGGAACCACATTGTTTTTCTAAGACCCCAAAAAGATGGTAATTAACCAGTAAAATCAGTAACTACGTGTACTGGCTAACCATACCGAAACATGCGACCAGCATGGCCCCTCCTTCTTCGAACTTCTCTCTCAACTATATCGTAAACATGCGAACACACCATTTTTTTATTTTCATCTAATTTTGTTTATATGTTACTTTAATTTGCTATCGTGTTTTAATGTTTTATATATTCATAAAAGAGGGTATTAGGGAGTAACATGCGACCTGCATGGCCCTCTTTTTATGCCTTCTGAAAACACTAACATCTTCTCCTTTCTTTATTCCATTATTTTTTTCCATTAGAATATTTTTATGATTTAGTATTAATTTTTCAAACTCAATCGCACAGTGTTTTGTAAATTTTAGTTGTTTAGTCTTGCAAGCATGACAAGGTTTAAATGTTTAACTAGAAAAATGGATGTCCTTGATTGTAATTGTTTAGAAACTCAAAGGTCTAAAAGCATTTAAAAACCAATCTTTAACGAGTAATTACTGAGAAGCATTTAAAAACCAATGCTTCATGTAAGTCACGTAGTGAAGCATAAGTCTAGGACAATATATATGAATGTTCGATTACATTGGTACCGAAAAAGGCGAAAACTGATGTCACCATAAACATTGAGCAATATATAGGTTAATTTTTTTTATTTTGTTAATTAACATGCATCATGTACGTACGTGCCTGTCATGCGTTTCTTTTTGTGATAAAAGTGAATACACGTGGCGAGCTATGATGTAACAAAGGAACATCACTGATTCTCATTGGTTAGAAACTAATTCACGTCAGCCTCTGATGAGGTTCCTTATAATAGACTCACTTTGTTCCTCTAACAAACTAAACTAGCTAAACTCTTTCTTTCGTTTCTGTTTGCTCCTAAAACGCACATTTTACACATCTTAGAGATATGTCGATGTCGATCTCCGGAGCTGTGCTTAGTGGGTTGGGTTCTTCTTCGTTCTTGATCAACGGAGGCAAGAGAAGCAGCGTTGGCGGTGGAGCTATGAGAGCTGGCCGGAAGAATGTGATCACTGCACCTCAGCGCAAGAAGTCGTGGGTCCCGACTGCCGTGAAAGGTTCGAGCAATTCCAGTCCCGACCCCAAATGGCTTGATAATGCCTCGTAAGTCTATGGATGTCTTTGGATATACTTGAGATCGACACATATGTTTGTTTTTTTGGGAAAATTTTATACTTAATTATTCTCATGAAATTGGTTGGGTACGTTTATGAAATATAACACCTAAATTTGATTTCAATTGAACTTTTAAGACTAAGTAAAGGATATAATTACCTATTTCTAAGCTTAATTAATATATATATATATACATATAACTTGTTAACACAATATAGAGATAAAACTATTTACTGAATTAGCCAATATAATGTAAAAAAAAAAATCATTTTGTTTATTGTAGTAATTGAGTAATTGTCTCTCAAACACACACACACACACACACAAATAATAGAGAGAAAGCTTCGGAGTACGTGAAGGAGAAGAGAAGTGAAGTGGGACAAGTGTCTGCTGAAAAGGGACAAGAACTTCAAAATCATATGGAGAGAGCAAAAGACTACATTTTCGGGAAAGCTGGTGAAGCGATGGACGCGGTGGCTGAAAATGCAAAGAGAGCTTCGGAGTTTGTGACGGATAAAGGCAAAGAGACGAAGGAGGAAGCTGCTTCAATGACGGAGAACGCCAAAGACTTCATCGTTGAAAAAGCAGGTGATGTGAAAGATTCAGCGACGGATATGAAAAATAAAACGGCTAAGTACGTCGGAGATAAAGCATCAGAGGCTAAAGAAACAATACTGCCTCCAAAAACTGATGTATAGATTAATGTGTTGGTAATTAAATTACATGTTCTCATATTCGAAGCCCTAATTAAACATATTGAGGCAATGTAGAAATTACTACATATGTTTTTATGTGAGTATAATAACTATACTGTTATTAATAAAAAGCGGTTAATTATTCCGTTTATTCGGATGAAACTCTTTACTTCTAATATATTTACACTAGTAAAGAGTAGTATAAGACAATGCATGGTCATATAGAGAGGGTAAAAGACGTAAAAATAATTCAATTTTGATACAGTGTAAACGTTTTTCACCTTTATAAGACAACGGTCATATAAGATGTTACCAACTATATTATTATAAAGTGATCCAATATTATCTTTACAAGCAATATTGTTTTGTAAATAAACATTATGTCAATACTTCATTTTTTTTGTGAAAGTATACCTTTCAGTCTCTTTCATACGGTTTGAAATAAATTCAACCTAAGAGTGAACATCCATAAATAGACTTCAATTTCCTACGTGTCATACAAAAACCAACAAATACAGTATTGCATACTATTTGGCTTAGGTTTTGTATCGAAATACAGTATTTGTCTACAATGTCACATTGAAGACTTCGAACCAAAATATTTCTTTATTGCTTTTGTAAAATTTGGTATATTCAAGTAAATTTAATATATCATATATGTCGGTATGTTTTGAATCTGATCATACATTGTTTGCGGTAGCATGGGGTCACGCTTAGGTTTCCAACTTATATTTTCTATTTAAGGTTCGAGGCTATGGTTAAATAATTAGAATTATACTCATATTTTTGTCTTCCCTTTGCCTATTGTATTTTGGGCAATATACTTCCCCTAATAATATATTTTTGTTTGATGCATGTAAATATATATAACTGACACACCGTCGGTGAACCACACTAAATGTGTTTTGTTCTTTGCTTTTTAGTGTTGTTTATTCATTTTTAGGTTGTACCACAATAGTAATAACGATATATATTAATAACGATAAATTTTCTAACATACCACTTTTATGCTATGAAAATAAAATTTTCTTTACAAGATTTAATTTCTTAAAAATACCGAATTTGTTTTAAAGGGTTATGGGAGTTGTAGAACCATCATACTTCTTTACATGATTAGGACTCGTGGAAAGTTTATCCCTTTCCAACTTGTTCTGTATTATATTTTTGAAAGGTTGTTCTAGATTATATTATTTTAAAGATATATACTATTATATAAAAAGTTTTGAAAGAACAAAATTAGGTATAATATAGAGGGTATAATTGTAGAAAGAAGAAGAGAATGAGCAACGAAGAGCCACATGCGGCCGGCATGGTCCCTCCTTATACGCATTTCTATTTGCCCCCAAAACATTTGACCTTCGAAAACGCATGCTTTTCCGCTTCTTTATTATTATTTTTTTTTATCATTTTATATTTCATTAGGTTGTTTTTAAATAGAAATATAATCACTAATCAAACTCGACCACAGTTTTTGTAATGTAAATTGATAACTTTTATTATATGGTTATATCAAGCATATGTCAACGAGGTTTTTGTACGACGTGATTTTGTTATCTCACCTTGGTAAGAAATTATGAAAGTTTTACCAAAATTAATGGGAATCTTTTTAGCGTGACATGTGAAACATTTTTCCTAAGATTCTGGTCCTTGTTAGGTGCACAAGTGTTCATGTTCTTTACATTCTAAACATCCAAAATCTTTGGAGTGTATTAATGCATGCATATTCGGCCAATTGATCAAGAAAATTTGGGAAAAGAGATAGAAATGAATTATTTATGTACAGAAAATTATAATTATGGTATGTAAAAAACACAATCCATTTAACTTGAAATCTTACACTTTTAGGTTACGATTTTTTTTCAAATATATTAATAATATTATTTTTGAATTACCACAATCCATGTTTAGTTTTTTTTTTTCAAAACTACCACCAAAATCATAAAATTTCAAAGATACTACTACCATATACTTCAGATTTATGAACTTTTTCTCAAAATTTTGATTGAATCTACTGGATTTAATTTGGATTAATGTTACTACATTCTTTTTAAAAACAAAATATTTGTTAATTTGGGTATTGCCTAGTTGGTTTGGCTTGACACTACCATATCCTTATCTATACATGTATATATTTTGGAAAAAGAGTTAGTATTCAATTATTTATTTTTAATGATTGCATTTATCTTTTCTGATGTCAATTGGTATATTTTGAATTAGTTTAGTTGTCATTTAAAATATATATAGATATATATATATATATATATATACAATTAATCGCCATGAATATGTATGTATTGAGTCAAAACTTTTATCAATTTGTTTCTAATAACCCAAAGATTGTCAACCAAATAAAAAAAAATCTCCTAGACCGGACAGAAAATTAATACTGTCTATTATCATCTCCTACCATTTTAAGTAAAGAAAATCTCCAAAACCGGAGATAAATACTGTAATGTAATTGACTACCAAAAAAAATAAAAAAAAAACTCCTAAACCGGTATGATTATCCTGTAAGAAAAACCAAAAAAAAAAAAAAAAACAAGGGCGGCTACTAACGTGCGCATTGGGTATTTATTTATGAGAAAGTAAAGAAGAAAGACTCGTTCTCAATCCTCATCATAACAAAATTGGGTGTGTGTGTGGACTCTCTTCTCCTTCTTCTTTGCAGGTTTTGAGGAGAATCGTGTCGGCTGAATCTGTGTCAGACACACCACTCTCTCTTCTCAGTAATTTTTCTCATCTCTCTCTCTCTCTCTTGAGTTTTTATTTATTTATTTATTTTTAATAATTTAATCTCTTTCTTCGTCTTCATATAGTATATAAATTAACAAACTTTTCTTGTGGTTTCTTCTTCTTCTCCTCTGGCAATTACAGTTGCAAAGTCTTCGTCTTTCTCCTTCTTCTTCCTGAGACATACATCGATCATCAATAGAAATAAAGGAAAGGATTCAATTTGGCCCCCTTTTGGATTCTCTGCTACACAAATCACCAAACGAAATCGAGAATGGGTTCGTTTCCTTGTCTCTGTTTCTGTTTTATTCCATTTTGATTCTTGATTTTTTTATCCGAATTCGTCTCTGATGATTAGTTTCCAGAATTGGGTTTTGTTCAATTTTAGGTCTTTCCTTGTTTTTGCTTCGTTTCTAGGGTTTAGTCTCTGTTTTTTTTTTTCCTTCTTAAAGGGGTTTTCGTTTTGGATTGAATCAATTGGGTTTTGGAATAGTGTGTTGATATCAGTTTTTTTTGTTTTGGGTTTTTTTCCAGATGTTTGTTTGAGCTATTCATATAATATGGATGATGAGATTGCAAAATTCATCAAAAGAGTGAATCCACCAAGGTAACTTGACTTTGTTCTGTTCTTCTTCTTCCATAAGTTATGATCTATCTTTTCAATTTTAGGCTGAGTTTCCATTTGATTATCATTTTTTAGGGTTGTGATCGATAACGAAGTTTGCAAGGATGTCACTGTCATTAAGGTAATCGAAATTTTCAACCGGGTTAGGTTTTGGTTTGAGTAGAATGGAAGAAATGAAGTATAAACGTTTTGTGTTTTTGTTATAGGTGGATAGTGCGAATAAACATGGAATACTTCTGGAGGTTGTTCAAGTTTTGACTGAGCTTAATCTCACCATTAAGAAAGCTT
Organism: Camelina laxa; assembly: GCA_024034495.1. NCBI lineage: Eukaryota > Viridiplantae > Streptophyta > Magnoliopsida > Brassicales > Brassicaceae > Camelina > Camelina laxa. The sequence goes on from CM043882.1 coordinate 29,590,698, forward strand.
ATATCTCATCTGATGGTGGCTGGTTCATGGATGTTTTCAATGTTACTGATCATGAAGGAAACAAAGTCACCGATGATATCGTTCTTGAGTTTATTCGTACAGTAAGTAATAGCGATCGTTTGCTTGGTTTATATTGGTTAGTTTTGATGATATGGTTATTAACTTTTTTGTGGTGTGTGATTGTTGGCAGTCCCTTGGCCCTGATGAGTCTTCTTGCTTCAGTCCATCAATGAGATCATCTATTGGTGTCAAACAATCTGTCGACTTCACTGTGATTGAGCTTACAGGAACTGACAGACCTGGTTTGTTGTCTGAGCTTTGCGCTGTTCTGATGGATCTGCAATGCAATGTGGTAAACGCTGAGATATGGACGCATAGAGCAAAAGCAGCAGCGGTTTTGCAAGTAACAGATGAAGAAACCTGCTCTGCAATCACTGATCCAGAGAGGTTATCCAAAATCAGTAAACTTCTTGGTTATGTGCTTACAGGTGGATCCAGTGGCAGAAGAAGATTCCGTGAACCTAAAACCACGGTTTCTTCTTCTCTCAATGAAACTCACACGGACCGTAAGCTTCACCAATTGATGTTTGCGGATAGAGATTACGATGAGTGGGAGAATAATGTTGATGATGGGGATAAATGTGGGAGAGTCATACCAGATGTGGATGTCTCCAATCTGCATGATTTGGATTACTCAATTGTGATGATCAAATGTAAAGATAGACCAAAGCTTCTTTTCGACACTGTCTTTACTTTGACGGATATGAAATATGTGGTTTCACATGCCAGCATTGATGCTGAAGGCCCCGAAGCATATCAGGTACTGATACATCTCTGCAAAATGTCACTAAGCTCTGTATTTTATTTGAATCACAAGTTAGTCTTTTGTACTGTTATCTGAATTCTCGGGTTTTTGTAGGAATATTACATAAGACATACGGATGGATCTCCTGTTAAATCCGAGGCAGAAAGACAGCGAGTGATCAAATGTCTAAAAGCAGCAATCCAAAGAAGAGTCTCTGAGGTAAAAAAATGTGTTGATTTGCTTGTTAAATAATCATAAGAATGTTGTTTGTTGTGGCTTAACATTTAGGTTCTTGTTCTATGTGTTTCAGGGATTGAAGCTTGAGCTTTGCACTTCAGATAGAGTAGGATTACTCTCAGATGTGACTCGGATATTCCGTGAAAACAGTCTTACAGTAACAAGAGCGGAAGTGAAGACAAAAGGAGACAAAGCTTTGAACACGTTCTATGTGAGGGACGCTTCTGGCTACCAAGTTGATGCTAAAACCATAGAATCCATTAGACAAGTCATTGGTCAGACGATACTTCAAGTGAAAGGTGGAAACACAGACGCGAAACCGAGTCCTCAAGATTCACCAGGGTTTCTTTTCGGGGTATTTAAGTCGAGATCTTTCGTCAACTTCGGGTTGATCAGATCCTAATCCATGAAGGAGGGAACTGTTTCCTCTAATTGTAAATGACCATAAGTGCATTGTGTGAATATGTAGATAAAAAAGCTTTTAGGACCGTAAAGTTTAGAATTCTTTTACAGGGGTTTATTACATAGTATAGAATCTTGTGTAGGAAGGATTTGGTTCTATATTTGTGGATGTATATAAATTGGATTCTTCTTTATTGTTACTTGCTACCAGTCACTTTCGAATCGCTGGTTTGGTAAATCTCATTAGATTTTATTTGACTGGTCCAGTTGAAACATCTTTTTCAGAAGGTGATAGATTTTTTTGGAAACTGCTCATAATTTAGTAGTACTAATTTTTATTAAAATAATTGGTCGTGTATTATATAATGCACACTTTTGCATAAAGTCATAACAAATACAATTGGGTCATGATCCTTGTTGATTGGTGTGCCACATCTTTGACCATGACTGTTGCCATGTGTCACATGTTTTATCCATAAGTTTCTCTCTATCGTTTTCTTATATTTTAATTATGAATCAAAATTGGTTTTTAAAACAAAAAAAAAAGAATCAATATTGAGAAAAACTTGCACCCACGAAGAGTATTTGTGATTTGGTTTCGTTTTTTCATTTATAATTAGTTGTTGTGATGTGTATGTTGCTCTCATCACGATCGTTTACAAATCTAATTTTGGACGGCAATAATATTGATAATTTCTCGTTTTCTATAAATAAATAATGCCACAATGTTTCCACAGGCCCCGACAGAAACTAAAAGACGTCACATCTGAAAGGGCTTTTACAGACTGAGCCAAACAAAAGCAGAAAATTCCGATAAGAGACAAAAGAGACAAACGATAGATAAAGAAAAAAAGCTTTCAGTTTTTTCAAACACCAATTTATGTTTTAATATGTTTATATAACTTTTTAATCAGTTTTACAAGGCACAAAAGAACGAGACAGACCAATCTCAAATTCTCGACCTATATATCATTCACGTACCTATATTACTGTCCCATTGTCCCAATATGTATCCTAGATTCCTCCTAGTTGACATGCACGTACCAATATTACTGTCCTCATGGTCAGGTTTTAGACTTGTAGTTGAGGTTTTTTAGGTGAAACATAAGTCCCAGGATTTCAGTTTTTATTTATTTGTTGCAATTTTTTAAAATTATTTTGTCATATCATTATAACATCATCATCATCCTATCATCATACCATCATGGCATGATGATAAGAAGAAAAAAAGGACAAACTTCTCGTAAAGTTTCATCTTTTATCATTGAATGCAAATAAAAATATAATTAAATTCATTGCCTTTGGAATAATAAATAATAAATCAAGTACATTAAAATTTGTCTCAATTCCCCATCGAATTCCCAATCAACTCCAAACTGTATACTATAATACACAATCGTAATTTAAGATTTCCTCCTTGTAAATTGCACTGGAGTTTTAATTTCATTCATCTTCTAAAAAACCGTTTGATATCACATCCACAGCTATAAAAATCACATGTAACACTCACCCCCTCTCCAAAAGTATAATAACACCTGAAAATTGTGACAATCAAATACAGTATCTATCAAAATGAGCTACAAAGAAGACATGTTGACATTTCTTCGAATCGGCGTGGCGGTCATAGGTTTCGTCGGAACTGTTGTCGGTTTCTTCTCCGGAATGGGCTCTGCCTTGAGAGGAAGACCATGAAGGCACCAGGAAAGGATGCTCGAATTTTCAGGGATGTTTTCGAAAGCAACCCGAAAGGCTATTTTCGGAACCTGCGTAACAAATGAGTAATTTTAGTAAGAAGAAGAAAAACAATAATTCTAGTAGTTCCCAGGAGATACATTCACGTACTGGGCATTTATATTTATGGGTTTCTATTATATAATTAAATAAGAAGAAGAAAAACAATAATAGCTAGGTTTCATGTGATATGTCATATGTACCGTGTCATGATTGTTTTTTTTAATAAAAGCTTCTCTTTTTCACTCATTTTGTTGCTCAATATTCATTAATCGTGAGTTGGAGACCTATATATTGTGATATATTGTCACTCTGAGATTTACATACACTCATCTCCAATTTTGATCAACAAATTCAAAAAGATACAATTTGAACATTTACGTACGGGAGAAGAGGAAGAGAGTACGAGTCGGTGACAGTGGTAATCAGACTGTATATATGATGAAGATAAAATCTATAACAAAATGCTCAATTTGAAAAGTGGTTTAAACGTACATAACATAATAAAGCAATGTTACTTATGTATTGGAACTTTATAAGTGGTGTCTTAAAATAATTAGTAGTTTGAACTTAATTATTTTCCTAATACTAAAGGGATTATATAGGTTAGTATATATATATATATATATCTCCATTCTCTATTTTTAACTCGTTTACTTTTCAGAATTTTCATGCATGCAATTAATACTTACCTCATATAATGTATCTCCTACCGTTTGGTATTCTATTTAAATTTATTTTATTGTATTTATTCATTTGTTTAATAAGGACATCTCCACCCCACTCTAAAATAGAGTCAAATCTCTATTACTCCTTCCGTTTCAAAATATAGGATGTTTTCCGTTTCAAAATATATGATGTTTTGAGGTTTATTTGGTGTTTCAAAATATAAGATGTTTTCAAGTTTCTATGCAGCTTTTATATTATTTTAATATTTTATATTATGCAGTCTTGTTTATGATTGGTTGAACTTTTATAATGTAGTGTTTTCTTAATCTGCGTGTTTTACTCAAAACATCCTATATTGTGAAACGGAGGGAATATAAAGCAACATTTGCTCCAACCCTACTCCATATTTTACTCTAAAATAGAGAAAATGATAGGATTGCTCTATATATAAAGCAACTCTATTCTCACCTCCGTCTTTGAATTTTGGTAAACCAAAAGCACAAATTTTTTTTTTGTTTATTATATAAAACTAATATTTTTTTCACTAAAATATTAAATATAATTAAAAAAACATGGAAAAAATGTAATAACAGTCTAAATATTTTTCTAACTTTTATTATAAAAAATACTTGATAGACATCATTGCTAATCAAAAGTAGTTGGTAATAATGTATTACTATAATAAAATAAAGATTAAGGAGAAGAAGTCATTTTGATATTCTTGTATAAAATTTTAGTTTTGTTTGAATATTATAATATCTTGTAGTCAAGTTAATTCAAATGTTTGTAGAAAAAAACAAAAACCAAAAACTGTAAATAAAAAGCAAAAGAAAAAGAAAAAAAGAAACGGGAAACAAATCAGTTGAGTTGAAGGCTTGAACCCATGACTTGCCACATAATTGTATGATACAGACCCGACAGACCTACCTAATCTTTCAAATATGTATCACTAAAAATTTTAATATATGATGTGGCCTAAAGCAGGTGCTTTGCCTCCTTTAGGAGTGGGCCGGCTCTGCTCACCTCTATTTTTTTATACTAACTCTGTTTTAGAGTTGAAAATAAAGTAATACATAAGAGGAAAACAATGTTCTATTTTTGAGTTACTCTATTTTAAAGGAAAAAATAGAGAATTTTTGAGTTACTCTATTTTATAAGAAAAAATAGAGATATACATTGGAGATGGTCTGAAACGTTAAATATGTACCTAGTATCAACCTAACAAACTTAGGGGGGTGTATTCAAACCATGATTTTGGAGAATTTGATGGGATTTAGGAAATTTAGAATTTTGATAGATTTTAGGGAAGTTCATATGATTTTCTGTAAAATTTTTTCAAATCTCACCTAAAACCATGAGATTTGGATTTCTGTATTTTTAACCAAACAAATCCTCCAGAATCCTAAAAGTTATTAAAATCCTAATCCACAAAACTGTTTTGAATAATAGTGGATTTTAAAGTAGATTTTTAAATCATCAGTTCAATAACAAGGGATTTTAATGGATTTTAAAGTAGATTTTTAAATCTCAGTTCAATAACCGTGAATTTCAGAAAACTTTTTAAAATACATGATTGAATAACATAAGATTTGTAACTTTTACACAAATCACTTAAAATGTCAAGTTGAATACACCCCACTTAAACCGCTAAACCCATCTGGACCTTTTTAAAGAAAAACCAAGCGTTGTAATAAAACCATGCATTATAGTTCAAGTTCCCACCTCTTTAGAGCCTTTTCAAATTTCCTAGAAACCCGAAACGAGACTCAACACAAATACACAATTAATTATCATTAAGTAACGTTTTAGATTCTTGAGATCCTCCGATTAACTATATTTTCCATAAATTTCTTCTTTTCATAATTTTAGTATCGTGTGAAATATACCATGCTCTTGTAGCCTTTGTTTGCAAACTATACAAATAAAAATTTAAAGAAGAGCAAATCAGTTTCTTAAAGAAAAAGAAAAAAGGAGCAATAACATGGGTTTACTCGAGGCATTGTGTGCTCTCGCAAACGCCACCGGTACTACATTAAACTACGTTGGTACTGCAAAAGCCGCCGTCAACGTTGCAATGGATGTCTTCACCGTCGCTAAAACCGTCGCCGGAGCTATTTCTGAGACCAAATATGTCCGAGGGAGAAAAGACGATGTAGGATCCAAAGATGGATTAATATATCTTGAGGCCTGAGTTTGAATATCGACATCTAATTTTATATATATATATATTTGTTGTACTTATACTTATTATTATTGTTGTAGAGTAATCCAAAGAACGGTGAGCTACCCGATATGGTTACCTTTATGGAGGAGACTCATAAACATAAACCGGATGGGACATTTGTCTACAAAAAGGCGGAGGAGATTGCCCGTCGATGTAGAGAGTTAATGAAGCAACAAAACGTCACACAAATGACTCAAGCTGATGATTCTCGGGGTGACTACTCGCTCATTCAAGCGGAGAAAGACGATATTTTTTGCTCGGTAAGATTTTGTGTACAAATTTTTGTCTTTAATTTACTTACAATCGATGCACAAAAAAAATTACTTAAAATCTCACCTTAAATATATGTAGCAAGCCAAAATTAGGAAGGAAGGAAGGTTCGGAGTGGCTGTGGGATCCATTCTATTTTATGGAGAGATAGGAGAAAGTTCATCTTCCCAATCCTACGAAGAAAAGTATCTCCAAACGCAACAAGAGCTTACTGAAGCTAAACTAAAGATTCAAGAGTTGGACCAGAAATACGAAGATTTTGCATATTGGATCCAGATAATGACCCAACTTCACCCTAATTTGATCCCGCCATCTCAACGCAACCAAACTAGTACCGAAAATGTAAACGTTAAAACCGATGATATCACATTTGATTTATGAGAATAATTTCTAAGTTTTCGTTTTTCATATGTAAATATTTTAAAATATTTTGAAATTAATTTTAATTTGGTATTTTAATTTTAATTTTTGTAATTTAGAGCAATTTTTTTATAGAGAAACACTACTATCTATAGACTATGTATGGACGACCAATTAGTTCGTTCTCATTGATATTGTTTGACAGATATATGTACACATGTATGCGACAACAATACCCTTTAATATATTTTATTTGTTTCTCTCTTTAGCAAATGAGTTTGTCGATATCAATATCATTATAGAATTTTTTTATATTTATTAGCTTTTATATAATTAATTAATTTATATATGAAATATATTACAGATTAAGCACAATAAATCTAAGCTTATCACATAACTTCTAACTTATCAGTTATCACAATATTATAAGCTTTACATTGTTAATCAATTAAATATCCACACAAATCATTACTTTTTTTATTGTTTTTGTGATAAATTATTAAATTGTGTTCTCATATAATGTTGTCTGAATCAATAAACAATAAAAATACCCCCAATTATTTTGACATACAATATCTAATTATTAACAGATAATATATATCTTAGATCTATATATTATCGGGTAAAAATGTAATTAACATTATAATCTACAAATAATTTTTTCTGAACATCCAAAACACTTTATTGATATGAATCAGAGTATACAAGATTATTAATGAAATTATAATACAACCAATGATTTGTATAACAAAAATACGATAAAGAAAATACTTAGTCGTCTTCGTCATTTTCGACAATCTGGTGTGACTTTCTTGCTTAATAATCATTTTATTTTTACTGATGAAGTACCGATAACACATTCAAAAATCATATATAACGGTCCATCTGTTATATCGCATAACCTTCGGACTGATCAAAACTCTCTTACAAAAAGAGATGTCATTGATCTTGGTTGTACTTAAAACCTATTTTTTGTTGATATAATATAAACCATCTTCTGATTTTTCAAGTAGTGGCTGGCCTCCAACTCCTCTTTAACATATTACTTCCATGGTGGTTTCCGCGCCGGTCGACGGGTACCTATTTGTGTTAATCTTCGGTACGCCAACAATAGATCATATTGACGCCCAGGAGCACTCGCATAACTAACATTAGAAGTTAGTTTGAATAACTCACGACCATAGATAAATTTTCGGACATGGAGAAATAGCAGTTGATATAAAATCGTCGATAACTAGAGTTACATTCCAAAAACATGATCCAACATAGAAGGAGAGTGGTGGTTGATAACAGTGACGCCATCAACACAACACCACCGCAGGGGAAGTGGTCAGCTCGAAGCATTGACAGAGAAACAGTGAGGGACAACAATGACAGAGATGGTGGCCTGAAAAACATCATGATGTTAACCTAGAATTTCCTCCGTCCTCCGTCTTCAGTCTTCGCCTCTCTTGAAACAAAACGACATAAATCTTACTTGGGGTAAAAACGTAATAACTATTTAGATTAGTAAGTAGAAGAGTACGAACGACGTCAGAACCGACGCCGGTCAATCGGAAAAAAACACAGAAGAAACGGTTTGTATTTGATCGGTAAAAAATCACTTGAGAAAGAAGAAATGTTTTGGTTTTTCTACATGATCCTCGCTTTAATCTATAAATAATTTATGTGAGAATATTATAAGATTATTTTAGTCATTTAATAAAAAGGGAAGAGAGATAACTAATTAATAAAAAACTAATGTCACATTCTTAATTTTTCTTTCTTCTATGTATAAAATTAATATAGCCCTTTTTAAAAAATGATTGATTTTTCGAAGAATTTAAAAATATTTTTTTTTCAGAATGGGTCAGATATTCATCATAACAAATTTAGACAACAATTAATCCTCTCTTTTTCCAACAATTATTTAATCAGAAAATTTGTCAGAAATATCTGAAATCCAGACAAAAAATACACTATTTCAAAAATACACTATTTCAACTATATTTTTTTACCAAACTCTAACAACTACTTTAGTATCCATTTCTGATTTTTAAAAATAACTAATATATTTTTTTTAAGAATAATGTTTAAAATTTTATTATATAAAGCTTAATTTCAAAGTTACTCATTAACGAGATCATGACACATGTCAATTGTATTGATAAGATATTGACATGTGTTAATTTTAAATTTACTTAATTATTTTAAAATTATAAAATATAAAAGTTCTAAACCTATCCTAAAAAAGAAATACGTACATAACTAGAAGAAACAAATAATTATTTATCTATAAAAAATATTTAAACTAATTTCTAACTGATATCCTAATTCAATTTAATGAAATTTTTTGTATTTATATAATAAGATATATATAAATCATAGTTTACAAGTTAGTCATTAACAGGATCGCCTATGTATAAATAAATAATACTAATTTCTAACTATAAACCTAATTTTACTGGAAATTTTTTTGTAATTATTTAGTAAGATATAAATAAAGCTTGGTTTCAAAGTTAGCCATTAACATGATTGCAACAAGTGCCAAGTCTATAAATAAGATTTTGATATGTGTCAGAAAATTAGAAAAGTAAAATTTGATTTTCAAAGTTAATCATTAACGTTTTCATGACATATGTCAAGTTTATTGCTAAGATTTTGACATGTGTTGAGAAAATTTTAGAAAAAAACCTAAAGAGAATTTTTTTTTACAAAATAAACTAACAATTTTCTTATATAAGATGATTAAAGAAACAATGTCACAAAACGGTTAAAAGAACTATGTCAAAGTGAAAGTAAATGAAACTATTTTTTTTAATTTGTTTAAAGAAACAATTTATCGTTGGTGATAAAATCATATTTTAACAACAAATATTTTTTGGTGTAAGAACATATTTTTTGTGGTAAAACATTAAGAAAAATTATAATGACACTTTGACGGGTTTTTTGCATGTTAAATATTTTTTGAACAAGTTGTGGAATGTTTTTTAAAATTTGGTAATAATAATATTCATATTTATAAATGTTTGCCAAAAGTTTTGGTGATTTATAATCTAGTTTTAAATTATTGCAATAATGGTTATAATAAATTATTATATAAATATAAATTACTGTATTAAATTACAAACAAATATGATTTTTCTCTAACTAAAAATAATTTTATATTTACTTCTATAAAAAAAATTTACTTAGAGAAAAATGTGAATATATTCTTATAAAATTTAGTTTTATTAGATAATTTAAAACCTGTACATCCCGTCCTAATCTAGTAACCTTGATAAAGATAGAAATAGAGAGATTTTTTGTAACGGCGTCTTTTCTCTCTCTAAAAGGCGATCTTGAAGGCGATGACGGGTTTTTTGCCGTCGAATTCTTTTTCTTCTCTTCAGAGTGTCTTTCCGATTGATTTGTGCCAATTTAAGCTAGAAATCGACGGTTTCTTTCTGTCTGGTACTTTCCATGGCAGTTTTCGAGTTCCTTTTTTCTCGGTTGATAACTACCATCGAAAACCGCCACGGCCAAACAACTATAAATTCCAAAACAAATTCTGTTTTTTTCTCCCTCTCGATTCTGTTACACCAAACTGAAATTTCCGCCGCAACAATGAATGACAATTTGAGAACTTCAATGCAAGAATTGGACTTGGGTCTTGATGATGTCCCGGTCGCCCTACCACCGGAGTTCTGTGCTCGGGCTGCCGAACTCAACCGCTTCTCTTTGGTGGTCTCAATAGTCAATCCACGGAAACAGAACCTACGGGCTCTGATCAATAACATGCCCAGAGTCTGGGGACTACCGGGATCATGCTATGGTCGTATCTTAGGCAATGGCAAGGCAAAATTTGTTTTCCAATCTGAAGCGGGAATGAATTTGGTCCTAACAAGAGGACCATGGGCCTTCAATAACTGGATGGTGACGGTCCACAGATGGTATCCTAACATTTCTAAGGGTGAGATAAAGATCATTCCCTTCTGGGTGCAAATCAGGGGAATCCCACTACTCTATCTTTCCAACGCAATGGCCAGGTACTTGGGTAATCAAATTGGAGTTGTTAGGGAAGTAGAATTTGGTGAGAATGCTAGGATGGTGGAGTTTGTTAGAGTTAGGATGGATTGGAACATAGATTCTCCCCTAAGGTTTAAGCATAACTTCCACTTTGTTGAAAATGTCAACACGACGATCCACTTTTGTTTTGAAAGGCTGAAGAATTTCTGCATCAAGTGTGGATCCCTCTTGCACGATGCTAAAGAATGTGTCCTGAATGCACATAATGATGATCCGGTGATGGACAGTGATAATGATAATGATGATGATGACCATCTGGATATCAATAAGGAGAACAACATGAGTCCTATCTCGGAGAATACACTACAAACAGTGGATCCATACATCCCAATTCCTGGTATTCAAATGGCAATACCGTACTCAAACCACACATCTGAAGAACCATCATTGTCTTCAATACCAAGTGTCTTTGAAGACACAGAACTCACGGCTGAGAGGATTCGTTATTTGCATACTAAACTGACTAAGAACATTGAGTACCCGAAGTGTGACATTCTGGAGGAGGCAGCAGACAATGCTAATGGACAGTGGATGCCGAAGAAGAGGGTTTGATTTGAAACTTACTATCGTCAAGTCGAGGCTGCAGAGGATAAGGCGGTCCTGAGCCATATCTGAAAGAAAGCAAGAGGAGTTGAATCACAAGGATCTTGTTCACCAACCGACGGAGGCGCGGGGGTCCCGGTACCCCCAATGCCCCCATGAGAGTCGCCTTCTGGAACTGTCAGGGTATTGGCACACCGCTGACTCGTTCAAGACTAGCTCGCCTATGTAAATTATCTAAGTGTGATGTACTTTTCTTAATTGAAACTCTAAATACGTGTGTTGTTGTTAAGTATTTGGCTTGCTTTTTAGGATTTCCAAACATTATAACTCAACCTCCACAAGGTAGAAGTGGAGGATTAGCTCTATTATGGACGAATGCTATTTCAATATCCGATGTTTGTAAGGATGATCGGATGATTGATGTAAAACTTAAGTATAATGATGTGTGTTTCTATTTGTCGTGTGTTTATGGTCACTCTAATCAAAGTTTAAGACATATTCTTTGGAAGAGACTAGAACATATGGCTTCAAATAGAACAGGACCATGGATGCTCCTTGGTGACTTTAATGAAATCCTCCTATCCAATTCTAAGAAGATAGGAGGTCCACTGAGATGAATGGAGCTTTCGAAATTTTAGACATATGGTCTATGTATGCAACATAAGGGATATGAGATCAAGAGGTGATAGATTCTCTTGGGTTGGAGAACGATACAGACACACGGTACGAAGCTGTTTGGACAGAGTAATTATAAATGAGGCTTGGTCTACAATGTTACCAAATTCGGAAACTCATTTTTTGGAATATAGTGGCTCAGATCACAAACCTGTGTTAATCAATATCAGTTTGACTGAATACACTTTTAAGAAGCCCTTTCGGTTTGACAAAAGGCTAATTCATCATCCAGGTTTTAAGAACTCTGTCTCAAGAGGATGTGAAGGATCACAACCTAATGGCATGACTTCACTGATAACAGATCGAATCCGATTATGTAGACAAGCAATGTCTCGCTTCAAGCACAATAATAACATGAACTCTGGTCGACGCATTGAGGAATTACAATCCGAAATTAATGACAGAATGTCAAGTTTATTGGCAACAAAAAAGTATATCGCAATGGATGACAGATGGAGACCAAAACACAAAATATTTCCAAGCTTTTGCTAAAACGAGATATGCGAGAAACTATATTAAAAAGCATTCAAGATGAAGCTGATACAATTCACCGAGGAGATATAAATATTGGTGTGGCTGCAGAACATCATTTTTTAGCAGTTTACACATCTTCAGGGATCCCTGTCTCTCCTATTGACTTTGCAGATTTCATACCTACAGTCGCTCCTGATATCGATAATGACCTTACACACAATTTCACAGCAGGGGAAATTTATGAAGCCATTTATTTAATAGGGGAAGACAGAGCTCCAGGTCCAGATGGTTTAACTGCAAGATTTTACAAAGAATGCTGGGACATAGTGGGAGGTGATGTGGTAAAAGAAGTTAAGATTTTTTTTGAGAAATCAACAATGAGACCTGGCATCAATCATACAAATATATGTATGATTCCAAAGATTGATAATCCGATAACTCTTTCGGATTTCAGACCAATATCCTTGTGCAATGTACTATACAAAATTATTTCAAAGTGTCTAGTGGCCCGACTGAAACATCATTTGGATGCAATAGTCTCTGATTATCAAGCGGCATTTATTCATGGTCGAATGATAACTGACAATATCATGGTTGCCCATGAACTAATGCACACTCTCAAAGTGAGGAAAAGAGTTTATCAAACCTACATGGCTGTAAAAACTGATGTTAGTAAGGCCTACGATAGGGTGGAATGGAGTTTTCTTGAAACTACTTTAAAGCTGTTTGGTTTCTGTAAAAAGTGGATAAGCTGGATCATGAATACGGTTCGAACTGTCCACTATTCAATACTAGTCAATGGATCACCATTTGGATCAATCATACCAGAAAGAGGAATAAGACAGGGAGATCCTCTGTCTCCATACCTTTTCATCATATGTGTTGACATACTGAGTCATTTAATCAAAACAAAAGCATCTTCGGGTGAGATAAGAGGTATTTGAGTGGGGAATGGGGTGCTTGCAATAACACATCTACAATTTGCAGATGACTCTTTGTTCTTCTATCAGGCTAATGTTCGAAACTGCAAATCTTTAAAAGAAGCTTAATGAGTATTACTCTTGCCAAAAAATAAACACAACAAAATCAATCATTACATTTGGATCAAGAGTATATGGAAGCACACAAAAAAGACTAAAAGAGCTTCTACAAATACCAAACCATGGAGGAAGTGGAAAATACCGAGGATTACCTGAACAATTTGGGAGTAAGAAAAAGGAGATGTTTGAATATATAATCGATAGAGTGAAGAAAAGAACTTCGGATTGGACATCAAAACTACTTTCACAAGCCGGAAAAGAAATATTGTTGAAAACAGTAGCAGTCTCAATGCCGGTCTATTCCATGTCTTGTTTTAAACTGCCACAAGGTGTCATAGATGATATTGAAACTTTAATGATGAGATTTTGGTGGGATAAAACATCACAACATAAAAGCATTTCTTGGGTTGCTTGGAAACAACTTCAATACTCGAAAAAGGAAGGTGGTTTAGGATTTCGTGATTTAGCCAAATTCAATGATGCTCTCTTAGCTAAACAAGCCTGGAGATTGATAAGGAATTCAAACTCTTTACTGGCTACACTACTGAAAGCGAGATACTATAGAGACACATCTATTTTGGATGCAAAAAGTCAAAAATATCAATCATATGGATGGTCTTCTATACTAGTTGGAATAGATTTAATAAAGAGAGGTTTGTACTGGGAACTAGGTGATGGTGCTTCGATTTGAATGGGTAAAGTTAACTTAATAACAACAGATCCACCAAGACCGATACAAATACAAGAGGAAGAAGCTGATAGCCCAATCAAGAATTATATCTCTACCAATGGAGACCATTGTTATTGGAACAAAGAACTTCTGGAATCTCATGTTTCACTCTAAGATACTGTTAGGATTCAAAACATGTACATCCCGATGCAACCTATTGAAGACACACTCTTTTGGAAATATCATTCATCGGGTGAATACACTGTAAAATCAGGGTATTGGTTTACTACACACGCTGAGGACTATAGACAAGATTTGCCACTAATTCCACATGGTTCGATTGAGGTCAAAACAAGGATATGGAAACTTCCTATCCTTCCAAAGATTAAACACTTTATGTGGAGAGTACTTTCCCAGGAAATAGAGACAAAGACCAGATTGAATACAAGAGGTATGAACTTAGATCCAATTTTCTCACGATGCGGATTACATGATGAAACCATAAACCATATATTTTTTTACTGTCAATACGTACAAGAACTATGACAGTTGTCAAATTTACCGAGAAATAAAACCCCTCAGGTGTTTCAGATTGATATCGGTTCCATCCTCACTGCTTTATTGGATATACAACACGATAGTAATATATCATTAGGCCAAACTTTAACTCCATTCATGTGGAAAACCTGGAAATCAAGAAACAAATATGTCTTTGAAAACATTGTTATTTCTCCACGGACACTTTGGTTACAAACTGCAGCAGAAATCGAAGAATGGATAACCGTGACCAATAAACAGAGTGAACAAACAATACCTCTTGATCCTGTTTTAAACTTCAATCGATGGATACCACCAAGACCGACAGTCATTAAGTGTAATTTTGATGCAAACTATAATAAGGATGATCAGTTAGTAACTGGAGGTTGGCTATTCCGAGACAACACAGGTCAATGTATAACATGGGAAGCAAGCAAATTAGGATCAGCAAGATCACCACTTGAAGCAGAAAGAAAATCTCTACTAGGAGCAATTCAACAAGCCTGGATACGTAGATTTACGTCGATCATCTTTGAAGTAGATTGTTCAGTCCTGATAAATAACATCAATGGTCTTTCAACCAATGCAGCTATTCGCAACATGTGTCTTGATATATCTTCTTGGGCAAGGAAATTCAAATTCATAGAATTCAGTTTCACACGTCGTACTTGTAATGAGTGAGTTCATGTTTTAGCAATATATGGTTGTTTACAAAATATGTATTATTCAGATTGTGTGAACATGCCTCTTTGGTACAGTCAACTTTGTATCATCTAAACATTGGCTAAATTATAAAATGTTTTTTTCGACGAAAAAATGAAAGAAGAAAGAAGGGGAGTTTCAATTTTTTCAAACATGAATTTATATAATTTTTCTTAAAATCATATTTTGAACATCTTTTTGATTTCGTAAATATTCAGAAAGAGCATTCCACAATCGAAAAGTTCTTATATATGGGCTTTAACACAATTAACAAAAGAAAATGTTTGTTTTATCAATATACTTCTATGCTTTCAAAGTTTAGTTGGGAATTTAATTTTTGGAAAGTATACAACAGAGAAACAAAAATACACATGCAAACACAAAAGAAAAAACAAGCTAGGCCTAATCAACCAGATTATACAAACCAGAAGAGGCACGAAAGAACGAGACAAACCAATCTCAACATATCATTCTTATCAAATTGAACTATCCTAGATTCATAGTTGACAATGTACGTATAAATATATATATTGGCGTCCTCGTGAGTAGGTTTTAGTTGATTTTGTTAAAGTGAAACATAAATTCTCAAAATTTATGTTTCTTTCTTCTTCTTCTATTCTTTTTCTTTTTCTTTTTGGCAGCAACTTTTATTACATTGACATTGATGATGTCACTATAACATTATCGTCATGACTCATGATATTATATAATCAAAAACATTACATCGTTATCACAACATCATCATCGTGATATATTATCATAAGATCATCACATACAGAGAGAAAAAAGTAAACAAATGTTTCGCAATTAAATTTTTCATTTTTGTATCATTCATTCATTTGCATGCAAATATAAATCCGTTACCTTGGAGATAGTAAATAAATCAGGTACGTTTAAATTTGTTTCAATTTCCCAATGTAATACTTACTACGTCCCTAGAAATTCCCAATCAACTTCAAACTGTACCATTAAATTGTAATAACACACACTCGTAGTTAAGGTCTCTTCCTAGTAAATTGAGCTGAGATTTTAATACATGATGTATTATACATCTAACTAATCGTTTGGCATCTACAGCTATAAAAACTCACATGTCATACTTCCTCACTAAAAGTAAAGTAAAATCTGAAAATTGTGATTATCAAATATCCATCAAAATGAGCGACAACAATAGTAACAACAACAACGAGAAGGAAGACACATCCTATTTCGGAATCGCCTTGGCGGTCATAGGTGTGGTCGGAGCTGTTGCCAGTTTATTCTCCGGAATGGGTTCGGGAGCTGACAAGAAGACAATGAAGGCACCAGGAAAGGATGGTCGAATTTTGAGGGATGTTTTCGAAAGAGACCCGAAAGGCTATTTTCGAGACCTGCGTCAAAAATGAATATTTGAGTATGTGGAATTATTATTCTCGGGTTTCTATAATATGATTAAATAAGAAGAAGAGGAATAACAGTTTCTAGCTAGTTTTCATGTGTCATGTCATATGTACCATGTTATGATTGTTATGTTTGAAGGTCTATCTATTTTTCTCATTTTGTTGTTCACATTATTCATAGATCGTATATCGTTACTAAATTATGATATCGAAAGACGAAAAGCCAACGCAAAAAAAAAAAAATCAATATCCAACTTTTGCTGCATCAAACCAGACATCTTTTCAGACTCATCTCCAATTTGATTACTAAATATACAAAAACATACTATTTTTGGACATTTAGTTATTTAAGGGAGAAGAAGGAAGAGAGTGTAGCTGATAGTGGTAATGAGATTTATGAGGAAGATAAAATTTATATTAAAAATAAATCTCAATTTGAATAGTGAAACACCTTTCAGTGTTCTACAAAATATTTAATGAAATTAAGAATGGTACATGCAAAATGAAAGGAATAGGAATCTTGGCTTCTCGAGGCTACGATTTTGTTTGCATGGACAGTTAGTTGCAAAGTGGAGAGGGTGATGCAAAATTGAAGAGATGCGGTTGCGTATGTTCTTGTACCTATACGAGGTAGAACGAATTGTGAGCTCGACGTTGTCTGTTGGCGTTTCATTCTTATGATTTTTAAAAACATTACTTTATCAAATATCTATAGAGCGTAACGTTACTTACTTGGACTCTATATGTTTAAGTGGTGTCTTGAAATAAATAGTAGCGTGAATTTATATAATTCGGACTACTATTCAACTTCTTAATTAATTTTGATGTCATCAAAATTTTAGAATAACAAATCAAAACTTAAATAGTTGAAGTTTAAGTTTTTTTTTTATTTTTGGTGAAGAGTTGAAGTTTTAAGTTTATAGTTTCCCATCCTTGATTATGTATCTCCATCCTCTATATCTAATTTACTCGTTTACTTTTCAGACTTTCATGCAATTTATTAACCTCATAAATCTACCGTTTGGTATTCTAAAAAAGTAAAAACATTTATTTTATCTAATCATTTGTTTAATAATGGAACGTTAAATATGTATCAGCTAAACAACTGAACAAAACAACCAAAACGCATTTGGACTTTTTAAAAGAAAAACCAAACGTTGAAATAAAATCATGCATATAGTTCAAGTTCCTACCTCGATCTTCGTTTGAGTCTTTTCAAATTTCCTAGAAACCTTCATTAACTATTTCTTGCATGAATTTCTTTTTCCATAAATTCTAGTACCGTGTGAAACTGAAACTATATATATCATTGTAGCCATGGTTTCGCATACAAATAGAAAATTTAAGATGAGTAATCAGCCTCTTACAAAGCAAAAAAAAGAGCAATTACATGAGTTTCCTCGAGGCATTGAGTGCTCTCGCAAGCGCTACCGCCTACCGGTACTTCATTAGTAAACTACGTCGGTACTGTAAAAGCCGACGTCAATGTTGCAGTGGATGTCTACGCTGTAGCTAAAACCATCGCCGGAGCTATCTCTGAGGCCAAATCTGTTCCCGGAAAAAAGGACAGTACGTGAAGGATCCAAAGATGGATGGCGCTTGCATGAACGTATTATGTGACTGAATATTAGTAATAATAAAGAATTTCATATGATGAATCATATATTTATGTCTATTCTCGTATTCTGTTTTCTAACATTTATTTGATTATGCATACATGTATATTTAAATTTAAACTTATCTATGTGTTCGATTACGGGACTACTGTGATAATAAGTCTTAAATCTTCAGTTATAACATGTAGAAAACATAATCACGTTCAACCACAGGTCCACAACAACAAACAAACAGAAGGAAGAAAAAAATTGATAAAAGGCTTTCAATTTAAATACATCAAACATAGATAAGTTAAAAAAAAAATTTCCAAAAAGCTGATAAAAGGCTTGCAATTTAAGTCTGTCCAGTCATTCTTATGGAAAACAAAAAACACAAAAATGTAGCAGTTGGTTCGATAAATGAAAGTATACATCTGGCCTTCTTCTTTTTTTTTTTTTTGTGCAAATTGGCCTTCTTACATTGTAATGTTTATGAAGGAAACAGAACAAAAAAAAAAAAACATTCAAATTCCCAAGACGTCTTTCGAAGAGTACCCAAGAGTGTATCCAAAGTTTGCTTTAGAAACCCGAAACGAGTTTCAAACGGAATCATTCAATTACAAAATCCTCGAGTCCTCTCAACTCTGAATTGTTCTAGAAAATTGAATAAAGTTTTAATCAGCCAATCAAATCTTGACCTCCTGTTATTTGTTGTTCCAACGAGGCAATAAATTTCGGTATTCCAGACAATACAATTCAACTATATATGTATATATCACATAATTGCTCTTACTAAAAAAACTAGAAGAATAAAGAAGATAAATAAAATCTCATGGGTCTCCTTGGTATTATTATCCTGTGTATTCTCGCTATAATAGGCATCAAGGCCAGTTTCACAATAACAACCGTCACAACTTCAGTCATCAACGTCGGAGACGTCGCCCAAACATGTGTTTACCGGTTTCGATTCGGGCGTCGAGGAGGAGATATAGGAATTTGTAATCATCTCGCAACGTATGAACGTAGTATATATGTTGAAGTGATAATATTACTTCTTATGATAAAACTTTAATAATTATGATAAGAAAGTTTCATATGAAACACCAATAATAATATCATTTTGCTATATGTAACTTCTCATCTGCTTATAACTTTTTTTTTGTTTTTCTTGACTCTTGATAAAGCTTTATATTTTGATATGCTGAACACAATTGAACAAACGTTGACAAATAAGTCTTTACATGATAACAAATTAATTCTTTTGACGAATACAGACCATCAATCAATCATATCCATGAACATGTATTTTTTTTTTGAAGATTCGTTTCGATTACAAAATTAAAAAAGGGTTTGGGGATCAATGTGGTATGGTGTAATAAAAAAATTAAGCCAAGAGCCAGAAATCTTTGTGACGTTTCGTGGTGATCAAGTAACCTCCATTGTTACTTTTCTTCCTTACGGCAATAGCCATACAATCAGAGTTATGAATGCAATACTCAACAACTCCTCCTCCCATTCCTCCCTTGGCGCGCCATTTCCAGATCACGCGCCACTTCGAGGTTCTCTTTCTCTGCCCTAAAACCAAAACGCCTGCTCCTTGTTTCTTTGATTCCTCAACTATCGTCTTCCCTTTCTCCTCTGCCGTCTCCACCACCACTATCTCCGTTTTGACCTTAAGATAAATCCCACACAACTTAAATGTCAAAGACGGAGAACTTTTGAATCATCAATATATGTTCGTTTGTAACCTAGAGAGCTTACGTACGTTAGGTTTCTTCAGTTGGCAAAAATTCTTCAATGGATGAACTAGTTCATGAGCCCTTGAGTTTCTCTCCCTTTGTGTCTCATCTATAGCTATTAACCATAATATACACATTAGTTAATTAGAGACTTAGATGTCAAAGCATTTGCTAATTCTCGGCTTAGTCGATTCCGGTCCAAAAATTCCTAACAAACAAAATAAATACGGAAATAGTAAAATCAAATTTACGACCGAAATTTTTGTTCAATGAGATTTGGAAAAAAAAAGTAAAAATAAATGGTTTTTTCTCGTTTTTTTTTTTTTTTTTTTGTGGAAAACAGAAAATTAATTTAGATTTATGGTTATTCTAATTAACAATCTGTAAGACGAACACAAAGTTACATAAACTCTAAACCCCTTTTTTCAAAAACACTTATCACAATGGACCCTGAAATTATTTTATTTTTTTTTAAAACAAAAAAAAACTAATATTGGGCCGCACAAGTGCAAACCAAAATCTGAGGCCCGATTAGCCTAATAACCCAAAAGAGTCGGTTTTCATATTTTATTCAGGCAAGATAGAATATGGTTCCAATTTTGGCTCTAAGGTTCATGTCATCTCTTGACTTAGAGGTTTAGTAAATTCAAGACATAAAGTATACATAAAAATTATTAGTATAGATACCTTGTCCTACGGGTGTTCTTGTAACATGGAGGAGAGTGATATTGTCTTCATCTTGAACACAATGTGTTAATGCCCATTGAAGAGCATTCTTTGATTGTGAAGTTGTGTCCACAACAACCATCACTTTCCTCCCACTCTCAACTTGAACTCCTCCTTCACCATTCTTATTAGCTTCCTCTGCTTTCAGATTCTTACTATGCTTCGAACCGTTCTTTCTTGAACCAGAAGCACTTCCTTCATCTAATGATTTGCTCGACGATGATCCTCCTTTGAATGATGTCCTGATCTTATTCACCCAATACCCAGCTGGTTTCCCCATTCTCTGAGTTTCTTGTGTTTCTTCTCTGTTCTCTTTGAGACATTTTCGTTGTGTTTTAAATACTGTTATGTTTGTGTTTGGTTTTGGTTGGAGCCATTTCTTGAACGTGCGTACCATGAAAACTTAAATTTAAAAGCATGTTTTGGACTTGTTCAATATAATCCAACTTGGCAAAATTCTCATAGTTTTATATACATATCCACATCACAATCTTGATACAAATGCAGAGCACTACTTGTTTCAGAATCCAACTTTTTAATATAATATTCAAAAAAAGAAAATAAAAAGCTACCAAAAAACATTGTATGTTAAAAAACCTCAAAAAAAAATGTTATATATTTCAGGAGAGCAAAAAAAGTAATGATATGATCTGGGGTTTGACATTACAAGCCCTTGATTATATAACAGAGTTTGTAATAATGAACAATGTTTTTCTGGCAAAAATAAAGGACACAAGCAATAATGATCTTTGATCTATAAAACACACACATATATGTATATCGTTTCAGACCATCCACCCTGGGAAGAATCCATTAACATTCTGTGATGTTGTTGCAGAGTTGCTTGCGTTTGTCATAGCAGAATGGTTGTGATTGTAATGACTGCTAATTGTATCAAAACAATAAAGAAACACATATAAAGGTTAAATGCTTCTGACAAAATATATAAGGAAAACCAAACTCAAGGGTCTTAGTTTTTTGTTTGTGAATACCTCATTGGAAATGCTACATTGCCTTGTAGAGGCTTGAAGAAACCTGCTTCTTGAATTGGCGGGTTTGTTTGATAAGTGCTCATGCCTTGTTGTTGTTGCTGTTGTTGCTGCTGCTGTTGCTGTTGTTGTTGTTGTTGTTGGGAATGTTCTGCCGCAGAAGCTCCCCAAATTGATTGTGTAAGCGCAGCATCACTTTCCTCCAACTGAGAAAGAGAGAAGAATTTTATAAGAGATCTCAAAGGTTTCAATTTCTTGCGGTGGAAGATTTCGATAGCTACCTTTCTCCTAAGATCTCTGTTGGTTTCCAATAACATTTCCTCCTGTATATTGATGAATATGAGAGTGTGTTTTATTTGAGATTATTGGACATTCGGTGACTCGTATTGTGTATACTAGTGTATGTACCTTTGTTTTGAGGTCAGATAGTTGATCAAGCATTGACCTAGCCTGGCAATGAAAAAAACCAAGATTTGGTAAATGTTCTAAATGGCTTTCAGGACCAAATTATTGAATGAAAACTTGTCATTAGATTTGTGAGCATATATACCTTGGTTGATCTTATTTGTCTTAGTGATGCATCTACTTGGCGTTCTAGCTGCTCAAGCTCATTCACTTCCATCTCGGCTATCTCTTCACCAAGCAAATGCCTAGAGAGAAAGCATATTAACAAATAGGATGAAGCAATTTACATTTACATTTATAAAAATGTGCTATGAATCAGGCTACGTACCTTTGTGAATGTTGAAGGACCTCAACTCTTGATTTGAGCTTCAAGTAGTCTTGGTACTTATCCTGCCAATTAAAGATAAAAATCAAGGCCAACTTCAACAACTAATGAGGTCAGTCTCTGACCACTGATAGAGATAAAAAAAAAGATGTGTACCTGCAAGTCTTTAGCTGATTGATTTGGGTCCATTGTTGCGTAACTATGTTTTCTATACTTCTCAACCGTCTTCGCCATACCACTTCACAAAAAAAAAAAAAATTGATCACTGAACTACACATATTTTGATCATCAAAGAAATTTTACAAAATTCATTCAAGAATACCTCATATATACGGTCAAATGAAAATTTTATATGTTAAAAAACAATAATATCAAGATCCCTGTGTGATCATCATATAATGTTATAGCAAGAACTTAAAAAAGTTTGAAAATTATCCCAACGAGAAAAAACAATAAAGAATACTTTGTTTATAATGAGCAAAAGGAAATTGTGAAATTTAAGTATCATCACAGTTGTCTCTAACTTTAACTTTAATAAGATCATAAGTACTTGAGAGAGATAATAACTTAAAGAAGTAGTCAAAGTATTTTTTATATATATCTTTACAGCTTTGTGTAGATCCAGAGGTCAATTCTTTGTCTCTTTGGAAACTTGGATCAAACCTTCGGAAACAATATCAACAACACTCAAATCTCATGTGTAAAAGCCTTAACTATATTATTATGTGCTATATAGCTTCTGCACACAAAACTAACGTACTTTTTTTTTGCTTTTCTTTTATCCAATCTGTGTCTAGTTTTAATCATCATCTAGAGCACCTAAGACCCTTGTAACTAAATTTGATCATCCTTAGTTAACTTAATGGGTATCACTCTCTGGGAGCCAGATTTGTGCAAAAGAAATCTAGCTAACAAAAGAAATGAACCCTAATAATCATCTAGCTAATTAATATTAACAAAATCAAGAAAGAGACGACGTTTTCATACCTCCATATATAATTTTTAAGAATCAAAACCCTAAATCTATCCAAAAAAAGAAAAAAAAGAGAGGATAAAAATACAAATTTTGGGGGAAGAGTGGATTAAAAGATCAAAGATTATACCTAGGGCTGCTGCAAAATTCGTAGAGCTTGCCACGGTTAGAGAAAATGAGAAGAGCAATCTCAGCATCACAAAGCACAGAAAGCTCATAAGCCTTCTTAAGCAAACCATTCCTTCTCTTTGCAAAAGTAACTTGCCTATTGATCTTGTTCTCTATCCTCTTAAGCTCCACTTTCCCTCTTCCCATCTCTCTCTCTCTTCTCACCAAGAAACCAAAAAAACCCAACTGAAAACTTTCCTCTTTTTTTTTTTTAACCCCTAAAGCCACAAGTGAAGCTTTATATATACACACACATAGATAAAGGTGTATAAGTACATGTGAAATGTGTAGAGTGTTAGTAGATCTTGTCTGAAAAGGATTCTGGTTCTTAATCTAGGGCATGAATCGGTTTCCTCATCACTTAATTGTCCCGGTAGCTGGTGGAGGAAGAAGGAGATTGTGGTAGTGGTGGTGGTGGGCCACTTTGTGTTTCAGGTTTCTTCTTTTGTTGGAATGATTTTCAAGAGAATATAGAGCTTTGTGTTGGTTTTGCAGATGCTAAGCCATTCTTGGCCAAATAAAAGCTTACAAACTTATATCCCAATCCCATAAACTTTCCTTTTTAAAAAAAGATAAAATAAAAATATCATAATAAATTCTAAAAGTAATTTGTGTGTATGTCATATGTGTATCTCTATTACATTGGTGATTTATATATACCACATTATTTTATTCTTACTTCATCAGAGAATATATATATTATTATTATTTTTCTGTACATCTTTTGTTTTTATTGGCAGAAAATAAAAATTGATTCCTAGTACTTTTCTAAGGAGAGTTAAGATATCTCACTCTCTCTCTCTATCTAGTCCAAACAAAATGCTCTAACTTTTCTCTTTCACCCTCCTCCATTGGATTTGAAGATAGACATATTTATGCCATATATTTATATAAATGGATTGCTGTTTTTCATCAGATCTAGTCCATAGTTTAATAATATGCTCAAAAAAAGAAATAAGGAAAAGATTCTATATATAACCTATACAGATGCCTTAAATAGAGCATATTCATAAGTCCAAATCCTATCTATTATCTGGTTCTGTATGTTGGTAAAATCAAAAACAAGTAAATAAAATTAAAGTTGTTTTTTTCCAGGTATTGACACGTTTAGATTATGTAGATAGAACACTATAATGCAAATATTGTTTGTGAATAAAAGTAAGAAAATGATAGGCTTCTTAAAAGATATGTTTGTTTTTCTTCTTCTGCTTTGCTTCTCTTGCCGACAGGTTCTTTCATATGACAGCTACTTCACGATTGTTTAAATGCATCGAACGGATCTATACGGTTGCAAACAAATTATGTCACACTGAAATGGTTAATCTGATATATATATAGTACGTACTATTTCCTATTTTAAAGAGAAATTTTATTCACAAATTTTTTTTTTACGTTTCACGTGTACTATATATATGTCTTTTATATATATGCCAGTATAGTTTATATATTGAAAAATATATTATTTTTGACATTAATAGATCGATGTGTTAGATCCATATGAAAATCTAGCATTAATTAGAGGGGTTTCGTGTTTAGGTTCCCTTCTAAATTAAAGGAGGTCGATGCATGTATTTGATTATCATGTCTAATCAAAGTTGTTAATCGAGTTTCATAAGATACAGTATACATAATTCACGTATAATGAGTAATGACTATCTAGATTTCAGATTTATTTATAACAATGATCCTCATAGATGCTTGAAACAATTTATCATGGCAAGAAAAAGGAAAACTAAGGAATTTTTGTTTGTGAACAGTGAAGTCTCAAATTCCTAGGATTTTCAACTTTTCTGTAGGATGCTTCTAGCTTTAAATACAAATAGTTTTAATCTTATTTTTTCATATAAAGAAAAAGGTTCGGTAATTGCTTGACAGGTTAATTTGTAGGATGCTTCATGTGTCAGGTTAATTTGTTTTTCTCATTTCTTCTCATGGCATCTTATACTATATATCTACATCATGATGATGATGGTTGTTAATTTATTCATGTGACATGTCTCACACAACTCTTTTCCAAAATTTGCTTGCTGACTCATGTTTCACTTGGTACATCTTAGTTATCTTGTTCAACCTATTCATCAATTCAATATACAAAAAAAAAAAAAAAAAATTATTTTTTGGGCTAATTTTTTTATTGTTGTCATTTTTGTTAATTAATCTGCTTGATGGAAACTTGATGTATATATCTTATCTTTATCATAATCAAGTAAAAAATGATCCTTATCATCTACGCACTCGCTATCCCTCCACCATTCTTTTATGGTTCCAAGTGGTCACCGTATTACAATATGCAACATATAGATAGATGCTTTAGTAAACATCTAAAAAAAAAAGAATAAATACAAGAGAATACTTGTAATATGCTATTCCATCATCTATATGGATGGATAGTTTAGGTAGATAGCTTTAAAATATATTGAGAAATTATCTCTAATTTTATAGTCATGATAACCATTCTCTCTATATATTTCTAGAAATGACTAAAGGCGTGTTATTGGATGATGATTTTTAAAGGAATTTGATGTATTTAAAAATCAGGTGTGATTCAATTGTGCATTTAAAAAAATCCATTAAAATGTAGTGTTATTTAATATTCACTGGATTCTGTGTATTCTGTGTGATTTTGGATTTTAACGTACTTTGCTTCTAAAATATGAACAAACACAATACCATAACTTTATCAAACATTTCATTTTTCTCTCCTCTCTCTAAATGGATCTTTAGCCTTTACATATTATTGTTTGATTTTTTTTTTCTCAATCCTTCTATATAATCATACGTATTCATCAGATCTATGTTATTTTTGAGAATTTTATTTGTGTTTTTTAACTTTTTTTTCTGAGTTCATGATTTGTAACTTCTTTTTTTCTGGGTTTAAAATATAATCACACTTTTTTTCTAAGTTCAATATCTGTTCTTCCTCCACAAAGCATATGTCTATAGTCACACTTATTCATCATATCTGTGTTATTTTTGAGATTTTTTTTTTGTTCTTTTACTTTTTTTTTTTCTGGGTTCATGATCTGTAATAATCACACCATTTTTTTCCTGGATTCAATGTAGAAGTCTGGATGTTATTAATTTAATATGATTTTGGTATATAATACAATTTATGGATAATTTTTTCTTTATTTTTCTTCTATATATAAATTACTTTAAAAAATTTATAACAATCACCAAAAATATATTATCAGACTTTCAAATCCATTTTGTATGCATTATAAAATCCACACAAATACATTAGACTTTTAAATCCACTAATATATTGCGTCAATTAAAATTCACTAAAACCCTTAATCTAATAACACCGCCTAGATGATGTCACAAGTGATTGTTGGCTAAGTTATTTTGAGTGGTTGACATAAAAAAAAGGTCTAGTTGAGAAAGAAAAAACCAAGGAAAAGAATAATTTTGCAAGAAAAAACAATAGTCAATTTCAGAAACTCGATTATTGTTTCTGTTCATTTATGTATATATTTGGGGGTAGCTAGTAGCTACTAGCAATTCTACTACTAGCAATTCTATCTTGTGTTGGGGGGGGGGGGGAGAGGTCCATTGGATGTACGATTATCATTTTATATTGTTTTGTAGACCAAGATAATGAAAACCGTAGGTCCATCCATATAATACGGTCCATGTAACTATTATTATATATTTTTGGTTAATTGGGTATAGCCGTATATATAGGTTACAAACACGAGACGTAATAATACAGGAATCGTAGCATCTCTGATGGTTGCAGGCTTCTTCTGCATATTTAGACTAACAAATTGGAGCTACATTAGACCCCATGATGGGCTAAAACCCTAGTTGTTACTCCATGGACCATATGCATAGGCATTTGAAAATGTTGAGACACGAACTTCTAACAACTTTTCTGGCTTTCCGCAGCATCTAGTATTAATTGGAATCTCTTTCAAATATTGTACTATACATGTTATATATTTCATCCCTTTCACAAAAAGTGTCATTTTGACATTTTTTTTTTGCTATAAAAAGAGTGTCATTTTATGTTTACAATGTAATTTTAAAGATTAAATTCTCTTTTATATTCCTATAATTTGAGCTAATTAATTAGAAAAAATCTTTTTAGTGCATTTATAAAGAGTAAAATAAAAATTTAGATAATTTTCTTAATTTGTGTGCATTATGTCAAAATGACACTCTTTGTAAAACAAAGGAAATATTTCTTAATTAACTTATGTAAAAATATACTTACCCCTTTGGTTACTTCCACACTTTACTCCGTGCAACAAGTACTTCATTCATCAAAGGGATAAATTTGGGAGAAAAACATTGAATAATGAACTAAGAAATTCAAATAAATTAATTACATATAATAGAAAATTTAACTTAACAAAAATTGTATAAGATGAAACTTTTATTGTAGTGTTTATTAAATTTATGAACATTTTGGATAATGTGTCTAGGATATTACATATTGTAATTTAAGTACAAAGTATTGTGACTACTATAAGATAAACACAATTCAGCCTGTTTGTGTGTCCTAAATTAATCAAAACTCTCTCTCTTTTAAGTATATACCCCTCTGCTTCACAAAAAGTGTCATTTTGACACATTTCACACAAATTTAAAAAAACTTGAATCATACATATTTACCCTTATTTAATGAGTAATTAATCATTCAAATTTAATTAAAAAAGCTTTGGGTTAAGGGTATAATAAGAAATTTTGATGTAAAAAGTTACATTGAAAATATAAAGTAACATTCTTTGTAAAACAAAAAAATCTGTGTAGAGTGACACTTTTTGTGAAATAGAGGAAATATATATTATCATTTCATGTTCAACGTCTTTTTATCAATTACCAAATATCAAGATGTCGCTAAAATGAATTTAAAGTATATAAAATTGTATGATTAATATGAATTCTATATATATAATAAATTTTGTTACTCTATATAAAATAATAAATTTTTGAAAAAAAGAAAAAAAGAAAAAAAGTTCTGAAAAAAAAACACAATAGAAAAAGAAAGAAAAAAAGAAGATATAAATACTAGAAAAAGTAACTTTAAACCTCCTAGTTCATAATACGAGGTTTTACACACGAAGTAAAGGTTGGCCGAAAAAGTCGTTAACACATTCAATATGATTTACCTGACAATAACATATTTTTTAATTGTATTTTTGTTAGAGAGTAAACTTCACAGTCTCTTTAAGCTGCTCTCATCACTTTTAACAATGACAACGTAAGATGAGGGAAGCATACGCAAGTAGAAATGTAAGGGGACAGAGTAGGTTACGTGTCGATCTCTTATTGGCGATATTAATAGTTTTGTTTTCGGATGTGTTGGTGATTGAACGGAACAGTCCATACGTACATCACGTGCCTGGACTGACACGTGTCGACCTATTACTGCCTTTTTTAAGTTTTTGATACGCTTTCGTTGGAGTCTGTTGCGAACTGAACCAAAACTAGAGTCGGGTTTGTGAATATGAATGATGGACACTTATATAATACTAGCAAACAGGTTATTATATAATTATATGTAAGAAATGTTAATCTATTTAAGTGATGTCTTTCTTTCGAATCCATTTCCGATTTTCTTTATTGAATTTAAGAGTTACATCTCTTTTAATATTCCTCTTATTTGATCGTTTCGACAACTTTTCTCACACAATATCGTATTATGATTAAGCTGCTTTCTACGTTTTTATGACTTTAAATTGCTATAAAATAATTTTTTTAAATTAAATATTGGAATAAATATTTTTAAGGCATGAGTGCCTCCGTAGCATAGTGGTATTGGGTTCGCTTCGTAAGCGAAAGGTCGTGAGTTCAATCCTCACCGGAGGCTCATACATATCCCATTATATATCCCTAATTTTATCAATACTTTAGTTTAATTAGGCTCGTCCCGTACATTTGACAATATATATCCTTAGTTTCATCAATACTTAACTTAAATGGGCCAAAAATTCTCTCATATATGTCCTCTGTCAACAGTATATTGTGGCTGTTTTTGTTGTCAATGGCCCAAATACTTACTAATGAAGTTATGAGTTTAATCATTTCCACAAACTAACTTGATATACCAAACCTCCAAATTTAAAAGTTTTTTGGTTTAATCCGAGTTTTTAGTTAAGCCGATATAATAAATACACCCTCTGTTTTATATTACTTGTCATTCTAGATAATTTCACACATATTAAGGAAACAATTAAATTATCTGTTTTATCACTCATTAATACACTATTTCATTTGAAATGTAAATAATTATTAAGTTAAAATTTAGGGCTAAAATTAAAAATTTGATTCATAATGTTGCATTGTTAATACAAAACGACAAATAATATGAAACAAAAAGTTAACTCCAGAATGACAAGTAAAAATAAACAAAAGGAGTATTATTCATAGTTTTACTGTCTATTTAAATTTTAAAATACTGTACTACAAAAAAATTTATGTTTAAGTATCATTAATGTTTAAACTTTACAAAACTTGAAAATGTAATTAAAAGTTTATATGAATGTTTTACTTGATTAAAATTATAGGCACGCAACTGAACTCAACAAGTATCTTGAAATCAACATTTCTTTTCCTTTTGAGTTCAGTAAATGTAAAAGTAAAACTATTGGACCATGTCATAAGTTTGAAAAAATAAAAATAGATACCCCATTAAGAATTACACTAAATAAATGTTCATATGTATCTCGAAAAATACGAGAGGAGATGGGATTCCTCATTCCTGTTCTGAATTAGATATACGGTATACCTAGATAGATTATATACCAAAATAACATAAACTAAAACCGAATCCAAATCCGATTTAAACCCCCAACCTGTCAGAAATTTTTTTAAATATTTATTTATTTAATTTTTTGGCTTGACACAGTTTTCATCATCCAGAATAAGCTCATATATACACATAGATGGTCCGTCGTTTTGATTAGTTAAGAAAGTATACATGTAACATTTGCTTAGTATTTACAACTAAATGATGTTTTAAAATTTAATATCAAACAAGCTTGTCTTACAATACGTGTGGATCGGATGCTAGTGTGTAATGTATTCGATTACTCGGGTTTTATTTTCAGAACTTGTGCTTTGCATTGATGGTTAATAACAGACAACTTGAAGTTTTCTTTTTAAATTCAAACATTTTTTTTCAGGAGAATATTACAGATAAAGAGTTGAGATAAGGAGAGACAAGAAACCGACTTCTTATCATTTAAGGGCTCACATCAAACAGTTTCATAGATAGCAGAGACAATGCATAGCTACGCCTTTGCAAATTTATTCATTCTACTTCCCACCAGTGAAGAGATAATCCAAAGATGATCCTCCTCCAGGAGCTGCATGAACTTTGGTCGAAGGACGGTCCTGGAGAGATTAATTAAGAAAGAGTGAGTGAGTATCATTACCGATTCATTCACGGGTATTCGAGTAATGGACAATTGGACATTGTAAAAACAAAACATTACAGTGAGGAAGTTGCCGGTGTTCTGTCCTTCAGCTCTAGCATAGTTGTTGACAGGAGTTTTGATACCAGCTGGAATCTGCTTGTTCATCTCTGCTGGCTCAACGGGAGTAGTAGCAGTCGTGAGTGCGGTTGCAGTAGCAGTTGATACGGGTGGTGGTGCAGTGCTGTTGTTAGCTTCAGTAGGAACAGGACGAGGAGCTGGAACAGGGTTAGGAGCAGGAGCGTCACCACCACCACCAAAAAGATAATTCAATGAGCTTTGACCTCCACCACAGCTGTTTCCACGACCCATTGTATATACTAAAAACTAACAACAAAAAGCAAAACTATGAACTTAGTCAAGCATCATCACTAGTCATTCCCCTATGCTAACTTTGCTTATAGAAATCAATCACACAACTCTGTATAAAGCGAGACTGAACTCAATGTTGCTTCTCGCATCAATGCATCAAAATTTCTTAAAATTCACAATCAGAGATAAAAGATTCTGAGTTGTAATCTTACAATTTCACATAGACCAAATGCAAAATTCACAACTTAAAAAACGGAAACAAATTTCACAAATTCACGAAGAAACCTAGTTTTATTGCCAAATTCTGAAAAGTGTGAAGAACAAATCAGATCTAAAACTATTGAAATCGAATCACCATTTGTGAATTCCCTGAATCTACGAAATCAGTAGAGACGAAATCTCCTAAATTAAGGCCATAATTGAGGGAATCAAATCAGAGGAATCTATGATCTAAGCTCGACTAAGACATCAGAGAAACGAAATTAAAGCGATCTGGAGAATTTTAGGGTTAGAGAAACACACCTTTGGAGAAAATTCGAGATCAGATCTAGAAGAAGACACCTGAAGGAAGAAGAAGAAAGGAGAAGAAGCAAACGCAGGAGGACTCAGCACTGACTACTGAGTCATATTAGCGAGCCAGTTTATTTATAAGCTCACTCCGGTTTAGCTAATGTCAGGGTTCCGGTTCAATTGATCGGTTAACCAACAAATACAAAAGATTGCAATTTTTTTTGATTAATTAAAACAAAAATCCACATCTTTTAACGAAATATCTTTGATTTGAAACCGATGTGAATCCAGCTTTTTATTGGAGCTTTGTAAAAGTTGAGATAATTAATTTTGGATTTGTAGTGAAACAAGTAGCAATTACTATTCAAGTGTAGTAAACCACCACTAAACCAGTGAAATTATTGGTGCTTCAAGGAAATTTCACGACGGTGGTGAGGTTCGTGGGCCAATTGTTTTATTTTTATATATGTAATGGCAATGTCTTTTGTCATTGTTCGAATCTAATTATTAGCCGTTTTTTATCATTTAATTTTTTGGAACTTTGAACGAAAAGATAATATTGGTATTTATGAAGAAAACAAAATTTCGAAACTTTTTTTTTTACTTTGTGCTATTTGAGTCTCATGTCTACTGGTAATTCATGTTTAGCGTGGTTGATTGAAGTAATAGTTTCTACTTTCCAGCAATCATGACTGTCCCCGAGCACATCGATCCGGATGAATCATTCGTGTTGGACCTCCAAAATTTAACGAACTAATCTGTATAAGATCTTGAGGTCCCCAAACCCGTAGTTGTTTGTGTCCCCATATATTTAAATATTTATAATAACTAAAACTGTTTATTACGCGTAGGAATATAATATATAAAAATGGATAGAAGATTGAATGATTAAAAATAGAAATATTGAGTTTTGGATGAGTAAAAATAGAAATACTGAGATTTTTTTTTGTGGTTCTTTTTATTCTCGTAAAGTGGTAAGCATAAATATCATAAACCACTTTAACATTACCAATTATATAAACCATTAAGTATTTTATTGTCATCATTATTGCACTATTATAAAACTTTTTACCACTATATGTTACTAATCAAATTGTGCTTTAGACAAACATTTTAAAAAGTCTAATAAAATTCAAATGTAATAATGTTGAATTTTTGATTGTATTCAACATAGTAATTTTAGAACATGAGATATAGTATTGACCCCGCCCAAAGAGCAATCAATTCCTAGTCTAAGGAGAATTGAGCTCAACTAAATGGAACAGAGGGTTTTATCATTTAGGATGTTGAGGAGCTGGGATGATTCCCCATTTTCTTCGAACTTGCTCCAAGTCTTCACTAAAGTGACGCTCATAGTAGACACACATGAGGTCAGTGCATTGTCTTCCTGCTCGAACAGCCCAAGGAAAGTAATGTTTCAAGAACATTGATCTCTGCTTCTCGTTGAACCTCACAGTGCCTCCAATCACAGAAAGCATACACATCGGTAGATACATCTGCTCAAACTCTATAACTTTTAAAGCCGACTCTCCGATAAGATTCGTAGGAAGGCCAAACAGAGTGTGCCATAAGTCATGAACTTCTCGCGCCCGTGTCGCTACGTAAGCCAATTCATCTGTCTCCATGAATCTTACGGGAGGACGATCATCTGGAGAGAAGTTTCTAGATCCCATGAATTTAGCATATGCAGCTCCAAATGTGTTGGCTGGTAGATCCCAAGCATGACCTACTTGCTCTGACACTACACGAGGACGCTCCAATAATATAGCCTTCCAAGTAAAGATACCACCAAAGATCAAATACACCATTGTAAACCAAATCCATCAAAGGAAATAATCAAATTCACAAACTCAACCTAAGAATTTGTTCATAATCACTCATTGCACAATTAGTAATAAAAATCAAATTGATTCGCTAATCGCTAATACAATAAGAGAAGCAGAGAGAGATTTGAAGAAACTCACTCTTCCTTCTTCGCTCTTCTTCATCCTCTCAAGAACCATTTCAAAAGCTGGTTTGCCAGTGGTTTCACCGAGAGCTGCTATAAGATCCGCTCTACGAGGATCTACCAATGCACCGATAGCAGATCCCATAGCCACCGCAGCTTGTTGCCATAGCCTTAATGGAACTCGAGCTCTTTCGATGATCATCGTTCGTAGAGATCTCTCTGGTTAAAGACGAATAACAATCAGAACCATTACAATTGAAATCAAATCACCAATTCAAAATTCCTGAATCTACCAAGAGACGAAATCTCCTAAAATTGAGGATAAAACACCATAATTCATAAGCATAATAGAGTATTTAAAACAGTGGAATCTACGATCGAAGCTACATCAGAGAAACGAAATCAAAGCGATCTGGAGAATTTTAGGGTTTAAGAAACACACCTTTGGTGAAAAATCTCAATCAGATGTAAAAGAGGAAAAGAAACTGAAGAAGCAAAAGCAAACGCACTCCGGTTTAGCTAGTGTCTGGGTTCCGGTTCAATTGATCGGTTAACCGACAAAAACTAATGATTTCAAGTTTTGATTAATTAAAACAAAAATTCACATTTTCAACGAAATATATCTTGATTTAAAAAGATATGATTCCAAAACCGGTTAAAATTTTATTGGAAGTATGCGAAAGTTTAGATAATTATTTTGGATTTGGAGTAATAGTTCAAGTAAACCGGTTAAAAACTAGAAACCTTTTTAACTTTGAGCAGTTTACAAGTCTCATGTAGCAGAAGCTACTAGTAAATCATGTTTACTGTGGTTAAAGTAATAGTTTCCAGTAGCAAGTAATATTAAGCTTAAAACACCAAATTGCCATGAGAATCCTAAACCTAATACAGCTGAACTCTCTTTCTTTTCCTTAACCGGAATCGGTTTTGAAGGCGATCTTTTGGACTTCCTGAATGATGAATAAGCTTCGACTTCTTCGATCGTTAATGCGGGTTTAAGCGAGTTTTTTGCAGTTTGGAAGTGGCGATTGAAGACGGCGGTTGCTGCAATGTTTTCTCTAAGGGAGACAGTTCCGCTTTCTCTGCATAGACCCTCTAGCTCAGCACCTGTGAAGAGCTCCGTTTCTTCAGCGATTTTTCTGAGATCAATGTCGTCTCCTAGTGTCATGTTGCGTGTATGCACTTGAAGTATTTCAAACCGGGCTTCAAGATCAGGTGGTGGCACGTATAGCACCTAAAACAAGACATTTCAAGACGAGAGTAGCAATGAGGTTTTGCTATTTCAGAACTCGTCTGATCAAAAGATCGAATATGAGGACTTACGAGATCAAATCGACCAGGTCGCATTAGAGCAGCATCTATTGCATAGGGGCGGTTTGTGGCAGCCAAGACGAGAATTCCCTAAACCAAAAAACCATCAATATCATTGCAACCCGATAACAGAGATAGAATCTATCAAAGCCTGTACGCTTTTGTTTACCTTTGCTTCTTCAAGACCGTCCATTTCGGTTAACAATGTAGATAGAAGCCTTTCTCCAACTGTAGAACTATTACTTGAGCTCTCATCGCCTCTACAAATATCAGCGGAAATAAACATGTTAAACAGTCTATGACGCGAAGCAAGAGTTAAGAGAGATAGAAACAAACCTTTTACAGGCAACAACATCAGCTTCATCAAAGAATATTATACTTGGAGAAGCAAGTCGGGCTCTTTGAAATGTATTCCGTAATAATGCTTCACCTTCTCCAACATACATAGAAAATAGCTCCGCACAGCTATATATATAGCACCACACACAAAGAAATAAGAAAAGATCAGTTCCTGTAAACAAGTTTCACAACAAAAGGGACATTAAGTTGTCAACTTTCTGACCCTGCACAAAACTATACCTTAAAGAAAAGAAGGACGCTTGAGCAGCATTTGCAGCAGCTTTAGCAAGAGTTGTCTTTGAGCAACCTGGAGGACCATGGAGAAGTATCCCACGCATCGGAGATATGCCCATTTTTACAAATGCAGCTGAATGTTTTATTGGCCATTCAACAGCTTGCTGGAGCTTTTTCTGTCACAAAAGAAAACAAACCCATTAACCGCAATGGAAAAAAAATAGTACAACCAAGTAAAAAAAAGGATCAGATGAGTATTGACCTTTAGGTCTTTAAGACCACCAACATCATCCCATGTCACCTTAGGGATTTCAACTGTGATGCCTCTTGTTATACTTGGACCAACCACAGATTTTGCAATCTTGAAGTCTTCCGATGTTAGGATAAGAGAATCTGAGGATCTTTTACTTGCAGATATGGTCGCTTCACGACATAGAGCTTCCAAATCTGCCCCAACATAACCGTTGCAAGATGTTGCTATGGCTTGCAGATCAACACTAGGATCTAAATTTACTTTCTTTGTGTACAGCTGAAAAAAAATTAGCAAACACAAAGCTCACAAGATAGTTACATGAAAAACAGCAATAAGCAATCCCTTTAAAGAACTCGAAATTACCTGGAGGATTTTTAAACGATCCTCCTCATTTGGTGTGCTTACTTCAACTAAAGCATCAAATCGTCCAGCCCTTCTTAGTGCTGGGTCAATCGCATCCAACCTATTGACAAGATCAGGTAAGACCGTTGAATCATTACATTCAAACACAACGATGTTAGTTAAACTAGTATACTGTTTAAAGGTAGACAAGGACCTATTTGTGGATGCTACAACAACAACACTTGGTGCAGATGATGAAGGCTTGTTTGAGTCCATTAGTGTAAAGAGTTGAGATGCAATACGAACATCTTGCTCTCGCCTGCATTTTAGAGAGAAGCTCAAGCTCTTAAAAATCTCAACCAAGATCACAATTATAATCTAGGCGTAACAGATATTTGAGTGACACAATACCTAGCATCACGTCGAGGACAAAGAACGTCGATTTCATCGATAAAAATCACAGAGGGCTTGTCTGAAAAAGCGTGAGAAGAAGCCTCGGCAAAAGCTTCCCTTAAGACCTTCTCGCTTTCTCCAGCATGTGCACGATGTACAGAATGAGGGCTGAACAGAGCATTGACACACAAAAGACCATAACTTAGCTTAGCTTTAGCCTATTCGTCTAGACCATAAATGATACAAAAGCTACAACACAAAAGTAAGTACCTCAATACAATCAAATGTGCATCACATTCTTGGACAACAGCACGGACCAAGCTTGTCTACAATAATCAAAATTGCGATACACAGCGAATTAGCTTATGTAAGATCAAAGTTGAGAACTTTGAAGTTTCCAACGCACAATGAAAAGTTCAAGCTTGAAACAGAGTATTTTACCTTGCCAGTTCCAGGAGGACCGTAGAGAAGCAATCCTCTAGGCCACTGCAACGATAAGTAAAAGCAGAGCTAATCAAACCAATTGAAAAACGAATTCAGAAGTTATGAGACTAAACAGAGGTCTTGATGTGTACTTTGAGACCAAGAGTTCGAGCTTCGAGAGGGTAGCGAAAAGGGAAGATGATGAGTTCTCGAAGTGCTTGCAGAGCTCTCTCGTTGCCACCAACTTCTGCTTCCGCTCGCCATTTCTCTTCTCCGACGATGTTGTCGCAAACACTGCTTTCGGTTTCCATCATAAAGAACCAAACTTTTGGATTTACGGCTTTGCAGGGGTTTATGGTGCGCCGGAGGAGCACGAATATCACCGGAGGAGCAAATCTGATTAAGACACTAAATTTAGGGTTCTTGTTTTTGTTTGTTTTGTTTTACTTGTGATTTTCCAATTTTACCCTGTATTTTCATAAACTCGATTTCATGACGTGATCATGTGAAAATTAGGGATGACGTAAAAGAAAAATAGAATTAAAATGGTACCGGTTCTGAATTTGTTTTGGTTTAAACTGTAATATTATTATATTGGTTTGGTTTAATTGTAAGTTTTGGTTTAGTTAAGTTTGATTATACACGTGACACTTCAAACGGTCATAAAATAAATAAAATTGTGGACGTGAAAAACGCGATTTAAATCCAGAAAAGTATTCTTTTCAGTTACGGAAGAGAGATGTTTCAATTCGAGTTTCGACCGTTTGGGTCTCTAATAAAACCCAGAAATCTCTAAAATCACCACCACCGATCTTTGAGAAATCTCTTTAAATTGGAGCCGTTTGAGATGCGACAACGGTCCGATTTTGTTTTCTATCTCATGACTTTTTATAATCTCTTTCTATTCGAGCCGTTTGAGAGGCGACAACGGTCCGATTTTGATGGATGATGATGAATGATTCTGCAGATTGATGCTTGCTTGCGATTGATGCTTGCTTGTTCGTGTGCTCATAGCGTCCGTATCGCCCTCACTTTAAAAGGTCTCCTCTATGATTTTGCTGTCGCTTTCTAGTCAATCTTGTGAACGGAACAAGAGTGTTGTTTATATTGTTTGATTCTGAAATTTGGATTCTTGTTTGATTGCTTTTAGGGCTTGATTATGAGTATATACCAGTGAATTTGCTCAAAGGGGATCAATTCGATCCAGGTACGTAATTTTCCAGTTTTTGTACTTGCTTTTGATTCGGATTTCGAGGTTATAGTGAACTTGATTGATGAACTAAATGAGAATGTGTAGAATGAGCAATTTAACAGAATTTTCTGATGATTGGTTTCTTATGATAAAAGTTTATCGTTTTGATCCTCAAGATTTCAAGAAAATCAATCCAATGGGTACTGTACCAGCTCTTGTTGATGGAGATGTTGTCATTAACGATTCTTTTGCCATTATAATGGTCAGTAAATATAGACTTAGAGGTCCTATTTTTATTTTCTTGTGGTTTTGTGGATTAATAGAAACATTTCATCATTCTTGAGTTATGTGGTTTTTTTGGATTGACAGTATCTGGATGAGAAGTATCCTGAGCCACCTCTGTTACCACGTGACCTCCACAAACGGGCGGTTAATTACCAGGTATTTCAATCTCCAGTCTTCTGTTACTTTGGTCAAATCTTGGCTTATCTATTTCTTTAAATCCTGCTTTGTTACATGTGTTATTATAAACAGTACCAGCTTAGATTGCCCTGCTTCATACACTGATGCATTTTTACTTGAATATTTCAGGCAATGAGTATTGTCTAAACGAAAGCAAGGTACAAAACTGCATCGTTATCACTTAGGTAAGTTTGACTAACCCTTGGCCTTGTTTTGCAGAATCTTGGTTATAGTTAATCGAGTGACTTTTCTTCCACTGTGCTTTCTGGCTGTCTCTAGGAATCTCGTCATCTGCTCCTATGTACATACACATTATGATCAGATTCAATCATTGCATAATCTTCTCGAGGCAACATTTCAGGCTTTCTCAGGGGTTCCTTACTTCAAACGCGTCTCTATTTGCTTCTGAATTTTCACTTTTGTTTGATGGTTTTTTAACTTCTAATTACATGTTACTTACTGTCGTTTTTTGTTTTGGTGGTTTAGATTTGTGAAGGAGGATGCTACAATTGGTCGGTGATGGCTTTGATGGAAACGGTTCTTCTCTGTGCTATGTCTTCAGAAGTTTTATTCTTCCTCTTAACAATTCTTTTTTTCTCTCTTTTGTTTGTTCCTTACGTTCCATTCTTCTTTGTCTTGCAGGTGTTTCAGAAGCAATTATGTTATCGGATCATTGCATATTCTTCTCCAATGTTATGAATTTATTTATGTGGTTTACTTGTCATTCTGTTATTTCAGGTTTTTGGATGATGTTTTTATCGATGAGAGTGATGTCTCAAGGAGACATGACACGCTTCGCTTCTTCTCTGTGCTAACGTATTCAACGGTTTTGTTCTTTCTCTTAACACTTCTTCTTTCACTCTCTGTGCTAACGTATTCATTTAAGTCTTAATTCTGAGCTACTCTGGTGCACTAGGCTGGACATGCGATTTCCATTGGTTTTGATCATCCTTTTAACACATCTTTTACGTCTTCTTCTTTTATAGTTTTGTTTCTTTCCCTTTCATCCCCTCTTATTCTTAATATTTTGGATATAATCTAATATAATATCTTCTATATGTCTAATGATGATGCAGGTCGTAGTTGAGGTAGTGTTGGATTGCTCTGTTAAAATCTTATGATTCTGATATCTTCTGTTACATCTTCTAGGTATGATTTGTTCTCCTGTGTTTTTTTTGTCCTTTATTTATCTTATTTGCTCTTATACTTCTCCTGTGTTTAACTAGTTTGTGTATTCAATGTCTTCTAATAACATATTACTTCTCTGTGCTAACTCTTCTCCAA
This sequence comes from Camelina laxa, assembly GCA_024034495.1. Lineage (NCBI taxonomy): Eukaryota > Viridiplantae > Streptophyta > Magnoliopsida > Brassicales > Brassicaceae > Camelina > Camelina laxa. The sequence continues at coordinate 29,630,810 of CM043882.1, forward strand.
ACATCTCTGTGCTATGGCTTTAGTTTTCATAGTTGTTTCACTTCACTCTATTGTTTTGGTATCAACACTACTCAGGTGTGGCTTCTCATGGCTATGTTTCAGATCGTACATGATGAGCAGCTAGTGAAATTGTGATGGCTGGAGGAGAGCTACAATTTGCTAAATTAATTAGGTGGCTGGAGAAGAAGAGTTACCCGAGATGTTTCTTGGCGGTTTTGCTAACAGGCCGGTGATGCATTTTGGTCTTTGTTGTTGGTTTCACGATCTATCATTACCTAATCATTTTGTTAAGTTGTTGTCTTCTTTTAAATTTTTGCAGAGCAGACAAAGACAAAAAAAAGCTGTACCTCAGGCTTTCAGACTGATGTGAAAATATTGCAGAAGGTTCTCAAATGCAGCTCTTTTCCAAAACGTTTTATTTCTAAGAGGGATTGACAAGAAAGGTAAAGTGCTCTTCTTCTCTTTTCTATTTTTTTCGTTATGATTGATGCATGTGACTATGGAAGAGTTACAACATACCATTGTGGGATATTAATTCTTGATTATAATGCATGAAAAGGGTGTGTGTTTACTTACGACGCTGTTGGATCATATATATAAGGGAGTTGGATACGGTGCTCAAGGTTCTGGCTCCACACTCATCATGCATTTCTTTGACAACCAGCTCAAGTCTCTCTTCTTCTGCTACCTAAACAGGTTTGTCTTCATTTCATGCTTTGGCTTTACTCATTATTGTGTAGCATTAAAATGAATAATTCAGTTGCCAAAGCAGTTGATTTTGGTGAAAACTGTTTTCGCATCTGCCGCCTCAGGGAGGGATATTTACACTGTGAGTTGCCCGTCCTATTTGTGTCTTCTTTGCCTAATAATGCCTATGTGTTCTTATCATATGCATTTACGTAAATCTTATATCAATGTTGCACAACTTCTACATGTATCTTCGTCAATTGTTTGTCTCTTACTAATGCTTTGTGAATTTTTTGCTGTAATAGGGAGACAAGTTTTTGAGATGATTACGAGTTAGAACTTAGAAGAGCCCTTTAGAGGGCCCACATTTTGCCATGATATTGAAGCTTCTCTCCGGCGATAGATTGAGAGGGGATCATCATCTCATCGGAGGGGGGATTCGTTTTCTCCCAGCAACGGTGTTGTGTAGTTGAGTATCACTCTAGACCTGGATTCATTCTCAGCGAGGCTTCAATTATCAAATTTACAGGTATACATTACACAGTTATTATACATATATCAAATTTACAGGGACTGATGTAAAACCTGTAGATCTAGGTACAGAAGCTAAAAAAGGAGTTGTGTAGATGTGGATGCTGCAGGAAGGCTTTAATATTTCGTCTTTCAAAGTCGTTGTTGTCTCATAAATCTATTGCAGCTTTGTTTATGAAATTCACTCTTTGTGACAGAGAGATAAAAGGCATGATGGAGAAACTAAAAGACAGTGAGGAAGTTTCTGAATCCAACAGAAGTGTTACTAGTTGTTGATGCCAATGACTAGCTAGACAAGAAGCTGCTGCAGGTACGCATTTTGTGTATTCTATATTTTCAAGAACATACTCTAAACATCCTGAAAATGAATTAGTTTCAGAACTAAGGTGAGCTTTTATGTACTTCCTACAGCTCTGGTGACAACATTCATTGTAGAGGTATGAATCATAGAAGCCATTATGACAAGAGGTGCTGCTGCTTTGAGTGTCAAGGAGGTTTGTGTTCTTCTTCTTCTTCTTTGATCAATTATGTCTCAGAGAGTTACTTAATCAACGTTTTAGGTTGATCGTTGACTCTTTTGTATCGTTTATGCAGCAGGGACTGATGTAAAACCTGCAGATGTGTTGCTAATAAGCAAGATCTAAAAGAAGCTAAAAAAGACTTATGTAGTTATCGTAGATATTAAAGGGAGGCTTTAGGTAATCTTTCTTCTTTGAGATTCATTGTGCAGGTCAGAGATATTAAAAGTTCATTTCTCTCTTCCCCTCTCTGTCTCTCTACATTGAATTCTTCTTCATCTGTTTTTGTAGATGCGTCAAGAAGATGCTGAAGATCTACAGAAGAAGATAATGAGTGCAAAGTTCTGACATCAACGATTTCCCAAAGCAGACACATGCTGGTGCGCAAATGGGTTCGATGACACGGAGTTCTTGGAAATTGGAATGATTCCCAGAATGGGGAAAGTGAGTCCAGCACATAGCCGAGAAGAAGAAAAGAATCTCCAAGTCATGGAAGCAGCAATGATTGAAGTGAGAACACCAGGTATTTTCGCTGTTCCTTTCTTCCATTCCATTAAACTGACAAAAAGCATTTCATAAACTCGATTTTGGTTGTCTTATTCTTTATTTTAAATTTGTTGGACAGAGAAAAGGGAGAACTGCAGGGAGGCTACGCTTCAGGTAATCTTTCATCTTTGAGACTCATTGTATCATAAATCTATTGCAGCTTTAGTCCTGAAAAGAGTAGTGTCATTGTCTATGTAGTTAGTTATCATGGATACTTCAGGGAGGCTTGAGGTAATCTTTCTTCCTTCAAAGTCATTGTTGTATCATAAGTCTATTGCAGCTTTAGTCCTGAAATTGAGTCTTTGTGACTCATAGATAAAGGCATTATGGACGAACTAATCGAAAATAAAATCCCTGTCTAGGTTCCTGCGGATGAAGTGTTAATATCTGTCCACTCTCTTGCCCTTGATGACTCTAGCATGACTGGAGAGAGCAAAATCGTGTGTTTTCTGGTTTCCTATCATAGTGATTTTGTTGACTTTCTGTTAATCAAACTTTTTGTTAACAGGCTTTCAACTAGTTCAAATGCTCGTAAAGTAAACCACACGAGAAGAGCATCTTCAAAGGTGTGATCAAGAATCGTCTCTTCATGGGTAAAATATCCATAACTCTTGTCCTCCAGGTAAATAGTAACTTCATAGACCCTTGTTCCTTCCACATTAAATCAAAGCCGTTTTGTATACGTTTGTCAAGCAATCATTGTTGGGTTCCTTGGTAAATTCGCTTTGACAACTAAACTTGACTGAAAACAATGGCGTAGTCACTTTTATTATGTATTCTTTTGATTTATGCATGGTGGATCATATCTTTTATATATGTGCACTGTTTGTTGAAAACATATAACTAACGTCTTAGTTGAACCTCTGTAATTTGACCAGTTGGCCTCTTGATTTGGTCGGGAAATTCATTCCGGTGCCGACAGCTCCTATAAGCAACAGACTCTCAGTACTTTAATGCTGGGGCAAGAAGAAAAGGTCTTCTAAAGAAGGTAATGTAACTTACTCAACTTTTCATTATTAACTGAACTAAATTCATAAGAAAAGGCCGGTTTGGTTTAAGCTTATGTAGGACTTATATGAGATTTGGTAAGCTTATGTAGGAGTAGGGACTGAACTGAATTTGATTTTTGAAAGCCTGATAGAAGTATTAACAACTTTGCTTTTGTTCCAGGTTCACTCTGATATTGATGGCGGTTTATCTCTTAGATACTCGTGTGTTTGTTTGCTACTCTTGGGACTTAACAAAATAAATGTGTTTGGTTTGGTATGGATTTATTGATGACGGCAACAAATACACTTATTCAATAGTGGATATAGCAGCGCTGTACGTTGCTATGAAAAGAGTCTCTGGCATGGACAACAAAAAATTGTTGGATTCCAACGGTAAGTTATGAGAGGTAAGCTGTGGTATGTAACACTATTCTAGGTCCATAGTAACGATATTGCCTTGTGTATTGATTTCCCTTTTGATTGTATTTTATTTCCATAAGTAGAACAAGACGAGGGACATGAGAAGTTGGAGGAAACAATCATGAGTACCAAGCACATTGCTCTCGCTGTCAACGAGGAGCTCACTCTGCAGACAAGGCTAATTGTATGCATCCGCTGCGGTCCATTGCTTTTCTAGGGTTTCTTTCGTTTATTTAGTCATCGTTCTATCGTTATTAATCCAGATAGATTGATTATGTAGGATAATACTATTGATCGATTCGTTTGATTGAGGAGGAGGCTACTAAGATCTCTCGTTGATGGTTTGATTGAGGAGGAGGGTACTAATATAAGATCTTCTAGGGTTTGATTCATCACTTGTCACTCTGTTTTCTCTGTTTGTTTTTAACGATTTTGTTTGTTTGTTTCTAATTAGCGATATCTCTCTCTCTTTGTTGCAGGTATTCTTTTGTAATTGCTCCTGAGCAACAAGAAAGCTTTGTCATAATCTTGTCAAAGGATGGATCACAACAAGCAGCAATATGGAGTAGTGGGGTAAGTTTTGCAGCCATGAGAAATACTTATTATTCTTATCTCTTTGTCTCTAGTTTAACTATTGACTGCATGTTTTTGTGTGTTGCATCAGCCTCTCAAGGATTGTCATCTTTTCTCGGGACCTATTCATGGTTTCTGGTATGAAGATTTGTTATTTTTCCTGTTTTGCTTATGTTTTCCCTGCTCACTTTCTCGTAAGGCCTTTTTTTTTCTTTCATCCCAGAGGTTTCTTTCCATGATCTCATCTCACTTTGATGGTTGTTGCAGTATCACTTGGGATAAAAACAAGCACAGAGGTTTGTCACAGGTAACGTTTCACTTGATATGAGTTTTTTTTGATAAATGACTCTTAGTGTTGTTCTGATGCTTTCTTCTCCTCTGCAGCTGCTGTCCATGACTACAAATTGTCTCTCCAAAACTTGAATGATGAAGCACAGCTGTCATGTGATTTATCTATTCTCTCTTTTTCATTTTCTTTATCGGTCCATATATACTACCATGTGTCTAATCGAAATTATAGTTTCTCTTTAGGTTCCTGCGGATGGAGTGCTAATATATGGCCACTCTCTTGCCTTTGATGACACTAGCATGACTGGAGAGACAGTCTTCAACATCATTTGGACTTGTGATTGGATGTTTCAGGTTCAAAGTATAGTTGATCTTCCTAGTGAGGCTAATTGGTGTCTTCTCTTTTCTTAGTCGAGGTTCTATAAAAGAGAAGCATAGGTTACTAACTGGTCTCTTTCCCTTTTTTTCTCTGTTTCGTTCATGCTTAATAGTGTTCTAGGGTTTGGTATCTTCTTTTACTCTCTGTTTTTCTTCTAATTACATGTTATTACTTACTTGTTGTTGTTTTTTTTGTTGCTTTAAGTTTTTGTGGAGGAGGGTCCTATGATTGATCGGTGATGGCTTCTAGGGTTTGTTTTCTAAATTGCATCAAGTTGCTTTTTTGTTCATAATGAAATTGTTCACGTGATTTAGTTGTTGCTCTGTTATTTTAGGTTATGGTTGATGCTTTTGTCGATGAGGGTGATGTCTCAAGGAGACAAGGAAACGCTTCGCTTCTTCTCTGTGCTCTCAGATTGTGGAGGAGGATGCTGCTCGGTAATTGTTTTGGATGGATCATTTTGTCTTCTATGCACTATAGATTCAGGTAAGTGAAAAACATAACATATATCTCTCGCTTAAATCTGAGCTCCTATGTTGCACAAGGTGGTATGCTTTGTCCTTTTTAAACTAGTTTCTGTAATCAGTGTCATTTTTTTTATGTCTTTTAGGTGGGTGGTATTCAGGTTCTCTTTCTCTTTGGGATTTTTCGGCTATCTCTTTGTTTTTTATAAACTAGATTTTGACTTCCTTGGTTTTGGATTGTGCAGCCATTGGATTTGATCTGGACTTGTTACTGGATGTTTCAGGTTCGTTGCAGTTGATGATATTCTTTAGTGACAATGGCATCTAGGCTATTAGCTAGCCTAATGAAGGCAGCAGGTATGTGCTCTTCTTTTTTTCTGTTTCTTTTCGAAAACAATGTTTTACCTCTTCTACATTGAATGATATTTATTCAGGAAAAGGGTCTGTGTTTACTTACGGTGGAGCTGGAGCATGTATATGAGGGAGTTGGATACATACGGTGCTCAAGGTCAAGTTCTGGTGAAACAGAGGAAACAGAGGGATTTGTTTTCGCAGTATGAGAGGGATTTGTTTTGTGTAATGAAGCTGTTCACGAAACAGAGGAAAGCCCAATAACAACAATGTCATCCCAATAAACACTGACTACTTACTTACGAAACCCTGGTATTTTTTTAATAATAATAATAATCTAGAAAATTATATTTTTAATGGTTTTTCTTTGTAGCTACGAAGATTGAAGAAGAAGAGGAGAGATGATGGAGTGGAGTGGAGTGGAGTTGTCCTATTTGTGTCTTCTTGCCTAATGCCTATGTGTTCTTATCATTTGCATTTAGTTCAAGATATTACCAAAACATCTCTACTTAACCCGTTTTTGCTAACAGGTGATGCGTTTTGGTCTTTGTTGTTGGTTTCACGATCGATCATTACCTACTTATCATGATGTTAAGTTGTTGTCTTCTTTTAATTTTTGCAGAGCAGACTTGTGTTGTCTTCCTCAGGCTTTCAGACTGATGTGAAAATATTGCAGAAGGTTCTCAAAGCAGCTCTTTTAGGAGGGATTGACAAGAAAGGTAAAGTGCTCTTCTTCTCTTTTCTAGTTTTTTTCGTTATGATTGATGCATGTGACTATGGAAGATTTACAACATAACATTGTGGGATATTAATTCTTGTTTGATGGTTTTTTTACTTCTAATTACATGTTACTTACTGTCGTTTTTTGTTTTGCTGGTTAAGATTTGGGAAGGAGGAGCCTAGCTACAATTGGTCGGTGATTGCTTTGATGGAAACGGTTCTTCTCTGTGCTACGTCTTGAGAGGTTTTGTTCTTCCTCTTAACAATTCTATTTACTCTCTTTTGTTTGTTCCTTACGTTCCCTTCTTCTTTGTCTTGCAGGTGTTTTGGAAGCAATTATGATCGAATCATTGCATATTCTTGTCAAATTTTATGAATTTATTTATGTGGTTTACTTGTCATTCTGTTATTTCAGGTTATTATCGATGAGAGTGATGTCTCAAGGAGACATGACACGCTTCGCTTCTTCTCTGTGCTAACGTATTCAACGGTTTTGTTCTTCCTCTTAACACTTCTTCTTTCACTCTCTGTGCTAACGTATTCATTTAAGTCTTAATTCTGAGCTCCTCTGTTGTACTAGGCTGGATATGCGATTTCCATTGGTTTTGATCATTCTTTTAACACATCTTTTACGTCTTCTTCTTTTATAGTTTTGTTTCTTTCCCTTTCATCCCCTCTTATTCTTAATATATTCGATATAATCTAATATAATATCGTCTATATGTCTGATGATGATGCAGGTCGTAGTTGAGGTAGTGTGGGATTGCTCTGTTATGATTTCTGGTATCTTCTGTTACATCTTCTAGGTATGATTTGTTCTCCTGTGTTTTTGTTTTTTTTTGTTTTTCTCCTTCTTTATCTTATTTGCTCTTATACTTCTCATGTGTTTAACTAGTTTGTGTATTCAATGTCTTCCCTTTCATCTTATCGGAGATTTGGGTGTGGTGGATTGGTGTTTTCCCCGACAACGGTGTTGTGCAGTTGTGTAGTTGGCTTCAATTATCAATTTTACAGGTAATCATTATACATTTATCAATTTTTACCAAATAATGATGTTTTCCCTTAGTATCATTACTTAAAGAAGTAGTAGAATCAATGTCTTCAGAGAACCTCTGTGTGAACATGTGATGATATTCGTTTCCGTATATTCAATATTCCCCTAATATGATCTCTTTGTTTCAGGTTAGTGTGCCGGTTTATGAAGATCTAGTAGAAGGTTGAAACACTACGTCCAAGGTTGGCTGCTCCCATAGTAGGGGTGTCACCCCAGGGCGACGTAAAAAACCATCCTCTACGTGCATAGCAATCCGTTTCTTTCCAAGAACCATCCATAAAACAAAGGTAACTCGAGAAAGACCTAGGAACCCCTAATCCCCCACTTCCGCCAGGAACACCTGCAACAGGATTTTTCGGTACTAATACCATATCCTCTGTCTGAGCCAGAGTCCATGCTTTTGCCTCATCCTCCGCTATCCGCAAGATTGCAAGAGGATTCGAATCCAGATTACTGAAAAGTTTATCATTGCGAGCTTTCCAAATATACCATAGAATCCAGGGAAAAACTTCATGTGTCGGAACAGTTGTAAACCGCCAAAAGAGAAAATCCATATTCGTGTAAACTGGTCCCGAAGGAAAAGAACTCAGGGCCGTCGGAAACTACGACAAAGTCCAAACTTGTTTGGCTGGTGGACATTCAAAGAGGGTGTGATTAATCGTCTCCTCCTGAAATCCCCAAAGGCCACATGTGGCATCACCACTTATTCTACGTTTCCGCAGATTAGTTGTAACTGCGACACAACCCAAAAGCACTTGCCACATAAAATGACGAATTTCCGGCGGGCACCGAATTTTCCACACAAACACCCGGAGAGGGGCAATGTCCGGTCCAAATATTGTCGGTTCAGTGGAGACCGACATATTTGAACGAAGAACGTGATAACCTGATTTTACTGAATACTTACCAGATGTAGTAAAATGCCAACCCAACAAATCCAGTTTATCCGGTTGGCGCAGAGGTATGGCAGAAATTATAGCAACATCTTCCTGTACAATCGTAGCCGTAAGCTGAGCCATATCCCATGTATTAGAACTCCTGGTAATAAGATTTGAAACTCAAAGCAGAGGATCATAAGACGATCCTGTACTCATTGCTGGTCTCGGGGATTGAGCAGGGATCCATGGGTCAGTCCATACAGAAATAGAAACACCAGATCCTACTTGTTTAATTAGTTATTTGTTAACCAGAGAGCGAGCAGAAACTATACTCCGCCACCCATAAGATGGCGAGTAAGATTAAATTGGATCCAACGGGTCAGAATGCTGATAGTAACGGCCTTTAAACACCCGTGCAAAAAGAGAATCTGGAACCGTAATCAGCCGCCAAAGCTGTTTGGCAAGCAGAGTCGTGTTATAGTCATTTATACACCTGAAACCCAGTCCTCTATCATTTTTGCTGCAGCACAGCTTATCCCAGGCGATCCAATGCAGACCCCTCGATTGCCCAGACGAACTCCACCAAAAGTTCGAGATAGCCTAGTTAACTTCCTCGTAACCGTTTTTGGCAGCCTAAAGTATGGACCGCATCACAAAGGTAGGGACCGCCGTAGCTATGGATTTAATCACCTCCTTGCCCCCTTTAGATAACAAACGAGCAGGCCAACCACTAGCCCGTGACTGCAGCTTATCCTGAACAAACAATAAAAAAATTCGTCTTAGAGCCACCTAGAATCTCCGGGATCCCTAAATACAAACTCATCCGTTCTAGGTTTGTTATACCCAAAACTCCCTTTAATTCCTCTCTGAGTCCACCTTCCACTGTATGTCCAAATTGGACAGAAGATTTCTGGAAATTGATTTGCTGACCAGAAACCTTTTCATATTGCTTAAAAATCTGCAACACCACCTCACATTGTTTCTTTGTAGCGCGACAGATAAACAAAGAATATCTGAAATCGTCATTTACATAGATTTACTATCATTAAATCGTCATTTACATATAGAATATCCGAAATAAAAAAACTTCCAATTACAGTAAAACCTCTATAAATTAATAATGTTGGGACCAAGACATTTTATTAATTTATAGTGATTAATTTATAGATAAATTAATAATTATTATTTTATAGTGTAAATTAATTATTAATTTATAGATATAACTTTAATTGTTAAATTTTAAAAAATTATGAATTGAGACAATTTTATCAAAATAAGATTAAACTTTCGGATGTTGTAAATTTTATGGTTTAGGAATTGAACTTGTAATATTTAGAAAACATTATTGGCAATAAATTACAAATACTATAGACAAATTGACTTATACACATGACATACATAAATTCAAATTTATGAATAATAATTAATATTAATCCTCCTATTTTAACAATCTGTCAAATTATCAAATTGTAAATGATGCATATCTAAAAATTGAAAACTTTCAAATTTAACTATTTTTATGATATGTTATAAAATATTTTAGAGATATCATTATAGTTTAAAACATTACAATTGTTTTACAGAAATGAGCTTTAGGAGAAACATATTATTATATCAGTATATATATATATATATATATATATATATGGAAATTTACATGATTATTAATTTATGATATTACTGGGACCATATTTTACATGGGGATTTCAAAAAAATTATTATCTTATCTAATTTTGTTAATTTTTACACTGGCCCGACTTGGAACCAACAAAATTTATTAATTTATAGAGGTTTTACTATATAATATTTTTTATTTTGTCTTAAACACAAGGACTATTTATATAATTAAATATAACTTAAAGGGTATACCCCAAAATGTATTTCAAAAATGTATAACAAAATGGATCTGACAATAGTTGTCTAACATAATGAGTCTGAAGAGATTAGTGTGATGGCGCATGGAATCTCACACTCCCGGCAGAAGCCTGATTTGCGGCACGGTTACTTCCAAAATTCTTCCGGTTTGATTCACGAGCGATTCTTGATCCAAACTAAACAACCACAACCAAAGTTCAAAACAATAATGAGACTGAGATAGCAAAAACACACACCAGAAACAACTCTCAACTGTAATGGTTTGAAGTCAATTCTGAGCTTTTTTAACTTACCTGAATTGCTCTCTTAGGCATCTTTGCAACTTCATGTAAACCAAGCAACTTTGCAACCTTCAAGAGTTTTAGGTAACATTTTAGGTTTATGAAGTTTCAAGAATGTTCTTGTGGCATGCTTAAAGTATAAATGGTAGCTTTTATTTATTCACCTGTCTAAGAATCTTCTTGTCTCCCTTTCCACTTGGTTGCTCAAGATCCGCAATCTCCCACAAGGGAATGTCAAGGAGAGTCTTTATCACATCTTCATCCAAGAACGGGAATCTCCCCTGAAAATGTAAAATTTAACATTGAAGAACGGAGCACAAAGAATAAACGATTTCGGTTTCTAGTTATGGAGAATGGAGTGACATATACCTCTTTACCGTTATCTGCAATGCATCGATCATCTCGACCTAAATTTCTTTTCCAAATTCTCTGCATATCTAATTTCATTTCTTGATCCAACGCAACCCAACTGGAAAAATCAATAAAACTTGTGAGATGAGGTCATTGTTCGTTTACATCCATAAGAGAATGTATCTATAGACATATACTTACCTCCCATTTCGGTATTTTGTTCTGTGCCTACCATAACCAGCACATTGCTCATCAGCACCAGCGCCAACAAGTAGAATTCTAGCATCAGACTTATATTTGACCCGCCTGTTATCTTCTTCTACTGCTTGATTTTCGCTTTCGTTGTCAATCCAACCATCACCCCCAGCAGCAAGCCATAGTGCTGTTCCAATGTTAAGGTCCTAAAATAATGCAAATAGAGATTGTATAATTCACATTTAAGTTCAGAAGAATGTAATCAGAATCCTCCAAGACTTTGAAGTTTACCATGTAAGTGTCTGCAGGATTTATGAGTGACATAACACGTTTTGTCTCAAAGGTTAGTTTTGATAGCTCAGCATCAATCTCAACAAGTTTCCATCTGAAAATTCCAAGAACATTTGGATCAGCATAGATAGTAACATAGTATTTGCGTCTTTGATAAAAGATTTGAGAATTCAACCTTCTCAATGGTGCAATCTTTTTTAGTTCCTTTATTCCAGCCTTGGCGGAGATCCTGTCAGGAGCATTAGGACCGTCAAAACTGACATTAAGGAGATCAACTTCATCTGGAGAAATAGACATTTTTTTTGTTTGGATTAGTTTCAGAATTGATGCCTAAGACAAAGACAGTGAGGAGGAATCGTTACATTTTGGATCAAGGCATTGATCCAAAAGCGCAGCAAGAATCATCGAATCCAATCCACCAGAGAAAAGAACAGCTACTGGGACAACTTCTTTTTCTCCCTGTTTATGCCAATAAGGTGTTAAGAAGAAAACACAATATGCTTGGAGAAAGAGAAAGTTAAAGCTCATACCTGAAAAATGTTATGAAGTGAAGTTCGCCGCCTCACTGATTTCTTTAACACAACCAAAACTGTCTGCGCAAGTCCTAAATCTAAACCTTATCAGGCATATGAGATACAGACAGAACTGGAGGAGTCAAACGAATCTGAAGTAGTACCTGAAGAAGTTGAAAAAGCATTGTCTCTCTCTTCTTGAAATCCACTAAGCGATGATGTTGATAAATCTTCAGGTCTTGGTGCAACAGATTTCCTTTCCCATTCAATCAATTCTTTCCACATGGGATTTCTCCATTCGTGCTTCGTGACTTCACCATGAATACATAAACCAGATTCTGAAACCCCAAAAGAAATGCTGTACACTCCACATGGAAGCTCTTCCCAAAACCTATGACCGCTATTACCATTTTCAGCATCTGATACCACCAAAATTAATTCTCTGTACATAAAGCAATACAAAAACTGGAGTGTACATAGAGACACAAAAATGACTCTATTAAGCAATACAAACCTGAGCCGTGAGCGACAGAAGAAGCTGGTGAGACAGACGATAAAAGAAAACGAGGGTCTTCAACAGTTGGCCAGTGAACAAGAAGGCTCCTCCGACCAAAAGCATCTTTACCAAACCATAACGTTCTTGAGCTTTCCTGATGGAGAAAAATGTTCAAAGAGCAAATAAAATTGCTACAAAAAGTATAGCAACAAGTTAAAAAATTACCTGCCAATAAATAATGGCCCAGGGGCCTTTAATCATGGAAAGAACATCTGGAACTAAAGCTTTTGCTTTCTCTAAAGACTTCAAAAGAACTTCAGTATCATTATCATAGCTATTGAGTTCAAGTCCTCCGAATACTTCGCCTAAAAGGGAGATATACCAATCAATATAGTATAGTGTAAACCAAACTCATGATAATTAGAAAAAAGCTTAAGAAGTAAAGCAGACCATTGTAAGCTAGAATGTTTCCAGAAGAATCCACCAATGGCTGTCTAATAGGACTAGTTCCTCTAAGCTGTAAAGTAGAACCAATAAAATGCAGTTCACCCAAAAGAGTAGTCTCCTCAAGCTTATAAGTTTCTTCGCCAGCCTCAACAACAGAGAGAGTCGCAGATTCTTGAGCACAATTTGGCACATCAGGTCGAAGATGAATCGTCTTTTCGCCTACACTATCGGGACCTCTTTGGCTTAAGACAGCTTTGACATCTTCAACAGATACTTGCAACTTGTTTAACACCAAGAAAACACCAAATCAACAAATTCCAGTTATTTAAGTGTTCGGATCAAATAAGAACTGATCTATGGACAACCAATTCACTCATCACAATACATTATTCATTAGCCATCGATCAAAACTCAAAAAAAGAGTAAATCTTTCTTTCTACCCAAATATCAGAATTTGAAAATTCATCCAACAAAACAGTTACATAAGAGCAATCAGTCTTCCAATTCAATTAAAGATTCAATCTTTTATCAGTAATGCTAAACTTCAGACAGAACCAAAACCCTAAACTTGTACCAAAAGCAAGTCATACTAAAAGCTATGAACTCAAACGCCAATACGGTAAATCAGAAGTGACATCAGAGGAAGAGATTTACTCGTTCGAAAGGAGGCTCGGGGGCTGAGAGAAACGAAGCAAGCGTCGAGAGTTCGATACGAACGCCGCACACTACAATTGCGATTCCGCACATTTCGCCGCCGGCGTCGTCTCTTTCTCGTCCGTCTCCTTCCGTCAAAAGAAAAGAGTTAACGAAATTGCTTAAGCCTGTTAATCAAACATTAAAGTTTTATTCTATTATTGACGAAACATAACAAATCGCCTCCGTAGCATAGTGGTATTGCGTTCGCTTCGTAAGCGAAAGGTCGTGAGTTCGATCCTCGCCGGGGGCTTTTTTTTTTTTTCCTTTTTACAAAACCAAACTAAAAATCAAATCCAACCGAACCAATTATTATTTTCAAACCAATACAAACCAAAATCACATACAACTGTATACAAAAGCCATGTTTTTCAAAAATTATAAGGTTTTAGAAACAAATAATTGGAATTTGAAATCTAGATGAACCAATTATTTTTTTCAAACCAATACAAACCAAAATCACATACAATTTTGTACAAAAACCAATTTTTTTCAAAAATCCGAAGGTATTAGAAACAAGTAATTAGAATTTGGAAATCAAAATCACATACAATTTTATACGAAAGCCAATTTTTTAAAAAAAAATCTGAAGGTTCTAGAAATAAGTAATTAGAATTTGGAATCATTATTTTGAAACCAATACAAACCAAAATCACATACACTTATACGAAAGCCAATTTTTTTCAAAAATCCGAAAGTTTTAGAAACAAGTAATTGAAATTTGAAAATCGAAATCATATACAACTTTATACAAAAGCCATTTTTTTCAAAGATCTGAAGGTTCTAGAAACAAGTAATTGGAATTTGGAATCCAAATGAACCAATTATTATTTTCAAACCAATACAAACCAAAATCACATACAATTTTGTACGAAAGACAAATTTTTCAAAAATCCAAAGGTTTTAGAAACAAGTAATTATAATTTGGAAATCAAAGTCACATACAGTTTTATACGAAAATCAATTTTTTAAAAAAATCTGAAGATGCTAGAAATAAGTAATTGGAAGTTTTTTTTTTTTTTTTTGTCAAACAATTGGCTTCATTCATTTAGTATGCAAACCAGTGCCAGTACAGAGAAGGAAGCAAATTGCTAAAGGTTGAGATAGAACAGTAAACACGGCAATCCCCAATGCCAAAGAAAATAAAAAGAGTTCAACGATTTTGGATCCAAGAGAGTTGTGAGACCAGAAGCTTGGGGCCTAAGGGCACATGTGAGATCATGGAAAATCGAGAGGCCATCCTCGAGAGCTTCAAAGGATGGATTAGTGGTCATGGTCATTAGACACTTTGACGTTGAGCAGAGATTCAGTGTGTTGGTGTTTACCGGGATGAAAGGTGTCCGCAGTAACAGCACAACAAAGAATCGGGTGACTATGTTGTTGTAGTCAGATAGGGGTTGCTTTAACAACCAAAGCATAGGGTTTGGATCATTCTGAGGAGAGATAGGAGATGTAGCTTGAATCCATGTGAATGAGGTGGTTGGGAGACGATGCTTGACGCCATCAGATGACCAGCTTGATTGGTAGCCGTTAATGAAGATAAGGAATTCAAGAAACAACAAACCACTCTTGCTAGAAACATTCAAAGAGCAAAGACCATATACGCGAATGCTCTTAAGGACCAAATTCAATCCCCTAGAATGAACTAAAGCCAGGTTCCGATCACAATGCATGAACAGCCAGAGCAACAATGTTATTACCTTTCTCCAATGGAGTCTTCGGCCACTGAGTAGAGGGTAAACAAACATAGCTTGACACTGGTACGACATGGATAGTGATACAGAAGACCTCGACTTATTAATTTTCCCATCTCGGGCAGAGCATAATAATTTGGGTCGTTTTTGGGCTAATGGGCCTATCTTGGAACCTAAGTCCACTAGGGAAAACCCTAGGTTCCCAAAAGAGAAACACCACGGGAGTTGGTTCTGTCGGCCGCCCGAGTTTAGCGGAGATAGCTGCAGTGCAGGAGTGTTCTCCGGTGAGTGAGAGTTCCGCGGGTTAACATGGTGGCCGCGGCAGGGGTCGTCATTGATATCTAAGTCCACTGGGGAGAATCCTAGATTTTGGACCGATTGCAAAGATGAGCAGAGACTGAGGCAGTTGCCCGGAAGAAACAGAGAAGGAAGCATCCCCGGTGAGTGACAGAGCGGTGGGAACAACTGGTGCCTTCGGTTTAGATTGACGATGAGATCTAGGTCCACTGGGGAAAATCCTAGACTCACAATGGATTGCCGTAGAGAGGGATGAATCGATTGGTTTCCCGAGAATTGTGAAGAGAGACTCTTCGGTGAACGGTAGCACGGTGGGGGCAAGCGATGGTCAAGGCTTGGATCGGGGGTAATTTTTATTAGGGTTCGATAAAGTTTAAAAAAGGGGAAAAATTGAAAAAAAAAACTTTGAAATAAAGCAAATAAATGAGGCCAGAGAAGAACTGAGCAGGTGAAGGGCCGATTGGATCCCGACGCCGGCGAGCAAAAGCTTCACCGGCGTCGGAAGGAAAAGTTTGGGGGATGTTCTCGATAGTTGTGTCTAAAACTTTTTTCCTTCTAGGCTTTTGTTATCTTAAGTAATTGGAATTTGGAATCCTTATTTTCAAACCAATACAAACCAAAATCAAATACACTTTTATACGAAAGCCAATTTTTTCAAAAATCCGAAAGTTCTTGAAACAAGTATTTGAAATTTGGAAATCAAAATCATATACAACTTTATACGAAAGCCATTTTTAAAAAAATCCGAAGGTTCTAGAAACAAGTAATTGGAATTTGGAATCCAAATGAACCAATTATTATTTTTAAACCAATACAAACCAAAAATCACATACAATTTTATACGAAAGCCAATTTTTTTCAAAAATCCGAAGGTATTAGAAACAAGTAATTAGAATTTGGAAATCAAAATCACATACAATTTTATACGAAAGCCAATTTTTTTAAAAAAATCTGAAGGTTCTAGAAATAAGTAATTAGAATTTGGAATCATTATTTTCAAACCAATATAAACCAAAATCACATACACTTTTATACGAAAGCCAACTTTTTCAAAAATCCGAAAGTTTTAGAAACAAGTAATTGAAATTTAGAAATCAAAATCACATACAACTTTATACGAAAGCCATTTTTTTCAAAAATTCGAAGGTTTTAGAAACAAGTAATTGGAATTTGGAATCCAAATGAACCAATTATTATTTTCAAACCAATACAAACCAAAATCACATACAATTTTGTACGAAAGACAAATTTTTCAAAAATCCGAAGGTTTTATAAACAAGTAATTCTAATTTGGAAATCAAAATCACATATAATTTATACGAAAGCCAATTTTTTAAAAAAATCTGAAGGTGCTAGAAATAAGTAATTGGAATTTGGAATCCTTATTTTCAAACCAATACAAACCAAAATCAAATACACTTTTATTCGAAAGCCAATTTTTTCAAAAATCCGAAAGTTCTAGAAACAATTATTTGAAATTTGGAAATCAAAATCATATACAACTTTATACGAAAGCCATTTTTCAAAAATCCAAAGGTTCTAGAAACAAGTAATTGGAATTTGGAATCCAGATGAACCAATTATTATTTTCAAACCAATACAAACCAAAAATCACATACAATTTTATACGAAAGCCAATTTTTTCAAAAATCCGAAGGTTTTAGAAACAAGTAGTTAGAATTTGGAAATCGAAATATGATTTTTTGTTTTCTTTTTTCACTAATTAATACATGATTTGAAACCAATTGTTATTTTCAAACCAATACAAACCAAAATCACATATAATTTTTATACGAAATCTAATTTTTTTAAAAATCGGAAGGTTCTAGAAACAATTAATTGGAATTTGGAAATCAAAATATGATTTTATTTTTCTTTTTTCACCAATTAATACAGGATTTGAAAATCATTAAAACAGCAAATCAAATCAATGTGTAGTATATGGAAAAGGAAATAAATCTTCACTAATATTTATTAGATAGAAAATAAATAAATTTTTTAAAAAGGTATGCCCATCATGCTTACATTACTCTGTGCTATATGATTACGTGGCCAGATATTACTGGATGACATACAAAAAGTAGAAGAAAAAAACCGAAATCCCAATTCTGGTCGGAGATTGAAATGTAAAAAACCCTAGAAGCCATATATAACCCAATCACAACAAGTAAACTCTCTCTCTCTCTCTCTCTCTCTTGTTGTGAAATTGATTCTTATTGTCTTCTCCAATTGACCAGGTAATCGCTTCTTCTTCATACTTCTTGCTCTATTTTCCAATCCCTTTTAATTGCTTCAATTTGCAGCAAAGTTTTAACCTTTCACTTTAGATCTGTCGAACTTCAGTGTAACTTCTTGAGGAATAAAATATCTGTACTTTGCAATTTCGTACGATACAATTAGATCCACAAAGTACAATTCTAAGTCTTTTGCTTTGTGGGGTTTTGTACAACTTTTAAAGATTTTACAGTTATATTGAATTGGCAGATAGATTAGAGTTATGGAGTTCAAGAAACATGAACATACTCTGTGTAACTTAAGTGTTCTTTTTCTTGATAAGTGCGGTTGTGTGACTCTTGTGTATGATTCTGTTTCGATTTGTGGAATGCTTGCAGAGATGACAACTGAATCAAAGGCTCCGTCAGTAGATCCAAGCACTGTGGGCAATGCCTTTGTTCAGAAGTACTATACCCATCTTTATGAATCACCTGCGGAAGTTCACAAGTTCTATCTTGAGAACAGTGGGCTTTTACGGCCAGGTCTCGATGGTGAGATGGTTTCTATCAAAACCTTGAAAGTAAGTTCCTTTAATGGCATAGCCACCTTGTATATAGTCTGTCTTAATGGAATCAAGATAGTTTAAAAATAAAAAAATTCATTGGACTGATGTTTCATTCTGTTTTTGTAGGATATTAATGATCAGATAATGCCCATTGACTACAAAAACTCGGAGATCGAGATTCTGACTGCTGATTCTCAACCATCTTTAAAGAATGGTGTTGTGACTCTAGTCACGGGTTTAGTGATTGGAAAAGATGGAGGAAGAAGGAAGTTTTCTCAAAGTTTCTTTCTTGTGCCTCGCGAGGGATGCTACTTTGTGCTGAATGATACTTTTAGGTATGTGTCTGATGTGGTTGTTGAACCAGAAGCTACCAAGGAGGTTGAGGAGACTCCTGAAGTAATCGAGCCAACTAAGAGTGTAACTGGTAAGTACTTTACCAATGGTTTAATATATCAAGAATTTGAAAAAGTTCACCATCTTGACATCGTTTTGATTCATATGGTATTGGTTTTGAGTAGCAGAGCCTGCAAAGGAAACTGTAGAGGCGGTTATTGTCCCTACTCAAGCTAAGACTACGGTGACAAAACCTGCAAACGGACATGCAAATGTCCCCAATGTCACTAAAGCTGCTGAAGCCAACTTCAAGAGGAGGCTCCCAAGAAATCCTTTGCATCAATTCTTGTGAGTCTCCCTCTTTTGTGCTTGGTTTCATAAGCTATTAGTTTTTTTTTTCCGTTTAATATACTCTAATCTCCTGGTGTACTTCAATAATACAGGTCCAGTCTCTGGCTCAAAACGGAAGTTCATTCAATGTTACAGCTTCACCAACTAAGCCTAAACGTGTCGAGAAACCGACTGTTGCTTCTGAGCCTAAGGCTAAGGCTCCTTCCCCAATTCCTGGACAGGCTTCTGCTAAAACCATTGAACAGCCAGGTTGGTTATTCAGCATAATAGTGTTACGAACGATGAAACTGGAATCTTCTTGTTGCCGTTGTTCATTTGATTAATTATATTTCTGCGTATCAGCCAAGGGTAGTAGTTCCATATTTGTTGCAAACTTGCCTATGGATGCAACTATCGAGCAACTCTATGAAACATTCAAAGGTTTTGGAGCTATTAGAAAAGATGGTATCCAAGTCAGAAGTTACCCGGTCAGTTATTCTTTCAATGATCTTAACAGATAATGTATTTGCATGGTTTCGAAACCTTAGTCCCCTAGCTCACTCACTCGCTTAAAAATCTTTCCGCTTTTCAGGAAGACAAGAATTGTTTCGGGTTTGTGGCATTCGAAAATGGTGAAGCAATAAAAAATGTCTTCCTGGTATGTATATGTTTGCCAAATCAAACTCTCAACTATAATGTACTGTAGTTTGAACTTTTTGATTTCTGATCTTTAACTGCACAACTCTAGGCTCACAAGGAATCTCCAATCATAGTTGGAAACCGAAGAGCATCTATTGAAGAAAAGCGAGGCAAGTTTCTTAAGGCAATGATGTATCCAACATTAACTTTATTCAAATGTAAAAGCAAAAGCCTAATCTTTATTGTTGTTTTTGGATTCTGCAGGAGGTAGCAACAATCAAAATGGCAGCAGATCCTCTGCACGAAACAACGGTGGTTACTATAGGAATGAGAATGGTTACAGAAACGATGGATACAAACCTCGGGGCAATGGTGTCAATGGAGGACGAGGCTATGGCAGACGGAACAGTGAGTCTGATGGGGATGGGAAAGCACACCAGAACAACGGCCATGGCAATACTGAGGCCAAAAACTAGACTAGTTTTTGCTTCTTCCAAATTTTGCTCATTGGTTGAGAATCTGAGGTTTTAGGCGATGTTAAAACAGCTTTTAGTTTTCATTGATATTCTAGTTGATGATCTTTTCGGTTTGAGATTTTGTTTTGGGATAAATCTGGAACATATTTCTTCACTATTTGATCTGTGCATCTTCTCATGAACAAAGGAGAGATCAAAATTAAATTGATTTAAGGTTCTATTGACCTAACTGACCTTTTTTCAGGAGATAAACTCCACAGCTTTTTTTTTTTTTTTTTTGTCTAATAAAACAGCAAAACAGAATCAAGCACAAGAGCAGGAAGAACAACACCAGGGACATGGAGGAAAACATGAAAACCACCTACACATTGACTGCTTTTGATTTGCTGCATCTGCTGGTTTTTCTGACTCTTGTGGCTGTTTTGCTTCTTGTGCTTGTTTCTTCTGTTCCTCTGTTTCTCCCTTTCTTGAATCACTTGCAGCTCCTGCCAAACTGTAAAACAAAAAGGCGAGAAACTTTCATTAAAACAAATCCAGAGAAAGCGAGAGAAGGAAATGTAAATCAGGCATGGACCATGGATGGAGTGTGTACATTGGGAAAGAGAAGGAATGTGCACTGTTTGAGCTTTGGTTAGAATGGTAAGAAGTTGAAGGAGTTTTCCAAGAAACAGCTGGTTGTTGTTCTTTCTCATGGCTTTCTCTCTTCTCTTCCTCTTCTTCATCAGATGAAGATGTATGTGCATCTTCTACTAGTACAACTTCCTCTTCCTTTCTCGAATCAACAACTTTGGGTTCTTCTGCGACGGGTTTTGATTCTGATCCTGGTGGAGGAGGCATAGGAAGTGCGGGACTGTACGCTAGTAACTCTCCCGATTTATAGAGCTCACCTGATTTCATCAAATCAGCAGTGAAACTGTTGCGTCCTAAATGAATGCTGAAGAGAGATTCATTCGAAGTACAGCTCCATTCAGCTGGTATATTCGATTTGCTTCTCTCGAAAACCGAAGATGGAATCCTATTCGGGTCATAGTTTCCGTTATCATCATCATCCCTTTCCATTACTTGAACAGGAGGTGAAGATATCTCTGGTTCATTCGATGATTCTTTGACGTCTTCAGGTAGATCTTTAGGTGGCGATAAATATGAAGAAGACGACGATGAAGATGAAGATGATGATGATGATGTTGATCTTGAATGTGCTTCTGAGTGAATGATCACACTTCCTGCCTCCTCTGAAAATATCCTTTTATGCTCCCCATCTCCATTTTCTCCATCCCCTAATGAGCCTTGCTTGTTTCCATCTTCATCATGTTTTGGTTTTGATAGCACATCTTCTTCATGTTCAGACTCCATAACACCTAAACAAACAAGCAAAATCAATCCTGTTTTACACATTTCTCGTGTTAATCGAACAGATCAAAACCTATATACATCGGAAAAAACATACCTAGAAAACGATTTTGATCAGAAGCTAAAACAATCTGATCACAGTGATAGAAGATTCTTGTTTCACTTGTGGGATTAAGTTGTGAAAATTTCGGTTTTTGTTAGAGAAATCGAAGGAGGAAGAAGAAGAAAAATCAAGATGAGGAAAAGGGGATCTAGGGTTTGGTTTCTGTTCGTTGTTTTGGTGATAAGCAGAACGAAAGGTATCTCGTAAAGTTCGGAACTTTAACTAACAAAACCATGGCTGCATTACGCGCCATGACGACGACTCTTATCTGATTCTGTTTTATAAAATGATCCTCTGTGGGACGGTCTTTGTAAGAAACCGTGCTCTATCACCTTGACTTTTAACACGTGGCTTCAGATACGTTAAAAGAACCAAATGTAGAACCAAAAAAAACAAAACATAAGCCAACATAGCTCTTTGTAGTTTGTTCTTCTTCTGTTACTGCACATTGGGGATATACTGAAACTGAAAGGTGAAGTTTTTATTGGAATTTGGAGTTTTTATTTTGCTTGATGATGTTTATGGTCTTTGAAAGTTTCTTCCTCTTTTTGGATTCTTGGCTTTTGTTTGTTCGGGTATGTATTTGGGAATGGATATGATACTGTAGACCTAATTGATCGGTGCGATTTGTATTCTATATGGATCATATTCTTGGATTTGAGATACTGAATTTAAGAATTGGATCTTTGTCAGTTGTAAATTATGCGCCTTTTCTTCATTTAAGCGTCTTAAGAACTTAACACGAAGTTATTCAAACCTAGATTGGTTAGAGAATTGAGGATTTTCCTAACGGTGGATTCTTGGTAATCGATGCAGTTTCTACCATTTATAAAAGTTTTATCTTTTCATTTGTGAGTTTGCGAAATTGAATTTGAGTTTCAGGTTGGAGAATTGTTGCAAAAAAAAAGGCTTTACTTGGACTGCTTCTGTGTAACAGGAAACTGTTCATCTGAGTGGTGAGAGTTTGGTTCTGAGGCATTTAGTGATTTGTAAGAAAGAGAGGATTAAGCAAACATGGGAGAACAGTTGGCTCCATTTTCCGTTTCCAATCTTCCGGATTTCATATCTTCTCAAAAAATTGGTAGACCGGTTAATCTCGAAGGCCAAAGTAACCGTGGACATCCCTTTTCTGGCCTTAAGAAGAGAGGCCAGTCTAGTCGTTCTTGGGTGAAGATTGATCAAGATGGGAACTCGGCGGTTTTAGAGCTTGACAAAGCTACTATAATGAAACGTTGTTCCTTACCATCTAGGGATTTGAGGCTACTTGACCCTTTGTTTATCTACCCTTCGAGTATTTTGGGACGTGAGAGAGCGATAGTGGTCAGCCTTGAGAAGATCAGGTGTATAATCACAGCTGAAGAGGTTATTCTCATGAATGCTCGGGATGCATCTGTTGTTCAGTACCAGTCTGAATTGTGTAAACGTCTCCAATCGAACCAACACTTAAATCTTATAGGTCAGTTGATCTTGATATAAGCTTTGGTGACCAGGAATTATGATATTTGATTAGATTGCTGACAAAAACTGTTATATGTGTTGGTTTCAGATGATTTGCCCTTTGAATTTAAAGCGTTGGAGTTGGTTTTGGAATTATCTTGCTTGTCTTTAGATGCACAGGTATGCCACACTGTCTTCTCGTGTAACTATAAAATGAGCTTTTAAGCTATAGTTAAGCTCAAAAGTTTTGGTGATTGTGATTTTAATAGGTGAACGAGCTTGAGATGGAGGTGTATCCTGTTCTAGATGAACTAGCCACTAACATCAGCACCCTTAATCTAGAACACGTGCGCAGGCTAAAAGGCCGTCTTCTTACCTTAACACAGAAAGTTCAGAAGGTGAAAACACAAAAGACTCTTCAAATTTGAAAAAAGCCTTGGTACCATAATTTGATTTTGGAAAGTCAAAACTTGCAGGTTTGTGATGAAATAGAACATTTAATGGATGATGATGATGACATGGCTGAGATGTACTTGACTGAGAAAAAAGAAAGAGCTGAAGCTCATGCGTCAGAGGATCTAGGAGATAACATTGGTGAGGACTTTGACTCTTCTGGAATAGTTTCGAAGTCTGCGCCGGTTTCACCTGTGGGATCAACAAGTGGAACCTTTGGGAAGCTTCAAAGAGCCTTTAGCAGCATTGTTGGCTCACATAGAAGCTTGTTAAGCTCCTCTAGTAGCGGAGAGAACATCGATCAACTAGAGATGTTACTAGAAGCTTACTTCGTCGTTGTTGATAACACTCTGAGCAAATTATCATCGGTTAGATTCTTAATCTATCTTCTCAACTTCATGTTGTTTCATCATTTTGATCATGATCTTGTGTTTGCAGCTGAAAGAGTATATAGATGATACAGAGGATCTGATCAACATTAAACTGGTAAGGGCAGACACAATAAGTTTCGTAATCGTGTTCTTGTTCCATCCCAATACTCTCTGGGTCTCTCTAACTTTGTCCATGTTTTCTTAGGGGAATGTACAGAATCAGTTGATTCAGTTTCAACTGCTTCTCACCGCGGCAACATTTGTGGCTGCCATTTTTGCCGCTGTAACGGCTGTCTTTGGGATGAATTTGCAAGACTCTGTTTTCCAGAATCCGACGACGTTCCAGTATGTTTTGCTGATAACAGGTGTAGCATGCGGATTATTGTATTTTGGTTTTGTGTTATACTTCAAGCACAAAAAAGTATTCCCTCTCTGAAATCTTATGTTAGAGAAGAAGAATAAGACCCATGGAGCTTCTTCTATTGTAGATATGAACAACTAATGACTTTTGCAGTTTCAGAAACAACTGAGCTTAGGCTTAACCTACTGTGAAACAACTTGATTTGTTTTAAGATTAATGATAATAGATAAGATTTGGGGTATTGTTGTATTTGGTAATACAACAGAGAAACTTTATTGTCTTTTGTTTCACATTAGTCCGGCCAAAGATATTGATAACATCACCAACATCTTGAACATGTTGCAGCCATTAGATAAGTTACTCACTCTTCCTTTCATGGCTCTCATGAACCGTTTCTTACAAGTTTATAAACTAAAGTTGTGAACCTTTTGGTAGTTTTCGCTGTAAATAACCTTTTCAACTCATTTTCTATGTCCTGATGAGGCCATCAGAACCGCGACTGCAACTATGAACATAAAAAGCATACATATAAGAAGTATATATGTTTTACTTGATGATCTTCTGTATTCTCCAAACAGCAATATCCCCCAAAAAGTGCTCACAAGTGGAAGTGCCTGAAAGCATCAAATCAAAGTAAGGATTTTTATTTTCAATCCTTTAAATCATTGAAACCGAGAAGAGATTTCTAGTCTAAACCTGAACAGCGCCTGCAGCAGCATAGCCAGCGGCTTGACCGCCCATAAACTGAAGACCATCACCAAATCCACAGAGAAATCCAGCCAAGAAAGACAAGCCTCGACCGTTCCAGTCATTTAAGTAAGCCTTGAAAGAAGATCTTGGGAGACCAAGTATAGGCCAATAAAGAAATCTGATGTTAAGTATCAAAGCAATCACAAATGCAGAAACTGAGAAGTAGAAATAGGCTGTGTACACATTGAGTTTTGGAACCCCATTTTTCAAAGTGTGCCACTGATCGTTTGTCGCTAAGCTAACTGCAGGTGAGATTAAAGAGATACATACACCAGCAAAGAATGTTAACACCAGTCCAATTATTGTGCTTTTACCAAAAACCTGTCCATGCAAATCTTGAATTGTCAGAGAATGCAAAATCGTGATATTGTTTCTGTTAAGGAATGCTAAAGTTAAAGCCTGTTTCAACCTTGATGGCTCTTTGTTTCTCAAGCTCTATAAGAAAAGCTGCAGACCCTTTTTTTGCTAACCCGTTGGTTTCAGGATTTGTGTCTGTTTGGAAGGAAGACGTAGTTTCTAAACTGAAACAAGATCAAGATTAGTGCCACACCAACCTGAACCGAAACAAAGCACTAGTTGTAAATCTATCAACCTTTTGAAATCTTGGAGTTTGGATTTATTATCAGCTGCATTTGATTTATGAACAGCTGAGCCGAAACAAACAGCGATTAAGAAACAAGCGATACCGGGGAAAATAATCTCAGCTCTGTTGATTCTATCATCCAAGAAATAGTTCAAAGTTGTTCCTATGCATTAAAAAAAAAAAGCTCAAGAATCAGTTAGAACTTAGAAGTAGTTAAAGAAAATAGAGTTTTACCTATAACAACGGTGATACTAGCTGTGATGACTTCAGTGACTGATAAACCAACAAACGCCCAAGCATATTGTGTTGCTAAGGTTCCAAGACTAAGAGATATTCCTCCAGCCATTGCAAAAATCACAGACTGCCAATTATCCTGTGATGAAAAAACAACTTACGTTTCAAAAATTGCAAACATGTAGCTGCAAGATTGTGAAAGAGAGATATGAATATTTTTAACTGACTTGAGAAAGTTGTGTGATGAAATTTGGTCTGCTTGGACTTATTTCCCCTAGTGTAAACGCTATGATAACAGCAGCTAACAGATTTGTGAGTGTGAAGTCAAGATAAGTGTGTTGAGGAAGTCGACCGCGTCTTTCGGTTAGAGTCATGATTGCTGGCCATGTCCCTAAGAAGAGCAGAGCCAAGAGCATACAAGTGATTGCTCCTCCTTTGCTCTCTATCACATACATTTTATACACTTACAAAATCACGAAATAACCGCTGCAGGCAAAGTAAAGAAGTGAGATTATATTCTTCCGTTGCCATTTGATATCTCGTGATAAAGATGAATCTAGTATTTTTGTTTAAGGTTCTTTAGAACATTAACACAAGACACATGCTGATACAAGATCTACATAAAAGCTAAATATTATAACTGACTAAGTGTGTTTCTTGAAAGAGATTACCTTTTGTCTTAACATTGACTTCGAGGAAGACCAGAGAACAGAGACAGAACAAGTAACAAAATAACTTAATTTCTCATTTGATTGGCAGATTCAGATTTAGGAAGGAATTAGTTTCCCATTTTCTATCAAATAAATAAATCTCAAGTAGCCATAATCTATTGTATTTTTTTCATTGACAGTTGACTAATAAACTATAGTTTTCTTTCTCTGATGTGTAAACAAAGACAATCCAACCAATTATTGTTACCAAAGCCATAAGACAGAAACCAACAAAGAAGTACACTTCGGTTAAATATAAACAAAGACTTGAACACGTTCTTAGCCATTAGTGAAGTTAATCACGCTGCCACGTTGGTTTCTTACAAGTTTATGAACTAAAGTTATGATCCTTTTGGCTGTTTAGCTTGTAGACGTTTCTGCAAGTGGCCTATCCAAGTCATTTTCTATGTCCCGACGAGGCCATAAGAACCGCGACAGCTACTATGAACATAAGAAGCATACAGATGAGAAGTGTATATGTTCTTCTCGATGATCTCCTGTATTCTCCAAACAACAAAATCCCCCAAAATGTACTCACAAGTGGAAGTGCCTGAACAGCGTCTGCAGCTGCATAGCCTGCGGCTTGACCTCCCATGAACTGAAGACCATTTCCAAATCCACAGAGAAATCCAGCCAAGAAAGACCAGCCTCTCCCGTTCCAATCATTTAGATAAGCCTTGAAAGATGATCTTGGGAGACCAAGTATTGGCCAATAAAGAAACCTGATGTTTAGTATCAGAGCAATCACAAATGCTGAGACTGAGAAGTAGAAGAAGGCAGTGTACACATTGAGTTTTGGAACTCCATGTTTCAAAGTGTGCCATTGATCGTTTGTAGCTAAGTTGAATGCAGGTGAGAACATAGAAAAGCAGATACCGGCAAAAAACGTTATCGCCAATCCAACTATTGTGCTTTTCCCAAAGACCTGTCCTCAATACCAATCATGAATCTTCAGAGAATGTATATATACACATCAGTTATATCTCTTAAGGTAAAGGAAGAGTATGTTTCAAGTTCAACCTTTATGGCTCTTTGTTTCTCAATCTCTATGAGAAATGCTGCAGTCCCTTCTTTCGCTTTCCCTTTCGATAACTCGTTGTTTGAAGATTTGTTTTCCATTTCGAAGGAAGAAGCAGCCTCTAGACTGAAACAAGATCAAGATTAGTACCAAACCGAAGTAAAAAATGAGTATCTAGTTGTGAATGTTTTTTCGAACCTTTTGAAATCTTGGAGTTTGGATTTGTTATCAGCTGCATTTGATTTATGAACAGCTGAGCCAAAACAAACAGCGATCAAGAAACAAGCGACCCCAGGGAAAAGGACCTCAGCTCTGTTGATTCTATCATCCAAGAAATAGTTCAAAGTTGTGCCTGTTCTAGAAAAAAACAAGAAAGTTCATTAGAACAAGAAAAGAAGAAAAAGAGGAAAAAAAAACAGTTAAAAGAAACCAAACTTTACCAATAACAACAGTGATACTAGCTGTGATGACTTCAGTAACTGATAAACCAACATAAGCCCAAGCATATTGTGTTGCTAAGTTTCCAAGGCTAAGAACAATTCCTCCAGCCATTGCAAACATCACTGACTGCCAATTATCCTGTGATTAAAAAAAAAACCGCGCGTTTCAACAAAATATTTTTCAACAAGATTTTTAAAGAGAAGTATGAATATGTGACTGACTTGAGAAAGCTGTGTGATAAAATTGGGTCTGCTTGGACCTATTTCCCCTAGTGTCAACGCTATGATCACAGCAGCTAACAGATTTGTGAGTGTGTAGTCAAGATAAGTGTGCTGAGGAAGTCGACCGCGTCTTTCGGTTAGAGTCATGATAGCTGGCCATGTCCCTAAGAAGAACAGAGCCAAGAGCATACATGCAATTGCTCCTCCTTTGCTCTCAATCATATACATCTTTCTCTATCTTTCTCTTTTATATACTTATAAACTCTTGAAAAAAACAGCTGCACGAAAGAACAAAAAGGAAGATTCTTTCGGTTACTTGAGTTCAAACTCATAAAAGATCCTAGGAAAACAGATATTTTAGACAACCACAAGGCAAAGGAAAGAGACCAAATCTTTTGGGATTCAAGAACATAGAGACCAAAAAGTAAACATGTATAACTAAATGAGTTTCTTGAAAGAGATTTATTTACCTTTTTGGAAGCTTTTCTTCTAACCTTAACCAGAGAACAAGGCTAATAGCTGCTTCCCATTACTGGGGGAGATTCAGAATAATTGTTTGTGGCTGTCATATGATTGGTAGATCCAGAGTCCAGAAAGATTCAACACCTTCCTCTTATTTCGTCAAATAGTATAATTTTGTATTAAAGAAATAAATCAGTCTCTCTCGAGGTGCGTTCAGATTAGATTCCTGGTTGATCATAAGTCAACGGCTGACACAATCTTGTCTTTATTTGATATTTTCTCAGACTACTTAAATCCTGGAACAAGCCACTGACTTAAACGTCCATCTAATGGTAGTTGGATCCAATTCGTTTTTGTTTACCACACAGATTATGTATAGCATTCGTATCTTATGAGGGACCTATATATATCCATTATCCGCACAGATTTGTACAAGTTCTTGTGTTATGTGAGTTAGCAATTTAGCATAATATATAAGTTGTTGAAATAAAATAACAAGTTTTTTTTTCCAATGCATAATGTATGAAAATGTTCGTTCCCTGGATCATCATCTAGTATATTGAAATATGAGTTTCTTTTTATATTCAAGTTTCAAGTGAGGATAAATCTGTGATTACGAAGAAGGTACAAAATTTAACAAAAAAAAATTATGTAATTTAAAAAAAAAAAAAACAAACTTATCTTATGAAATCAAATATTTTATATTATTTTAATATAATTTTATGTTTAAATGTTTTGTACAAAGTATTTTTAAGGTGAAGCAACCGATCAACGATGCATTTGTATCAAATCCACTTCAGCTAAATTACTAGCAAGCCTAATCCCGGGATATCTTATCCCACATTTTGAAGTAGTTTTGGAAACATAGTCGAGAACAACATGTTTTTCCATATAATTTTAAGATGGAAAAGAATTGGCAGCGAGAACCACAGAAGAAACAAATTGGCCGATTCATACGATTATTAAAAACCATATAAGCTGGGAATGACTCATCATCTTTTTCCATATTGATCCATATGAAGTCTCCGAGTACACATTTGATGTGATTAGTAATACCACAATCATCACATAAATAAAACCATTTCTCTGGATTTAGTTCTTCCTCGCATATCTCACACCAGTATTGTTCACTCGTTTTTTCTCCATAGCATAGAGACAGAAAATGATTTTCATCATTTTTATGTTTAACTATCTTTGGTAAAACAGAACATTTGATGTCTAAAACAAATTCACACTCCTCGCAACTCAAAACCATCGTAGCATTAACTCCGCAAGCATTACAAACCCTATCTTCCGTTGAGTGGTTGATGTATAATGAATGAAAAGGATGACTTTCATGGACAAAAGGCTCAGAGATAGAACCACATCGCACATCCAAGATAGTCTTACTGTCATTACTTGTGTAACGAAAGCCTTGAGAAATGTTTTGACAAGCATTGCAAATGAATATGCGAACATCATCTGTGATTAGAGTTGTAAGCATGTTATAGAAGGAATCTATTTTCTTTTGTGGGAGATAAGCACATTTTTCATGGAGAATATAATTATCACATTCCATGCAACTGTAGAATGAGCCAGAATATATAGGATACTTGCATGCTTTACACGACATGCATTTGTCATTAGCATCACTCTCTTCTTTACGCTTTAAAGTATGCTTCGTGTGACTAAAATGCTTTATTTCTTCTTCTTTGATCACCTCGTATGACTTTACCTCTAAATTTGTTTCTGGAACGTCTTCGAGTTCAATCCCATCCCAAATCCCGAACCTTGTGGCACATCTTGGATGAATGGCAAAATCAGGACATTTTGAACAAATGTAAACCCCACATGTCCAGTTTATCTCTTTATTGCACACTCCACATTTCCGATCTCCAACGTCAAGACAATGATTGTAATAAATACGATGATTATGACGGTAGACCTTTATGACGCGTGGTATATCGATACAATTTCGATGAATCATGAAATTACATGGAAGACATACATATGGATTTGGGTCATCATCCATTCCACAAGCGTCACAAACAAAATTCCGTTGAGGCATAAGAGTGAGTAAATGCTCATGAGCTTTAAAGTTAACAAGAGTGGAGGGGAGTGGATTCTTTACACAATTGACATCCACACTAAAATTGCAAATAGAGCAATGATAAAATATGTAATGAAGTTTGTTTCCACACAAACAACATTTTCCATTAGTGTACTTTGGAACATGTGTGAAACGCTTAAGAATGTGTTTAGGATGATAAGAATAGTTAATCTCCGGTGTGGATTCCGCACAATCTTTGTGAAAACTCAAATTGCATAACTTACATGCATAAGGAAACCGGTCACCATGCAATCCACATAAATGACAAGTAAACAAATCCATCTTTGGAACAAGGGATAAAGGGTGCTCATGGGTATTCAGACTCTCAATTGTTATCATAACATCTTTTCTTGCGCATATCAAATCAATGGTAAAATCACATATTAAACAATAATAATACATCTTTGACAAGTTACCTCTACAAAGCTTGCAGTTTCCATAGGCTTCTTCATTTTCTGCAAGTACTTTGATGTACAAAGAATGTTGTGGATGGTAAACGTTGCAAATATTTGGTTTGGATTCGGCACAGTCCTTATGAAAGAAGAGTCCAGAACGAAAGCAGCGATAACCATCACTAAAATAGTTTTTACCAAGATTACAACCATTACATTTTAGCCCACGAGCTAGGTAAAGTGTGTAAACTTTTTTGAGTTTTTCCATAGATAATATATGAATATATACAATGTAGTTTTTTTTTTTTTTTTTTTTACTTTTATAGTATTATATATATATATATATGTACATATATTTTTCTTATGTTTTGGTTTCATCGTAATGATAAGAGCTTTCGTTTTATATATACACATGTTTCCATGTAGAATATAATATTTAATCTTTTTTTTGGGGTCCAATATTATAGAAAACGAATAATTTCCTTTGTAAGCTATTCTTCGTTTACATGAGAAGGTTACTCGTAGAATACGATGTGTTAATAG
The DNA here is from genome assembly GCA_024034495.1 of Camelina laxa. NCBI lineage: Eukaryota > Viridiplantae > Streptophyta > Magnoliopsida > Brassicales > Brassicaceae > Camelina > Camelina laxa. Next base: position 29,662,415 of record CM043882.1, read on the forward strand.
ACTCAACAACGAATAAATTCCTATGACTTAACTATCAATTTTGCAACCTTTTGTTTGTTTGTCTAAAAGGATACTCAAAGAATAATTTCCTGGTTAGGATAATGGCATGACAATCGGTTTAATCAGATTGCTTCCGTCAAAAATATTGGTTGTTTGTTCTTCGGTTTGACAAAAACTCTTTGGTGTGGTTTAAATGTTCTGTTTGGTAAGTAAGAATGTGTATCGAATTAGATCAAAATTCAATTTCAATTCGGTTTTCTTCTGCAATTTTAATTTAGATTGTATTTTTTTTTTTTTTGAATTTTAGTTTTAACAAAAAAATTGATTATAATATTAAATTATTTTGGTTTTTTTTTGCTGGTAAATTTAAATTATCTTGGTTTAATAAGTGAACATATCTGCTTTGATCTAGTAATGGTTTTCTTGATAGAGATTTTGGTAAAGAAACTTTAATAATTTTGGTAAAGAAACTCTAATATAATAATAGTTTTTAATTAGCACTAGCTCAAGATTGTAAGATCATGTGCATTAGTTAGTTTCTCACCAAGTTTCTCATTAACAAAAGAATTAATAAAATATAAGATAATAATATTTTTATTGTAAGAATTTTTCAAAACAAAAGAGAAAGTTTCTTAAATGAGAATTGTTCAGTTTTTATGAAAAATTCTCATAATAATAAAATATTATACTATATTAAACTTTTCTGATAAACCTCCAATATTAAAATGAGAAATCCTCAGAATTAGAAAATACTTGAAATACTTTTAGAGAGACTTCAAATTACAGAAGCACGACAAGTTCGTACTCAACCGCAGGCTATCACTTTTGTTAACTCTTCTTTTTCTCATTGGCTTGTTTGAGTCAATCTTTTGTTGTTAAAAAAAAAAAGACTTCAAATTACAGAAACTTTACAAATCCAATTTTTTTTTAAATGGATCTAATCAAGCTTTAGAAGCTTGGCTTTATTTAATTTTTCCACAGCTAAAATATTTCATTTTGTTTCTGTTGAAAACATTTTTTTTTCTAAAGTCAACAATTTTAAGCTTTCCAAAATTTTAATTTCTACCGCCAAAATACGACAGCAATAAAATCTACAGTTACAACACAAAAATCTAAAGCTTAAAATCTATAGAAAAAAAAAAAATCTAAGCTACAGCGTAACCAATCATACCCTTATTAGAGCTAGAGAATTTAAAAACAATACTCTTTCTTTGAACTTTTTCCTTTTGTTTCACTTATTAAAAACAAAATGCTCCAATCAAATTTGAAGAAATAAAATTTTTGTGCATGCACGTACACGCAGATGAATCACCTAATTTGTGTAATAGTGTTTAATTTTCAAACAAATTTGAAGTAAAAGTACTTAAACAAAAGACTAAACAAATCCTGGAACAAATCAATGACTTTGAACACCGAATGACTCAGGCCATGTGATCTTGCCTGTGGCAATATCAAAGACACAGCAATTTGAAGAACAATATCCTGGCATAACGTCATCTTCAACGAAAAAGATCGAACCACTTTTGATTCCATCACCAACATCTTGAACTGGTGCTTTTAATGTAACCACATGACCAAAGATCAACAACTCATCATCTCCAATAGAGTACACTCTTTCCCATTTCTTACTCTCAAGATTCATTGTAAAAACGTTAAAGATAACACCATCTCGGTTTCCTAAAATATTCGAGATGACTAAAACCTCTCCTGATTTCTGAATCGCAATTCTCTTCTACCAAATGTGTCCCAATCCTTGGTGAAACGGAAGATCCCAATACGGGTTATCTTCGATTTCTTCCTTAGGGAAATCTCCCAAGAAATCTATAATCTTGATGTAATTAATCATCGGTAGTATAGAGATAATTAAAGCTTGTTGTTGTTCTTATAAGCCAAATCAAGATAACCCAAATTTGTGCCACGGTTAATCCAATCCCTATTCCAATTCCACCAAGAATCATCTCCTTTCTTGTATGTGAACAAGTAATGCTGTTTCAAAATCCAAGCAACGATATTTTCCCTGTCTTCTTGTTTATCCACATAGCAGCTCCTGATCGTTTGCATCGGAAGAGGTTTTTGGACACATTATCCTTACGACAAGGCTCGAGGAAGTGTCCCCACTCGCCATATCTGGACTTATGGCTTCGCTCGAATCTCACTTGTGCACCACGTATTGGAGATTCCATTGATGGAAGATTGATCCTTTGGCACGTTATCAAGTTAAAGATATATAGAAATCTAGACGAGAATCCACCAGCAATAGCCAATTCTCGAAGCTCTAGCCATATAATAGCTGTTGTCGGAGAGTCCGCGGAGTTCCCTTGTGTACACGTACACTTTGTCTTGTCTGGGATCAAAGAACATAGAAGAATCATCATCATGGTATGTGATCCGCCATGGATACAGAGTCTTTACGCATGTTTTACAAATGTATACCATCTTTGCAAACGAATTTTGCTCGGTAGTTATTGTAAAGGAGAATATAGATTAGGGATCTAATTGTAATTATTCCATAGTTAAACCCTTGTGTATCAGCCTATATATATGTTGTAACTCATTCATAATAAAGTGTGGCTTAACCTACATGGTATCAGAGCTATAGTATCTTAACAGATCTAAACCCTAAAAGTTTTTTTTTTTTCTCACGCCGCCTCCTCTTTCTCTTCTTCTTCTTCTTCTTCCGCCTTCTCTTTTCTTGCTCCTCACGTTTCTTGCTTAATCATGTCTTCTACCAACAGTGAGACTATTGTTAACTCTGATGCATCTCTTCTTCACAATGTTAACATGTCTAATGTGACTAAACTCACGGCTACGAATTTCTTAATGTAGAGTCGTCAAGTCCATGCCTTACTCGATGGTCATGAACTCGCCGCTTATCTTGATGCGGCCACCGGTGCTCCCTCGCCGACTACTACTACTGATGGTGTCACTTCTGTCAATCCGACGTATACACACTGGAAACGCCAAGACAAACTCATCTATGCTAGTCTCCTTGGTGCAATCTCTGTCGACGTCCAACCTCTCCTCTCCAAGGCGTCCACCTCTGCTCAGATCTGGAGCACTCTTTCCGACACCTATGCTAAACCCACATGGGGTTATATCAAGCAAATCAGGGAACAGATCAAACACTAGAAGAAAGGTAACCGCTCGGTTGATGAATATCGTCAAGGTTTCACAACTCGCTTTGATCAATTGGCTGTGCTTGGGAAGCCTCTCGAGCATGAGGATCAGGTCGATTATATTCTTGCTGGTCTTCCAGAGGATTTAAAACCGGTGATCGATCAAATTGATGGCCGTGATACCCCTCCATCACTCGCAGAGCTCCATGAGAAGTTGATCAATTATGACCTGAAGCTTCAGGCTATTGCCCGTGCTGTTTCTACCTCTGTACCGGTCACGGCAAATGTTGCTGCTCACAAGAACTCCGGTGGTTCCAACAACTTCCGACATTCACGTGGATCATCTCGTGGACAATGGAATAATCAAGGTCGTGGATCTCAAGGTCGTGGCTACCAGGGCCGGTGTCAACTTTGTGGTGTCTATGGCCACAGTGCTCGACGTTGCTCCCAACTTCAAACTTCTGGTCGTGGATACAACGGTTATGGCGGTGGTTATCAGGCGTCCCCCTCCACGGTGTGGCAGCCACGAGCAAATGTAGCTGCTGTGTCCTCTTCCAATCCTTGGATCTGTGACACTGGAGCTACTCATCATCTCACAAATGACTTATCGAACCTTGCACTTCATCAACCATACAACGGTGGCGAAGAGGTTACAATTGCTGATGGTTCCGCTCTACCAATAACACATACGGGTTCTGCATTGCTTCCTACTCCATCTCGATCTCTTGCACTTAAAGATGTTTTATATGTTCCTAATGTGTGCAAAAATCTCATTTCGGTCTATCGTTTATGCAATGCTAACCAAGTCTCGGTTGAATTCTTTCCTGCATATTTTCAGGTGAAGGATCTGAGCACGGGGGTCCGATTACTCCAAGGCCGCACTAAGAATGAGCTGTATGAATGGCCGATCAATCGACAAACTATCTCTATATTCTCGGCCTCTCCAACATCAAGAGCTGATCTCAAATCTTGGCATCGTCGACTAGGGCATCCCTCTTTTACGGTTTTAAAAACTATTGTTTCTCAAAACTCTTTACCACTCTCTCCCTCTCCACACAAAGATTTTTCTTGTTCTGATTGTTTTATTAACAAGAGTCATAAGTTGCCCTTTTCTACAAACACAATCATTTCCTCTCATCCTCTTGAACTTATATATACCGATGTTTTGTCCTCCCCTGTTTTATCCACTGAAAATCACAAATATTATCTCATTCTGGTTGATCATTTCACCCGATATACTTGGCTATACCCTCTTGCACAAAAATCCCAAGTCAAAGAAGTTTTTATTGCATTTAAAGCCCTAGTCGAGACTCGATTCCAGCATAAAATTCGAACCCTATACTCTGATAATGGGGGAGAATTCATTGCATTGAGATCATTCTTGGTGTCCCATGGCATCTCACATATGACTACACCGTCTCATACTCCACAACATAATGGAGTTTCTGAAAGAAAACATCGCCATGTCGTTGAGACTGCTCTCGCCATGCTTGGTCATGCCTCTGTTCCAACTGAGTATTGGCAATATGCATTTGCTACGGCGGTCTACCTTATCAATCGAATGCCCACTGATGTCTTGAAGGGAGACTCGCCATATAAGAAGCTGTTTCAAATCACTCCAAATTATCAGAAACTTCGAGTGTTTGGGTGTGTCTGTTATCCGTGGCTTTGACCATACATGCAAAACAAGCTCGAGACTCGCTCGACGTCATGTGTATTTCTTGGTTACTCGTTGACTCAAAGTGCATACTTGTGTCTCGAGGTACGAAGTGGCCGGATTTATATATCTCGTCACGTTCAGTTTGTCGAGACGTCATTCCCTTTTCGCACCACTGAGATATCTCGTGATTCAGTGTCATCTTCTCCGTCATATAGCTCTTCTAGTTGGCCGTCTGTAATCTCACTCCCGTCGCCTTCAGCTCCTTCACCAACGCCGCCCTTGGTTCCCTCCGTGCCGTCAATACCGTCATCTCCGCCGGCATCACCACCGCCTATTGTTTCGCCGCCGGGGTCCCCTGAACCACAATCGTCGAGCTCTGTTTCTTCTCACGGTGAAACAGAACGTCGAACTAAACGGGCTCACGATTCACCTCCAGCCTCATCGTCTTCGGCCCACCAGAGTCCATCTCTTGATTCAGGCCCATCTTCTCTAGGCCCACATATTCGAAGTCCATTATCTTCATCCCCTCCTTCTACGACTCGCGATTCTGCCTCCGTCTTGTCGTCTCCAGAGTCTTCTCCGGTCTCCGACATGACTCCGTCACCGTCTCCAAGGCCGGTTCCAGAACCCACTCCGACGCCGTCTCCGTCACCATCGTCTCAAAACAGACATCCTATGCAGACTCGGGCAAAGAATCAAATCATTAAACCAAAACAGAGGATGAATCTAATGGCTACGACAACAACACCAATGATTCCAACGACGGTTGCTGAAGCTCTTAAAGACCCAAATTGGCGTGCGGCGATGGCAGAGGAGATGAATGCTCAAATTCGAAATCACACCTTTGATTTGGTTTCACCGGATGCTGCCAAGAATGTCATCTCTTGTAAGTGGATCTTTACTCTCAAATATAAACCTGATGGCTCCATTGACAGGTATAAAGCACGGCTGGTAGCTCGTGGGTTCAACCAACAGTACGGTCTGGATTATTCTGAGACATTCAGTCCAGTCATTAAGTCCACAACCATTCGCCTTGTTCTCGAAATTGCAGTTCAACGGAATTGGGCACTACACCAAGTAGATATTAACAATGCTTTTCTTCAAGGCAACTTAACGGAGGAAGTCTATGTAACTCAGCCACCGGGATTTGTTGATCGTGATCGTCCCACTTATGTGTGTCGCTTGAACAAGGCGTTGTACGGACTAAAACAGGCGCCTCGGGCTTGGTATCAGGAACTCCGTCAGTTTCTCATTCAGTCAGGTTTTAAAACGTCTTTAGCAGATGCTTCTCTCTTCATTTGTAAACGAGGTCAGTCCTACATCTATGTGCTAGTCTATGTTGATGACATTGTCATTGCGGATTGCGGTGCGCCATTTCAATGCTAGTCTTGCTCAATAGTTTTCTCTAAAAGATCCTTGTCCGCTAAGCTACTTCTTGGGAATCGAAGCCACTCGAACAACTCAAGGGTTACACTTGATGCAACGGAAGTACATAACTGATCTCTTGTCCAAAACCAATATGATTGCTGTTAAGCCGGTTTCCACGCCAATGACACAGAAGCCACTCACACTTTATTCGGGTACGTTACTTGCTGATGCAACTCAATATCGTATGGTTGTAGGGAGTCTCCAATATCTATCCTTTACGCGTCCCGACATTGCTTTCGCCGTGAATCGCCTCTCTCAGTTTATGCACAAGCCTACAAATGATCACTGGCAGGCGGCTAAACGGGTCTTGCGTTATTTAGCGGGAACGATGACTCTGGGAATTTTCCTTCGCCGCGATGCTCCTCTAACGATTCATGCCTTCTCTGATGCTGACTGGGGTCGGGATCGTGCCACATATGTCTCGACAAATGCGTATATTGTGTATTTTGGAGGGAGTCCAATCTCTTGGTCATCGAAGAAACAGAAGAGTGTGTCCCGTTCCTCTACCGAAGCAGAGTACCGTGCAGTTGCTAACACCGCTTCTGAACTCCGGTGGATTTGTTCTTTGCTAACTGAATTGGGGATCACACTACCAACAGCGCCTGTTATCTATTGTGATAATATCAGGGCGACGTATCTATGTGCGAATCCAGTTTTTCATACCAAGATGAAGCATGTTGCCATTGATTATCATTTTGTGCGTGAACATATTCAATCGGGGATGTTGCGAGTGGTTCATGTCTCCACTCATGACCAGCTTGCTGATGCATTGACAAAGCCTCTTCATGGACCACGGTTTCAGGAGCTTAATTCCAAGATAGGAATCAGAAAACTGCTTCCTTCTTGAGGGGACGTGTAAAGGAGAATATAGATTAGGGATCTAATTGTAATTATTCCATAGTTAAACCCTTGTGTATCAGCCTATATATATGTTGTAACTCATTCATAATAAAATGTGGCTTAACCTACAGTTATCAATAGAGTTCAAGCTTTCGATTATCTTTTGCAAAAGGTCAGGACAAAGCTTGGACCAACCGTGATTCTCAGACATTTTTCTACTCTTCTCTTCTCTTTCGGCCTATAAATGTTTCTTACCTACCCAGAGCACTCTTATTGAATTTAGGGTTTTGTAACAAAAAAAAATATTGGGGAATAAATCATGTGTATCGTTGGGCTTAATAACTATGGGCTTGTTACGTATTTATCACGTCTTAGTCGGTTGTATGTGTCATGTGTAAACCCTAATCAAGTCGTGTATATAAGCTGTTTAAAAACAGATTAATAAAACAAGACATTTTGATATCCAATTCTACATAGTATTAGAGCTAAGATCTCATAAAAAAACCTAAATTTTTCCGCTGTATATCTTCTTCTTTTGTTCGATAGTTTCGAACTCTCTCAAATTTCTTTGTCTAAAAGTTGTTTCTTTCGTTCGATAGTTTCGAGTTCTTTCCTCTCAAAGTTTGACTTTGAGAAGTCATGTCAAATTCTGAAGAATCCTCTGTTACGAAAAGTGCAGCAACGGCTATGACTCAATCCGTGTCTGTGGTAGTCTTGCCGTACACCCTTGCTAGCTCCGACAATCTTGGTTCCATGATCCTGATGTCGTTTTGACCGGAGATAATTACAAAAAATGGGCAACCGAGATGTTGAATGCTCTTCAAGCTAAGCACAAAACAGGGTTTATTAATGGTATGATTCCAAAGCCGGCGAGCAGTGGTCATGACTTTGATAATTGGCAAACCGTGAATTCAATGATAGTTGGGTGGATTCGAACAAGTATTGAGCCGAAGGTCAAGTCTACTGTCACCTTCATATCCGATGTTCATCAGTTGTGGGTGGATTTGAAAGAACGTTTCTCTGTGGGGAACAAGGTGCGTATTCATCAAATCAAAGCTCAGCTTGCTTCTTGTCGTCAAGATGGGCAGACCGTTCTGGATTATTATGGACGGTTGTGTACTCTTTGGGAAGAGTATGGTATTTACAAACCGATCAAAGCATGTACTTGTGGTTTGTGTGTTTGTGGTGCTGCTCTTGAGCCTGCTAAAGAACGAGAAGAAGAGAAGGTGCATCAGTTTGTGTTGGGGCTTGATGAATCCAGGTTTGGAGGAATTTGCACTAACATTATTTCAATGGATCCATTGCTATAACCGGATAAGTTCGAATATATTAAGATAACGATGTATTCTATGTGATAAGGCTTATGATCCTATTGTTTAGGCCTTTGTTCTAATCTCTTGTCTTGTATAAATACTCTGGTTGAGGTCATTAATAAAACAAGTTCAGTTTGATAACCAATTCTACATGGTATCAGAGCTAAGTTCTAGTCAAATTTTTTAAATTTTTCATTCTTTCTTGTTTCTTGCGTGACAAGTAAACGATGTCAGGCGTAGAAGATAGTTCTTATGCGATCAAGTCTTCGGCTGCAGTGCAGCAGCCAGACACGGTGGTGGTCTCGCCGTATCTATTGTCGAGTTCAGACAATCCAGGTGCTATGATCTCCTCGGTCATGTTGACCGGAGACAACTATAATGAATGGTCAACCGAGATGGTTAACGCACTGCAAGCCAAACGGAAAACATGCTTCATCAACGGTACGATCAACAAACCATCTTCCGGTGATCCAAATTTTGAGAACTGGACAGCTGTGAATTCGATGATTGTTGGCTGGATTCGTTCTTCCATCGAACCAAAAGTCAAGTCTACGGTGACGTTCATCTCCGATGCTCATCAGTTGTGGAAGGATTTGAAAGAACGATTCTCTGTGGGTAACAAAGTTCGTGTACATCAACTCAAAGCTCAACTTGCAGCATGTCGTCAGGATGGTCAACCAGTGCTCGACTACTTTGGTCGATTGAGTAAACTTTGGGAGGAGTACCAAATTTACAAACCTATCAAAGCATGTACTTGTGGGTTGTGCACTTGTGGTGCTACTCTTGAACCACATAAGGATCGGGAGGAAGAGAAGATTCATCAGTTTGTGTTAGGACTTGATGAATCTCGGTTTGGTGGTATCTGCACAAACATTATCTCAATGGATCCCTTGCCATCCATTGGAGAGGTTTATTCGCGAATCATTCGAGAAGAACAGAGGTTGGCTTCTTCTCGTCTTCATGAGCAGCACCGTGACTCTGTCGGCTTCTTAACTCGCCGTGATGGTTCCGATCAAACATCCTCGGGTTGTAAAGAGTCTTCATCTGAAGTCACTGCGTATCTTGGTCGATCAGATGCGACACACCAGTCTAGACCTAGCACGTCTATCATCAGGACTCCCGGCTCGAAGATTTGTTCTCAGTGTGGCCGACCGGGTCATGAGCGCCGAGACTGTTGGGAGGTTGTTGGTTTTCCCAACTGGTGGGCGGAACGTAATCAACACAGAACAGGCGGTCGTGGTAGAGGTGCTGGCAGAGGTACTGGACGTGGAAGAGGACAAGTCACTGCGGCTCACGCTACTAGCTCACACTCTTCCGTGTTTCCAGAATTCACACAAGAACAACTAAGGGTGCTTCAACAAATGGTCAGCGAACAGTCCAGTGCCAAGAGTTCCGATAAATTGTCTGGTAAGAGAGACCTTGGTAATGTCATTCTTGATACAGGAGCTTCCCATCATATGACTGGGAATCTCAGCCTCTTACACAATATTAAGAATGTCCCACCTTGTTCTGTTGGCTTTACGGATGGAAGTAAGACTTTCGCTGTCAGCATGGGGGTCTTTTCATTAAGTGATACAGTCTCGTTGACTGATGTTTTATATGTCCCTGCTCTGAATTGCACACTAATCTCTGTTTCGAAAATTTTGAAACAAACAAAGGGTATTGCTATGTTTACTGAGACATTGTGCGTTTTGCAGGACCGTTCGTTGAAGACTTTGATTGGAAGAGGTGAAGAGCGTGATGGGGTTTACTACGTTACAGATGTTGTTTCAGCAAAGATACATAGCATGACTGCTAGTTCCAGCGACAAGTTATGGCATCAACGGTTGGGGCATCCGTCGTTTTCAGTTATGTCGGTTTTACCAATGTGTTCTAATTCTTCCAAAACTGCTAGCTCTGGTCCGTGTGACGTTTGTTTTAGAGCTAAGCAGACTAGGGAGGTTTTTCCAGAAAGTTTTAATAAAGCAACCGAATGTTTTTCTTTAATTCATTGCGATGTATGGGGTCCCTATCGAGTCCCATCTTCTTGTGGTGCGGTTTACTTTCTGACTATTGTTGATGATTACTCTAGAGCTGTTTGGACATATCTTCTTCTTGCCAAGTCTGAAGTGCGAAGTGTATTGACTAATTTCATAACATATGCGGAAAAACAGTTTGGAAAACAAGTAAAAGTTGTTAGAAGTGATAATGGCACAGAGTTTATGTGTCTCTCATCTTATTTTCGACAACAAGGTATTCTTCACCAAACTTCCTGTGTTGGGACTCCACAGCAAAATGGCAGGGTTGAAAGAAAACACAGGCACATTCTTAATGTTGCTAGGGCCTTGTTGTTTCAGGCAAGTTTACCCATTCGGTTCTGGGGCGAGGCTGTTCTTACAGCTGCATACCTCATCAATCGGACCCCTTCGTCTATTCATAATGGCCGGTCTCCTTATGAACTGCTTCATGGACATAAGCCGTCGTATGCTCAGTTGCGTGTCTTTGGGACGGCGTGCTATGTTCATCGTGTGCATCGTGATCGGAATAAGTTTGGTGAACGAAGTCGTTTATGTATTTTTGTCGGATATCCGTTTGGAACAAAAGGCTGGAAAGTTTATGACATTGATAAGAATGAATTCTTAATCTCCCATGATGTTGTTTTCCGGGAAGATCACTTTCCTTTTGCTTCGAATCCAATGAGTGATGTTCCTCCTACGCCTGCTCAAGAACTCTCTGAAACAGATTGGCTTCCTTACACGCATGTGGTGGACAGGGGGAGTCCACTACCTTCGACTGCCGTACCACCTGTGCCTCCGCCTATCTTGTCTAGCGACTCTGTTTTACCTCCGGTCATAGAACCTGCACTTCTGTCGTCACCTGCAGATTCTGCGGTTTTGTCCTCTGTACCTGAGGGTTCGGTCTCACAATTGGCTTTACCTGCAACGTCTTCATCAGTTCCTGCAGTTTCGACTCCTGCTCTTGAGGTTTCAGTTTCGAGTACTGCTACTCCTACACCTGAACTAGTTGTACCGGTTCGTCGCAGTGAGCGAAAACGTCATGAACCGGGCTACCTTCGAGACTATGTGACACACAATGCTGTTTGCTCTTCAGAAACCCATCACGCTCTGTTCTCTTCTACATCCAAGTCTTCTATTACGGTCCAAGGTACGTGTTTCCTACCTCTAACAGAGTGTCTTCCTGATGAATTGTTTTCCCCTGCACACCGTGTTTACTTGGCTACCATCACTACGACTGTGGAGCCTAAACATTTTAAAGAAGCTGTGCGGCTTAAGGTGTGGAATGATGCAATGGGGAAAGTGGTGGATGCTTTAGAGTTTAAGCGAACATGGGACGTCGTTGATCTTCCTGAAAACAAAGTTGCGCTTGGAAGTCAATGGGTGTACAAGACAAAATACAATGCTGATGGGTCTATTGAACGTCACAAGGCTCGTCTCATCGTTCTTGGTAATGATCAGGTCGAGGGTGTTGATTACAACGAGACCTTTGCTCCTGTTGTTAAAATGACTACTATTCGTACTTTGCTATGTCTTGTTGCGGCTGAGCAGTGGGAGGTCTATCAGATGGATGTTAATAATGCTTTTTTACATGGAGACTTGGAGGAAGAAGTGTATATGAAGCTTCCTCCTGGCTTTCGTCATACTCATCCCGGCAAGGTTTGTCATCTACGGAAGGCTTTGTATGGCCTTAAGCAAGCTCCACGGTGTTGGTTCAAGAAATTGTCTGACGCATTACTTCGTTTTGGGTTTGTTCAATCCTATGAAGATTATTCCCTCTTCGCATACACTAAGGCTGGTGTTGAACTTCGTGTCTTAGTTTATGTTGATGATCTTCTCATTTGTGGGAATAATGGTTACATGCTTCAAAAGTTTAAGGACTATTTGTGTCGTTGTTTCTCAATGAAGGATTTGGGAAAACTGAAATATTTCCTTGGTATCGAAGTTTGTCGTGGACCGGAAGGAATATTTCTCTCTCAACGTAAGTACGCCATGGATATTGTTGCTGACTGTGGTGCTCTTGTTACTACTCCTGTCGCAACGCCATTGGAACAGAATCATCGTCTGCCTCTGATGATGGTCCGCTGCTTGCTGATCCAAAGCCGTATCGTCGCTTGATCGGTCGTCTGATTTATCTCACCAACACTCGACCAGACTTGAGTTACTCCGTCCATGTTTTGTCACAGTTCATGAAGGCACCTCGTGAAGCTCATTGGGCTGCTGCAGTTCGTGTGGTTAGTTTTTTACAAGGTTCCTTTGGACAGGGTATCTTGCTCAGAGCTGATCCGGATCTTACACTTACTATTTATTGTGATTCTGATTGGCAGTCGTGTCCTTTAACACGTCGCTCACTGAGTGCATTTGTGGTGTTACTTGGGGGGTCTCCCATTGCGTGGAAAACAAAGAAACAAAACACCGTGTCTCACTCTTCCGCTGAAGCAGAGTATCGAGCTATGGCGGCTGGTCTTAGAGAGATCAAATGGCTTCGTAAGTTGTTGAAAGAATTGGGTGTCAAACAGTCTGAGCCAGCTCGTTTCTTCTGCGATAGTAAGGCTGCAATTCACATTGCTGCAAACCCCGTTTTTCACGAACGCACAAAGCATATAGAGTCTGATTGTCATGCGGTCCGAGATGCTGTTCTCGATGGTCTTATTACTACCGAACATGTTCGTACTACGGAGCAGCTAGCTGATGTTTTAACTAAGGCTCTTGGTCGGGCTCAGTTCGAGTATCTTATGTCCAAGTTGGGCGTTCACCCGTTGCCCGCTCCATCTTGAGGGGGAGTATAACCGGATAAGTTCGAATATATTAAGATAACGATGTATTCTATGTGATAAGGCTTATGATCCTATTGTTTAGGCCTTTGTTCTAATCTCTTGTCTTGTATAAATACTCTGGTTGAGGTCATTAATAAAACAAGTTCAGTTTGATAACCAATTCTACAATTGCCTTCTCTTGGTGAACTGTACTCACTAATCATCAGAGAAGAACGTCGCTTGTCAACTGTTCGGGTTCGTGAGCAGCAAACCGAAGCTGTAGGATTTCTTGTTCGTCGTGATCAAAGTGAGATGTCGTCTAATGTTGGAACGGCGAGGTCTGACTCTTTTGTTTCCTACAGAACAGATTCGTCACTGGTGAGGTCTCGAACGAACTGTTCTCATTGTGGACGTGTTGGTCACGAGAAAAAGGATTGTTGGCAAATCGTTGGTTTTCCGGAGTGGTGGTCTGAACGTATTACTAATGGTCGTGGTTCTGGAGGACGTGGACGTGGTGGTCGTGGTTCTGGTTTCCAGGGTTCTGGTCCCAACGTCTCGGGTCGTGGAAGTGGGCAGATTGTTGCAGCTCATGCCAACAGCTCTAATCCTTCAGCGTTTTCAAGTTTTACTCCGGATCAAATGAAGGTTCTTGCTCGAATGATAAAAGAAAAATCGGGCACTCCATCTTCTAAAAAATTGTCTGGTAAGCTAGCACTTTGCAATGTTGTTTTAGACACCAGTGCGTCTCATCACATGACCGGGAATTTGTCCCTTTTACTTGATATTGTGCCTATTCCACCGTATTCAGTGGGGTTTACTGATGGTAGTCAGACCAATGCTTCAACCATAAGAGTTCTTCCTCTTTCGAACTGTAAGATTATGAATCTGTTGTATTCAAGATGTGTCTAAGTAGGGAAGAGACTCTCGGTAAAAGAGAGGGTTACTAGTTGTTCTGAATAAGAAGACATGTGAGTGGCACATGAGGATGCTTCGTGAGCTGATCGAGTCAAAGGAGGTTGAACCGGTGTGGTTAAAACGACTAACGACCTGATCTTATATCTTTATCTCGATTGTAATCTAAAGTTTGTTAGATAGAGAGAAAGTGAGAGAGATCAGAGGAGAGAGATCGAGAGAGCGATTGTAACGACTTTGTTCTTCCCAAGTTCTAGTGGATTCCGGAGGTGTTTCTCCGGCGAGACGTAGGGATCCGGCGAGGATCCTGAACTCGTTAAATTGGCGGTGTCGTCTTCTCTTTTCTTTCAAGTTCTTTCAGTTTCGGTGTTCTTTCGATTCAATCGGATTCGTCTCACAAAGAATTGTGCGTACGATTAGGTTACAAAACATTACAATTGGTATCAGAGCTGTACGGTTAGTTACGCGGTGGTGAATCGGAGATGTCAGGAGTTCCAATCGCGGTGTTTGATGGATCGGGAGACTTCTCTCTGTGGAAGACTAGGATACGAGCTCATCTGAGTGTTATCGGGTTAAAGGATGTGCTTGTGGAGAAAATTCCATTGGTTCCGCTCACAGAGGAGGAGTTACAAGATCCTGAGAAGAAGAAGAAGCGAGAGGCGGATGAAGCGGCAAGGATGGAGAGATGTGATAAGGCGAAGAATGTTATATTCTTGAACGTTGCAGACAAGGTCTTAAGAAATATTGAGTTGTGCGAGACTGCAGCAGAAGCATGGGCTACTCTAGACAAGATGTTCATGCCTACATCGCTCCCACATCGGGTTTACTCTCAGTTAAACTTCTATACATTCAAGATGCAAGAAGGTAAACGGATTGATGATAATATTGATGATTTCTTGAAGATTGTTGCGGACTTGAATCACTTGCAAATCGAGGTATCAGATGAGGTTCAAGCAATAATCTTGTTAAGTTCGTTACCAGCTAGGTTCGATAGTTTAGTCGAAACCTTGAAGTATAGTACAGGGAGAGAAAAGCTAAGGTTAGATGATGTAATGGTGGCTGCTAGGGATAAGGAGAGAGAGGTGGCTCAGAATAGCAAATCGGTGGCTGAAGGTCATTTTGTTAGGGGTCGATCTGAGGAGAAATATACAGGTCAGAATAACAAAGGCAAGGGGAGGTCTCGCTCTAAGTCCAAAGATGGGAAGAGAGTGTGTTGGATCTGTGGTAAAGAAGGCCACTTCAAGAAACAATGTTATAAGTGGCTGGAGAAGAATAAGGGAAAGGGTCAGGGTTCTGACAAAGGTGAAGCTGGAATAGCAAAGTCAGGTGGTGATCCTGATCATGCGATGGTTCTAATGGCAGTGGGAGAGAGTCTTGTTGCATCGAGATATGAGGCTGATGAGTGGGTCTTGGATACGGGTTGCTCATTCCATATGACCCCAAGAAGAGACTGGTTCTGCGAGTTTAAGTTTTTGGACTCTGGTTATGTCAAGATGGGAAATGATACGATGGCACATGTTAAAGGAGTTGGAAGTGTCAAGTTTAGAAATCCTGATGGAACATTGGTCGTTTTAACTGATGTTCGATATATACCAGAGATGACAAGGAATCTGATCTCTTTGGGAACGTTAGAGGACAAAGGTTGTTGGTTTAAATCCCAAGATGGTATTCTTAAGGTTGTAATGGGGTGTTCTACCTTACTTAAGGGTCATAAAAGGGGAACGCTCTATATACTACAGGGTAAATCAGTAATTGGTGAAACCAATTCATCAGAGGATACTAAGGATGAAACGGCCTTGTGGCACAGTAGGTTGGGCCATATGAGTCAAAAGGGTCTTGAAGTTTTAGTGAAGAAGGGTTATCTGGATAAAGAGGTGATCAAAAACTTGAAGTTCTGTGAGGATTGCGTTTTCGGGAAGAGTCAAAGGGTGAGTTTTACATCAGCCCAACATGTCACCAAGGAGAAGCTTGGGTATATTCATTCGGATTTGTGGGGATCACCACACAATCCTCCGTCGTTAGGCAACTGCCAGTACTTTATCTCTTTTATAGACGATTATTCCAGAAAGGTCTGGATATATTTCTTGAAGAGGAAAGATGAAGCTTTTGGAAAGTTTGTAGAGTGGAAACGAATGGTGGAGAACCAGTCTGACAATAAAGTAAAGAAATTAAGAACAGACAACGGTCTTGAGTACTGTAATCAGTCCTTTGATCAATTCTGCAAGGACGAGGGAATTGTGAGGCACAGGACATGTGCTTATACACCACAACAGAATGGTGTGGCAGAGAGATTAAACAGGACGATAATGGAGAAGGTCCGAAGCATGTTAAGTGAGAGTGGAATGGAGAAGAAATTCTGGGCAGAAGCTGCATCTATAGCAGTGTATCTTATAAATAGATCACCATCAACAGCGATTGGTTTCGAGTTACCTGAAGAGAGATGGACCTCAGTAAAACCAGTCTTAACAACACTTAGAAGGTTTGGGTGTTTGGCTTATGTGCATGCGGACCAGGGAAAGTTAAACCCAAGGGCTAAAAAGGGAGTTTTCACGAGTTATCCAGAAGGTGTTAAAGGATACAAGGTGTGGTTGCTCGATGAGGGAAAATGTGTAATAAGTAGAAATGTAGTTTTCAGAGAGGATGTTCTGTATAAGGACTTGAAGTTGAATCCAGTGGGTACTTTTGACATGAATATGGAGAGTTTTGATGCTAGTACCAGTGACACAGATCAAGGTGGAGCTACATCAGAGGTACCTGATCAGGTCAGTGCATCTCCAAGTCAGACTTCAGAGAATGATACTACTGGTCAGAGACAGTCGGCAGATCAAGATGAACTTGAGGACTCAGATTCTGGTGAGGAAGATTTGAGTGATTACCAGCTCGTTAGAGACAGAGGTAAGAGGACGGTGAGAGCTAATCCAAAGTACCGTGAGTCGAATATGGTTGGTTTTGCATATTATACGGAGGATGGAGGTAAGCTAGAGCCAAAGACTATGCGAGAAGCAATGTTGGATCTAGACTGCAAATTCTGGAAAGAAGCTACGAAAGAAGAGATGGTGTCTATGAAGAAGAATCATACCTGGGATTTGGTAGATAATCCAAAGAAACAAAGGGTGGTAGGGTGTAGATGGGTCTTCACGAGAAAACCAGGGATACCTGGAGTTGAAGCACCGAGATATAAAGCTCGTCTGGTGGCGAAGGGTTACACGCAGAAAGAAGGTATAGACTACACAGAGATTTTCTCACCGGTGGTAAAGCATGTTTCTATCAGGTATTTGCTGTCTATGGTTGTTCAGTTCAATATGGAATTACACCTGATGGACGTCAAGACAGCCTTCCTTCATGGCAATCTTGATGAGGAAATCTTCATGTCTCAGCCAGAAGGATATGAGGATAAAGAGAATCCAGACAAGGTATGTTTACTTAGGAGATCTCTTTATGGTTTGAAGCAGTCACCTAGGCAGTGGAATTTAAGGTTTCACGAATTCATGGTTGGAATTGGGTATTCTAGGAGTGCCTATGATAGCTGTGTGTATCAGAAGGAGTTAGGTGATGGGTTAAAGATTTATCTCCTTTTATATGTGGATGATATGTTAATTGCTTCTGTGAGCAAGTCCCAAGTCTCAGAATTAAAGAGGCTACTTAGTGCTGAGTTTGAGATGAAGGATTTGGGGAATGCTAAAAGGATTCTTGGAATGGATATTACAAGGGATAGGACTGCTGGGATTCTGACTCTGTCACAAGAGGGATATGTGAAGAAGTTCTTAAAACTTTTGGTATGGATCAAGCCAAGGCTGTATTAACGCCTATGGGTGCTCATTTTAAGCTCAGGGCAGCTACAGATGAAGAGTATGAAAAGCAGTTTGATAGAATGAAGGTTGTTCCTTATGCGAACACAGTTGGGAGTATCATGTATTCGATGATAGGCACGAGGCCAGACTTGGCTTATCCGGTGGGAATAATTAGCAGGTTTATGAGTCGACCTCTTAAGGATCATTGGCAAGCGGCTAAGTGGGTCTTGAGATACATGAGGGGAACTGAAGGAAAGAAGCTGTGTTACAGAAAGCAAGAAGATTTTTTGGTAAGAGGCTATTGTGACTCTGATTATGCTGGTAATGTTGATAATCGGAGATCACTTACGGGTTATGTTTTCACAGTTGGTGGGAATCCTATAAGCTGGAAGTCTAAATTGCAGAAGGTGGTATCCCTATCTTCTACAGAAGCCGAGTATATGGCATTAACTGAGGCAGTACGAGAAGCTGTTTGGTTGAAGGGACTTGCTGAGGAACTGGGTTTTCCGCAAGATGCTGTGGAGGTTAACTGTGATTCTCAAAGTGCTATTTCTTTGGCTAAGAATTCAGTGCATCATGAGAAGACCAAACATATTGATATCAGGTTGCATTTCATCCGTGATATCATTAGTGAAGGTTTGGTAAAGGTGGTGAAAATTGCAAGTGAATGCAATCCAGCAGATATCTTTACGAAGATATTGCCAGTGGAGAAACTAGAGGGGGCATTAGAGATGCTCCGGGTTACTTCTAACTGAGTGGTGGAGCTCAGGTTCCGGAGAGGGAATCCAAGGACTAGAAGAAGAGACTGTGAAGACAATCAGATTCAAGGTGGAGAATTGTAAGATTATGAATCTGTTGTATTCAAGATGTGTCTAAGTAGGGAAGAGACTCTCGATAAAAGAGAGGGTTACTAGTTGTTCTGAATAAGAAGACATGTGAGTGGCACATGAGGATGCTTCGTGAGCTGATCGAGTCAAAGGAGGTTGAACCGGTGTGGTTAAAACGACTAACGACCTGATCTTATATCTTTATCTCGATTGTAATCTAAAGTTTGTTAGATAGAGAGAAAGTGAGAGAGATCAGAGGAGAGAGATCGAGAGAGCGATTGTAACGACTTTGTTCTTCCCAAGTTCTAGTGGATTCCGGAAGTGTTTCTCCGGCGAGGATCCTGAACTCGTTAAATTGGCGGTGTCGTCTTCTCTTTTCTTTCAAGTTCTTTCAGTTTCGGTGTTCTTTCGATTCAATCGGATTCGTCTCACAAAGAATTGTGCGTACGATTAGGTTACAAAACATTACACGAACAATGTCAAGTTGACTAATATTCTTTATGTTCCTGATTTAACTTGCACATTACTCTCGGTCTCCAAAATTGTGAAACAAACGAAGTGTTTCGCAACATTCACTGATACTATTTGTTTCTTACAGGACCATTTTTCGAGGACTCGGATTGGGACAGGGGAAGAATGTGATGGGGTGTACTATCTTATGGATGTTGCTACTGCAAAGATACATACGGCTAAAGTCTCCTCCAATCAAGCTTTGTGGCATAAGCGCTTAGGACATCCAAGTTATTCGGTGTTTTCGTTTTTACCTATGTTTTCTCATTCATCTTCGTGTGTTGGTTCTCACTCCTGTGATGTGTGTTTTCGGGCAAAACAAACAAGAGAAACTTTTCCAGAAAGTATTAATGAAACCAATGATTGTTTTTCATTGATTCATTGTGATGGTTGGGGGGCCGTATCGTGTTCCTTCTTCATGTGGTGCTGTGTATTTTTTGACGATAGTTGATGACTTTTCAAGAGCTGTGTGGATGTATCTTTTACTAGAAAAATCAAAAGTGCGTGTTGTTTTAAAGAATTTCTTGTCGTATACCGAAAAGCAGTTTGGCAAGTCGGTGAAAATGATTCGTAGTGACAATGGTACAGAATTCATGTGTCTTTTTGCCTATTTCCGCAAGCAAGGTATAATTCATCAAACATCGTGTGTCGGGACTGTGCAACAGAATGGACGTGTAGAATGCAAACATAGACATTTTCTCAATGTCTCTCGTGCGTTGCTGTTTCAGGCACATGTGCCTATAAAATTTTGGGGCGACGTTGTTCTTACGTCTGCATGTTTAATCAATCGAACCCCTTCCCCTGTTCTTGGTGGTTGCACTCCGTACGAGGTTCTTCATGGATGTAAACCTGAGTATGATCAACTTTGTGTCTTTGGCTCGGTGTGTTACACTCATCGTATGACTCGTGATAAAGACAAGTCTGGTGAATGTAGTCGACGGTGTATGTTTGTGGGTTACCCATTTGGCAAGAAAGGTTGGAAAGTTTATGATCTTGAGCATAATGAGTTTTTAATATCTCGTGATGTGGTCTTTAATGAAGATGTCTTTCCTTATGACCAAGCATTTTCTCCGTCTCCGGTTGTTGTTTCTCCGGCTTCTTCTTCTGATGATGATTGGGCTGTGTCTTCGTCTCCCCATGTAAGGGGGAGTTCTGATCCGAATCCTGTTAATGATGCTCACTCTGCTGCCCAAGATAGTATTGTTGAATCTCTGCCTGCTCTCTCTCCTGTTCCGACTATCGTTCCTTCGTCTGTTGTTACGCCTACTGACCAAGATAGTATTGTTGATCCTTCCTCACCACACATAGAGAGTTTGCCTTCATCTACCGATTTGACACCTGTTGTGTCTCCTGTTGTTGAGCCAGTTGTTTCTCGACATAGTACAAGGCCCAAGAATGCACCTGTTTGGTTAAAAAATTATGTTACCAACTCTGTGATATGTACACCTGACGCTTCACACGTTCTCTCCGACTCTCCGACCCAGTCCTCGTCATCGGATCCAGGTACTATGCTCTATCCTTTGACTGATTTTATCTCCGATGAAAAATTTTCTCCATGTCATAAGACATTCTTGGCCGCTGTCACCACCAATGTCGAGCCCAAGCATTTTAAATAGGCTGTCCTGATTAAAGTGTGGAACAATGCTATGACCAAAGAGGTTGATGCACTTGAGGTGAAGCGTACTTGGGATGTTTTTGATTTGCCCCCGGGTAAAGTTGCTCTTGGTAGTCAGTGGGTTTACAAGACCAAGTATCATTCTGATGGTTCAGACGAGCGCTACAAAGCCCGTCTTGTTGCTCTTGGTAATAATCAAGTTGAGGGGGAGGATTATAACGAAACGTTTGCTCCTGTTGTGCGCATGACTACGGTTCGTACTCTGCTTCTTCTAGTTGCGGCAAATCACTGGGAGGTCTATAAAATGGACGTCAACAATGCATTCTTTCATGGTGATTTGGAAGAAAAAGTGTATATGAAGCTTCCTCCGGGTTTCCGTCATTTACATCCTGGCAAAGTTTGTCGTTTACGCAAGTCTATATATGGTCTTAAACAGGCTCCTCGGTGTTGGTTCAAGAAGTTATCGGATTCTCTCCTTCGGTTTGACTTTGTGGAATCCTATGATGACTATTCTTTGTTCATCAACTCTCATAAGGACATTGAGTTACGGGTTCTTGTCTATGTAGACGATCTCATCATTACTGGTATAACAAGGGGTACATGATTCAATAATTCAAGGAATATCTCAATCGTTGTTTTTCTATGAAAGATTTGGGAAAGCTTAAATATTTTCTTGGTATTAAAGTTAGTCATGGTACGGAGGGGATCTTCTTGTCTCAACGCAAGTACACATTGGACCTTCTTGCTGATAGTGGTAATTCGGCTGCACGTCCTGCAAATACACCTCTTGAACAAAATCACAAGCTGTCTCTCGATGATAGATCACTTCTCACTGATCCTAAACCGCATCGCCGGTTGGTTGGTCGTTTACTCTATCTCTTACACAATCGCCCGGAACTAAGTTATTCTGTTCATGTTTTAGCTCAGTTCATGAAAGATCCACGCGAGGCACATTGGAATGCTGCATTGTGTGTTGTTTGTTTTCTCAAATGATCCTCGGGTCAAGGAATCCTTCTCAAATCCGACCAACATTTGTCTCTTTACATGTACTGTGATTCAGATTGGTCTTCTTGTCCTTTAACTCGTCGGTCTCTCAGTGCTTTTGTTGTTTTACTTGGTGATTCACCTATTGCTTGGAAAACTAAAAAGAAAGATGGCGTTTCTCACTCTTCAGCCGAAGCTGAATATCGGTCCATGGATTTTGCTTAAAGGGAAATTATGTGGTTGTGCAAGCTGTTGACTGGATTGGGTGTCAAACATTCATCTCCGGCTCATCTCTATTGCGACAGTAAAGCTGCTCTGCATATTGCTTCTAATCCAGTTTTTCATGAATGAACCAAGCATATCGAAAATGATTGTCATGCTGTTCGTGATGCAGTTCTCAATAGTACTCTTTCTACTCATCATGTGCGTACAAACGAACAGCTAGCGGATATCTTTACCAAAGCTCTTGGTCGTTGTCAATTTGAGTATATAGTGTCTAAGTTGGGCATTCAGGATCTTCATGCTCCAACGTGAGGGGGAATATTGGGGAATAAATCATGTGTATCGTTGGGATTGTTACGTATTTATCATGTCTTAATCGGTTGTATGTGTCAATGTGTCATGTGTAAACTCTAATCGAGTCGTGTATATAAGTTGTTTAACAGCAGACTAATAAAGCAAGGCAGTTTGATATCCAATTCTACAAAAATCTAAATTAATGCCATATATACATTCCAGTTTTAGGGTTTCGTTTTAGGTTTCTAACTTTCCAGTTTTCCATTACGCTAGGCGATCGGTTTAATCAGATCGATTAAGGTACAAAATATTACTTCTTTGTTCTTTGGTTTAACAGAAACTCTACAGCCAATTAAAACTTCTAGCTGTTTAATTGGTTCAGCACAAATGTTCGGTTCGGTTAAAGTACAAATGTGTCTATAGAAGCTTCTTTAACTTAAGGTTGTACTTTTGCATTATTTAACTCAAGATTCGTTAGAAACAACATATCAATGTACACTTTAAAATCAGCGGTTGTGTATTTGTACTTGGGTTTAGACATACTATAATTGAAATAAATAACATCTTTTAATTGTACTCGGAGTTAAACCCTTTGAACATAACTTCAAATCATGCTAAATCGAATTAAAAGAAAAATTAGAATAGCAAGAGAAAGACTAAGCAAATCCTGGAACAATCCAATGACTATGACTCATATAATGATAAAATTTATTAGGCCTTGTAAATTGACCTGTGGCAAGACTGAAGGCACCGGAAAATGGCTGATGGTCATATTCTACGAAACAGATTAAACCACTCTTGACCTCATCACCAACATCTTGAACCGGCGCTTTTATTGTCACCCGATGTCCGAATATAATCATCTCATCATCTCCAATAGAATCTACTCTTTCCCATTTTCTACTCTCAAAATTCATTTTAAAGATCTAAAACGAACATTCTTGTCCTTTTACAACTCTCAAGATGGTCAAAACAGCTCCCGATTTCCTATTCCAAATGGTGTCCGATGGTCCCATAATGTAGTTACAAGGACAATCTCGATACGGGTTATTTTAGATCTCTTCTTTAGGGGAATCTCCACTCCAGAGAGATCAAAAATCTCTATGTAACTATCGGTAATATAGAGATAAAGCTTGTTGTTCTTATAAGCCATATCCAACTAACAAGAATTTGTCCACTTCCTATTCCAACACCACGAATCATCTCCTTTCTTGTGCGTGAAGAAAAAAAGCTTATGAAAAATCCATGCAACGACATAATCCCCTGTCCTCTCGTTTACCCACAAAATAGCTGATCTTTTGGATTCGTATATTTCGTCCGACACTCTAAGCCTATAAAAAAGGTCGACGAGAAAGTATCCCATAAGGTCGTATTGCTCAAATCTGTTCTGCACCACGAATTTTAGACTTCGTTGATGGAAGATCGATCCTTTTGCCCGTTAACAGGTTACAACCAAGACGAGAATAATCTACCATCAAGAGCCAGTTCTCACAGCTAGCTTAGCTATATAATAGCTCTTGTCCGAAATTCCGATGAGTTTCGTATAAATCTTGTATATGATTCGCCATGGACGCAGAGGCCGCTTCACGCGTGTTTTCCAAACGGAATGCCAATCTAAGCAAACAATTTTTGCTCGGTAAAAATCAAGAGAGCTCAGGCTTTCGATGATCTTTTTCAAAAGTTACGATAAAGCTTGGACCAATCATGGTTGTCAGACACTTTTTGTGTGCGTTTACCTCCCGAGCATTTTGTGGATCTAGGGTTTGGTTTTAAGGTTTAGAACCAAAGAAAATATGTGCTTGACCTTAAAGAATATTAAAGAATATGATAAGGAAATGGTACAATATCATTCTAAAATAAATAATTTCTTTTTATCTTAAAAATATACTTCTATAGGTAAAGAAATTTTAAATTAGTTGTACATCTAACTATCTAAGATTGAACTATTTTCCTCAATGTTAGAAATTTTTATAGGAAATTATTACAAGACATTTTAAAACAAAAATGATTTACTTTATTTCTTTAAAAATGTACTTTTATAACTAAAAAAAAAATTACACTAAATTATTATATTTTAAGGGGTTGTACTGAATCTAATATTTTATATGATTTGAGTTTTATGAGTTTTTATATAATTTTAATGATTTTAAAGAAGTTGATGTGATTTATTGTGAAATCTTTTTAAATACCAACTAAGACCATGAAATTTAGATTTACATATTTTTTTATTAAATAAATTCTCTCAAATATTTCATTATCATTAAAAATCAAGTCTTCAAAATATTTTTTTTTAAATAATAAATTAAAAATAGTTTTTAAATCATTAGTTCAATAACACTGGACTTCATTAGACTTTTAAAAATTTATGATTAAATGCATAAGATTTGTAAATTTTATACAAATCACATAAGACACCAGATTCAATACACCTCCTAAGATTCAAATCCATTTGAAACATAGAATTTTCAAATTCATAAACAAATCACTAAAACAAATAAAATAGGATTATAAATCATTATGATCAAATAACAAATGATTTTGATAATTATTTTTTAATTATTGTTCTGAGTAACACATAATTTTTTGTTTGAATTTTCAAATCAATTAAACTCCATAAAACAATATAATAAACAGCAAAATGCATTTAAACATTAAAAGTTAAATAAAACTATAGTTTTTCCTATCAATTGGTGGCATGCATACGTTAAACCGTAAAATATTCAACCTTCTACATTTTTTTTGTTACATACAAAAGTAAAATTGTGACTTGACAATATAATTACTAGCTCCTTTTGGGAATACATATAACTTTAGGTGATCGACCAAGCACATTAGTAAATAAACTCAGCAAGTTTCATCACAACTTGACGAGCATTATCACTCTTCGGATCCTTCAAATGAAAAACATGGCTCTCATCTTTAGTCTCCATGACCTCAACTTCACCGTCCCATCCACTCTTCTTCAGCTTGGCCGCGTAACACAAACCTTGTCTCACTAACAGATCATCTCCAGCTACCATCACCAGAACCTTTCCACAGCCTAACCCTGATAAGTCAGAGTCTTTTGATCCGACCACATTGATCAATGGATCATCAACTCCGTCTTTACTATTTGGACTCGCGATTCCCCAGCTTCCTTCAATCTTTTGGCTTCTTATTACATCTCTAACCTCAAACTCATCTATTGGAGTCTTCCCCCAAAAATACGGATGAATCAAGATCATCCCAGAGATTAAAGAATCATCACAACAGAGTCTCTCTGTTTTAGCTCGAGTTGTGAGATGATGAGCTATGTTCCCACCGGCGCTATCTCCGGCGAGAAACACTTTGTTGAAATCGCCGTGTTTGTTTATCCAAGTTTCCGTACCGGATCGGGTGATATGAGTGAAGACCCATTTGAGAGAATCCCATGAATCTTCGTACGGGATCGGAATCGGAAACTCCGGTGCACGGCGGTAATCGACCGAGATGGCTAAACAATTAGCGGCGGCGACGGCGGAGATGAGGAAAGTGTGGTACGTCGGAGAGAAAGCTGTTTCTATGATGAAACCACCACCGTGGAAGTAGATGAGCATCGGGAGCTTTTCATCGGTGACTTTCTCCGGGAGGTAGATGCGGACGGAGAGGTTTTTCTCCGGTGAGTAGACGACGTCTTTCGAGACGACGCCGTTTTGTGGGGTTAGTGATGGTGGGACGGTTGTTTCACCTGAGAGACGCTCGATGCGACCACTCTTGTAGACTCGGTAACTCGGAGACCGGTCGAACGCGATTTCGGAATCCATTGTTAATGATTGGATATGGAGGGAGAAATGAGTGAAGATGATGAAAAGAAGATAGAGAGTGTTACTGTTATGTATAAACGAGAGTGCTTGACGACAAACAAATAATAATCTATATATAATAGCAAACCTACTTTTTTGTGTTAATTTTTAATCCAACGGATGAGATTAGTTCCAGTTTTAATCCAACGGTTTAAAATTATTAATCGTGTCTTTTCGTTGCACCCCCATCTTTCAAAAGTCACACCTCTTAGTCTTTGCATCTCTTTGTTGTACATCCTGGTTTCAAAAATCACATCCATTAATTTTTACACCTTTTAAATCACATTTCTTAGTCTTTGCATCTCTTTGTTGTACCTCCTGGTTTCAAAAATCACATCCATTAATTTTTACACCTTTTAAATCACACCTCTTAGTCTTTGCATCTCTTTGTTGTACCTTCTGGTTTCAAAATCACATCCATTAATTTTTACACCTTTTAAATCACACCTCTTAGTCTTTGCATCTCTTTGTTGTACCTCCTGGTTTCAAAAATCACATCCATTAATTTTTACACCTTTTAAATCACACCTTTTTAGTCTTTGCATCTCTTTGTTGTACCTCCTGGTTTCAAAAATCACATCCATTAATTTTTACACCTTTTAAATCACACCTCTTAGTCTTTGCATATCTTTGTTGTACCTCCTGGTTTCAAGAAATCACATCCATTAATTTTTACACCTTTTAAATCACACCTCTTAGTCTTTGCATCTCTTTGTTGTACCTCCTGATTTCAAAAATCACATCCATTAATTTTTACACCTTTTAAATCACACCTCCTTAGTCTTTGCATCTCTTTGTTTTACCTCTATATTATATATAATAGCAAACCCACTTTTTGTGTCAATTTTTAATCCAACGGATGAGATTAGTTCCAGTTTTAATCCAACGGTTTAAAATTATTAATCGTGTCTTTTCGTCGCACCTCCATCTTTCAAAAGTCACACTTCTTAGTCTTTGCATCTCTTTGTTGTACCTCCTGGTTTCAAAAATCACATCTAT
Source organism: Camelina laxa (assembly GCA_024034495.1). Classification (NCBI taxonomy): domain Eukaryota; kingdom Viridiplantae; phylum Streptophyta; class Magnoliopsida; order Brassicales; family Brassicaceae; genus Camelina; species Camelina laxa. The sequence continues at coordinate 29,689,497 of CM043882.1, forward strand.
TAATTTTTACACCTTTTAAATCACACCTCTTAGTCTTTGCATCTCTTTGTTGTACCTCCTGATTTCAAAAATCACATCCATTAATTTTTACACCTCTTAAATCACACCTCTTAGTCTTTGCATCTCTTTGTTGTACCTTCTGGTTTCAAAAATCACATCCATTAATTTTTACACCTTTTAAATCATACCTCTTAGTCTTTGCATCTCTTTGTTGTACCTCCTGGTTTCAAAAATCACATCCATTAATTTTTACACCGTTTAAATCACACTTCCTTAGTCTTTGCATCTCTTTGTTGTACCTCCTGGTTCCAAAAATCACATCTATTAATTTTTACACCTTTTAATTTCACACCTCTTTGTTGTACCTCTTTGTTGTACCTCCATGTTTCACATCTATTAATTTTTACACCTTTACATTTCACACCTCTATGTCTTACACCTCTTTGTTTATTATATATAAACTTTTCTTGACTACATAAACAAGTTTCAAAAAATTATTTTCGGAGTACTAAAGAATTGTATTATTGAAGTATTTTTTTAACTTTCAAGCATCAATCTCTACTTCAAGGTAATTTAATATTTTTGCTGCGAATGACCTGTAGTGTTTCTCGGTTAGATTATTATTACTGTTAGTCGACACTATTAAGTTCATACATTAATCTTAGTTTTGTTAACTTTTAGTCTCTTCAAAATTTTTAGCCTTTCCGGTTTTCATGTTTTTGCATGGCTAATGTTATTAAGTACGTGTGCCATATTTTTGCATGGCTAATATTTTTGATTCTCAATGTGCATATTTTATTTTTTGACTTTCTGAAAAAAGCAAAACCAAGATACGAGAGGCATGATGATATGCACTGATGCTAGAGCTACGGATAAGCCAAATTTTTTTAACAAACATGGTATAATTATAATTTTATATATGTTCTTATTTAACCTATTTATTTTTTCTAACAAACATGGTATAACTGTTATTATTATTTTTTTTCCATTAGATGTTCATGATCCAGGTTAGTTTACATTTTTTGTAAATAAAGTTTTTAAAAATTTTATTTGAATTATAATTTCTTATACTTTCTGGGTGTCAAACATTTTGATAATATATAGAAATATTACAAATGAGCATGGAAATAGAGAGTGCCGAAGAAAAAGCCAGACATACTTGTGACAACACAAAATCAAATTCTAGAAAGCGTAAGCACGACCGACAAGTCAAGTTAGAAAGAAAAGATCTACTAAAGGTAACTTATTTAGTCTTTGATGACTTTCTAATCTGTATATACAACTTTTTAAAAACATAATGTATAACAGTCACTTTTAGAGTGATCTGGAATGCCCAAAAAAAAAAAAATGCAAGAAATTTATAAAATTAGTGTTTAACCTAAAGAAGAGAACATCAAAAGGTGAGATATTATTATCACATGTTTCACCACATCGACTTCGTTTTCGCTGTCGTTTATTGAAGAACATGATGGTACCGATTCATAGACATAAGTGGGAAATCAAATAAAAGGGATGGAGCGCAGCCGACATGGTGGAATGGGATGGATTGGGAGAGACCAACATAAAATCCTCTGTTCTATATTTTATTAATTTTCTGAACTTTTGTAGTTTAATTGAATTGCTTTGATTGAATAGCTGATGAGTGTACAAGTTTTTGTCTATATGCATTCTTAGTCTGTTACGTCTTGATTTTTTTTCTTTTCCAAAGAGGAATATGTGATTTGAAGCAAATATTACAAATCCATGTATCAAATGTGTTAGTAGGAAATAAAGCAATCAAGATTAACCCATTAAAAGGGAGGAAAGAAGGAGTCTTTTGAGGGAAAACGTGAGACCAACATGCATGGAACTGTGGAAAGCATTACAGCCAAAAATATATCTCTAAACGTTGTAGCTGAAGAATGTGAGTTACTCTATACTAACCAATTAGGTTTGATTGGTCGGTTATATAAAACTCGGTTTTGTACATATCTAAAAGTGAGAGAAAAAACATCCACAAGCATAAGTGAAATTTCATATATGTTAAAAGTAATGTTCATAGTAAATCATTTGTATACAAACTCCACTTGCTTACAGCATCGGAATATTGATTGTGATTTGTGAATCAGTAATCTATGGAAAGAGAAATCACGTATCAAAGTGAAGGGGAAACGAAACTCAATCCAGCCATCTACTCCGATCCCAATCTTCGATCTTCCTTCGACAAGTGGCATTTAGTACTTTCTCGATATAGTAAATAAACCAAGAGAGAAGCAGCCTCGTATGTATTTCGATTGATAATGATCAACAACAAAGACAATTTCTAATAGCGAATTAAGAAAAGATACCAATATATAGCACCATATGGTCGAAAACAAACATAAGTGAAATTTTATATATGGTTAAAAGTAATGTTCATAGTAAATCAAGCTCTAAAAAAAGCTAACTTTTGTATGTGACAACATAAAATATAATAACATTGAAATGAATATTTGGCTTTTTAATCGGCAGAAAGCATTAGCAAGAAGTGAAAACGATCAAATTGATTGAGAAAAGAAAGAATTTAGGATGAATTACAAATGTTAAATTTCAATTTAGGATTTCACCTCCCCGTGCGGCAACGCACGGGTCGCTTTCCTAGTAATAATAATAAAAAACGAGAGTGCTTTGGTTTTTCTCCGGTCTATTCGGTTCAATTTTGCAATTGTTTTTGTCCGGTTGGAATCGAATTTGATCCGGTTCTGGACATTAAAGTTAAAAACTAAAAATATAACTGATGATTAGATTAGTAAAATTTAAATGTTTAATCATCAATTATATTTTTAGTTTTTAACTTATATATATATATATATATATATATATATATATAATGTTAGGAAAAATGAATTTGTTTTCTTGTTTAGTTTGGTTCATTGTCTGTGGTTTTTTTAGGAGATAATACGAAAAAAACATACATTTTTTAAGCTTACTTTGAAAACTAAAGTACATTGACCACTATTTGCGACTGTTTACAAGACTCTGTAGCCCTCAAAACATTTGATATTTACATAACTTGCCACTACTCATCTTTTTCTTCCATTTTCTTAATTTTTCAAATAATTGTTAATATATATTTTTTTAGCAAACTTCTTAGATACAAAAATAATCTATAATTTTTTCTTTACAATTTGATATGAATTTTGTTTAATATTTTTAAAATATATTATATTATCCGTATATCTTTTTAAGTGTATAATTGTCTTTGCACCTTATTAAATGTATATATGTCTGTACACATTATTTAATATACAGATTAAATAAAATACATCTATATACTTCATAATGTGTACAAACATTTGTACTCTTAATAATGTGTACAAACATATGTACACTTAATAATGTGTACGAATACAAAAATATGTTAAATATATTTAATATTATCAAATAAAATCATCAAACAAAATACATATATAGAAAAGATATAGATTTTATCTATCCGAAAAAAATTTAAAAACAAAACTATTGACTAGTATTTTTGTTTTTAGATTGAAAAGACATATAGTATAGAATAAACAAAATCTTTTAAAAAATAAAACAAAAAATGTTTTTTTGCTGAGTGAGAGAGACGAGAGTTGGAGAGATATTCTCAAGCCCTTTTTCGTAATCTTCTCCAACAACTTCTACCCCACACATATTTCTATCTCACACCACCTCTATTTCACACTTTCCTCTTTTGCCAATTTTGAATAGTGTTAGTACTACTTTCCTAATTATGTTTCTAAAATGTACTAAAAAACTAACAAACCCTTTTTTAGTGGATTAAACCGACTTAGACCATCACCAACCCAACAATGTAGTAAAGGTTGCTTAAAAAAAAAATTATTATTTATATTTATTATTTTTCATTGATAACAGTTATTAAAAAGACTACATCTGTCAACTTTATCTAGCAACGTTTCTTGGCGTTTCTTATGGAAACAATCCAAAAAACGATTCTTTACTTTTTTCCTTCTTTCTCATTATTATATTACTTTATCTAAGCAAATATCTTCATTAATATCTGCCAGTGGAGATGACATTAGAACCTAACGTATTCCAGGTTCTATTCAGCTTTGCAATATTTTCTTGTCTGGATGAAGTGAAACTCGATTCAGGTTTGGACTAAAAACTATGTATATACAGTCAAAAAGCTCAATAAATTAATTTATGTTTTGCCATGATATATAAGGTAAATATTTGAAATAAGAAAGAAAAAAGCACCCAAACAAATAATACTCGCCAATTCAAAATAAATATCGTATTGTATTTTTAATATAGGTGTTTCATAAATTTTCCACTTTTGTTTCTATTAATTTAATGTATTGACTAATAGAAAAATTATATAATATATTAATAAGAATTAAGGGTGGGGACCTCAAACTGGCCTTGACTTCCATATCAATTGGTGGCAACTTGTCTGAAGGTTGTTAAATGGTGGGGACCAGGGTTCGAGGAACACCTGAAGCACTAATAACCTACTGGTGGATTTGGATGATTAGTTCTATTTCACAGTGAGGGGTTATGATCGATGCCCTGCAGGGCCAGCCTATGGGGGCAAGCTAGCAGTGAGGCTAGTGGAGTCCGCGGGACAAGTTGTCACACTGTTGAGCATGTATTTTTAGTAAACTCATTCTCTTATTCTTTCTAATTTTGTTTTAGAAAAGTAACTGATTTGAGAAATGCTTTTTTTATCAGGGCCAACCTAGCTCTACATCTTTTATTGAGAGTGTTACAGCTGTTACTCACGTAACTTTCTACGTGAAAATTTTTAATTATTTCTTGCTTACAAAACCTTATAAAATCCTTTGAAAACACTTGTAAAACGTTTTAAATACTTTTCAAATCCTTTCAGGATCAAACTAGCTCAAATCTGTTTGTTGGGAATGCTATTGATGTTTCTACTGCTACTCATACTCAGGTAACTTACAATGGCATAAATATTTTAATTGCTTTTTCAACCCCTTTTAAAAATCTTTGAAAACAGTTGTAAACCTTATTAAATCCTTTGAAATCACTTGTAAAACCTTTTAAATACTTTACAAATCTTTTAAAAATTTATTGATTTGTACTTTCGGGGTCAACCAATACCAAATCAATATGTCGAGAGTGTTCCTTGTTTTTATTGTTCTCCTGTTGCTTCTTCAAGTCAACATACTGGCACCGATGATGATCTTCCTACTACTGCTAAGGGATCATCATATAGCGAAGGTGACCAGCCTTGTCCTGAAAGCGGTAGCAGAAGTTGTGACGCACTAGAATCTCACTGGTAAATATATACTTGAAGTCAAGCAATTTTCGCTTTGTAGCCGAAGTGTGTGGTGGCAAAACGATGCCACAATACTCGATGATAGGAGTCACCAAGCTGCCGATCAGAATTCGCTTGTTCTTAGCATGAGCCATGATCCTCCGCACCTGCTTAAATTCCTTAGAAAGCAGGAATCTAAAATTAACATCATGAGTTTGTTGGTAAATTGGCAAATCCGGAGCATGTAGGAACCGGCGAAGACCATGGAAAAACATCCACAACTCAGGCAGCTGCAATGTGCTAGTCTCAGCCCTAGCATAGATGGTGTTGCTCAGGAACTTTGCACTGATCCGAAGGACTGGTTTGCGGATGCGAGACTGTCTGGCTCCACGAGAAACATAATTCCCAGCTCCAATCAGTTTCCAAATTTCAGTCCTGCTGTCGAGCTTCTCCATCTTGCATAGTTTGTTTCTAGGAAAACCAAAGATGTCGCAGAGATCGAACATGGAGATGGCATAGTGCTTTTTGAGCAAGAAGAAACTGATCGAATAATTCTCAGCCACCGTGTCAGAACCCCCTGGCAAATCCACTTGTATAGTGGCGAAAAACTCTCGTGCGAGCCGCTCATGCAAGTCCCATGCCTTCTCAGCAAAAGTACCAAACCCCATGTTTTTTACCAACTCATCAAAGTCCGCTAGCATACCCATCTTCTTAAAAAGTCTCGATCAACAAAACGAGTTGCCTCCAGCTTGCATTTAATGAGTAGCTTCAACCACTTAGCATCCTCATCATTCTAAACCCTTGTTGGTGGCTGATCTAAGGTCAATTAATAACCCAAAGCACACTCAACCACGATCAAGTGCTGTCGTCGTAGCACTTTAGGGTCGAATCCACATAGACCAAGCGATGCACTATGAAACTATAAAATCAAGTATAGCTAAAGCAATAAGAAAGATTGTTTTTCAAGTAACCGATCAAAGACAGAATTTAAATAAAAGTTTGTAAAATCTAGATAAGGTATTGGGCGTAGGGAATCAGTTAGGAGTTATGATCACTTCGGAAGATGATAAATTGGGAAAGCATTAAACAACCGCTCTTGAACTCAAATCTCGAAGGTATAACTAACCTACTGTCGCAACATTAGTTATCTATAAAAGGAATGAATAAATTCTAAACTACCGTTTGAATCAAAACAATCCTAGTAAGCAATAAGTTCAAGTTTGATTATGTTCACAAGGTGCCTCAACTTCAACTGTCGTTGGCTAAGGATCACCTTACTCACCTATGTTCTTTTCAAGCAATTCAACAACACTTTTGATGCCTAGATGAATTTAACATAAGATCATAAACTAGGTAGCTAATCTAGTTTAAGCAATAAGAAAAACAATAGATGAAGAACACAATAGATCAATCCCAAATCTAACTACCTAAGTTAGAGAATCATAAATCCCTTTTGAAACCCAAAACCCAACAGAGAGACTACTCAGACATCGAACAACATCAATTACAAATCAAATATGAAGAAAACATGTTTGAATTGCAAAGAAAAATAAAAGGGTTCAGAATTCTTCTCCAAAAGGTTAGAAAGGATAAGAGATCTTCTCCCAAGCTTACAAGTACTCAAAAACGCCGTAGAATAAAACTTGTCTTTCTAGAGGTCGAGCCTCGTGCTTGAATAATAAAATAAAACCCTAAAAATCGGTTTTAAACATAAAAGGAAAAGTTGCGTCGGGGACGGGATTGGTCGATCTCGAGAGTGGATCAGTCGATCTGGAACGTTTTCTGCTCTCACTCCATCTGCTTACTAGCTCGATCAGTCTTCAACCAATTTAGCTCCAGATGTATATTTTCACCCCCAAAACGCTCAGATTCCTTCCAAAGTCACCTAGAACCTGTAAAGACTCACAAAAGACTAAAAGGACTCTAAAATCACACTTGGACCTAATAAAAGACTCAATACAAACCTAAAAATTATAGTTAAAACCCTATAAAATGCAGACACATCAATTCCCCCGGACTTAAATCTTTGCTTGTCCTCAAGCAAGAACAAGCAAAAACTCAAGAACAAGGAAAAGGTTTGAAAGTGGAAACTCACATAATCTTGGGAACTTCTTCTTTGCACTCTTCATCACATCAAATCGAGAACTACTTTCTGTACTCTGCCCGTGATTAGGATCAACACTCCCTACTCTGACCTCTACAGCCTTAAAGAACCTTCGGTCTCCCCTTCGTTGTCTCTCTACATCAGATTAGTAAAATGGTGCGGTCTTACCATGGGAGTATCGATCATTGAACTTTTAGACTCCTTCAACCTCTTAATGCTCAAGACCTCCTCATACTCTTCCTTTCCTCTCTCTTTTCTCACTTCCAAAGGATTGATTTCTCCTTAATTTTCTAGGGTATCATTTTATTTGTTTTTATCAATCCTTTGCTCTTTTCTTGCGGACAGGTTTCCATGAGTTCCGAAGGATGCACGGGTTTACGCACAACCCTTGGTTCACTTCTTTATTACCTATATCCTTTTCATCTTTGTTCTCTCTCTTTTTTTTTTTTTTTTTTTTTTTTTTTTACCGAGTACCGAAGGGAAGAGAGAGGTGAAGCATACTTCGTGAGGAGTTGCATGTCTCGTGAGGCTTAAGGGAGGAGTCTTGTCCGATGAATACCAAGCCCCAAGGTAAGAAATTAAATCCAGTTAAGTCTTGTCCAATCTAGAGACAACTTCTGGTTCAACTTAGTGTTCTTCTTGGCGAGTGTCCTTTGGGGCGTGTAGAGACTGCTCATGTTCATTCCAAGCTTCATTCCAAATCATAGGTACAAGAGTAATCATAAGTGTGTTAGTTCAAAGCAAAGTTTCCTATAAATGATCATAATTTCCCAATTTTTTTGTTTTTTTTTTAGACTCGATAAAAATAAGAAAATGACTCAAAGACTCGAAAAATCAAAAGGAAACAACCAAAGAAAACAACATTAGTAACATGGAGACATCCCTCCTCCGGACTTACTTTACACCGTCCCGGTGTGAAAGCAAAGTCAAGAAAAGAACGAATCCCACAAAGAAAATAAGAAAAATTGAAAAAGAAAAAGAAAGAAAAATAATGAAAAACCGGTGATCTCGCATCTAGTGTTGGAGTGGTGTTGGCAAGGGTGCGGACCGATCAGTCTCAGAATGGGATCGACTGATCTGTCACATTATTGAACTTGGAGATACCCGCAGAAAACCAACGAGATCGATCGATCTTTAAGGAGGACTGATCGATCCTAAGCTCCTAAAACAAAAAATTTCGCATCTTCTACGTTTGGAACCTGTTCTGCGTTACCCGCAGAAAACCAACACTTCTGCGTTAACACCGGACGGGATTTCACCGTAATAAATCCTAAAAACAAAACCAAAATCCTAAGATAAATAAAAATAAAAGGGTAAGTCAGCACAAACCCCATGGGTTGCCTCCTATAAGCGCTAGTTTAAGGTCTTTAGCTTGACCGTGGTTTCAGGTGTCAAGTGATGGGAGGATGAGAACTCATATCAGAACAAGCTCTCCAATTCGTCAGCTTAAGCTCCAAAACCTTTTTCAACATACCATCCACTGCTTCTTCGCCTTTTTCTTTAAACTCTAGAGTAAAGATGGCTTTAACTTTAGAGAAAGGCCGAGATATTCCTTTACACTTCACCTTGTACTCATTGGTGTCTCGAACATATTTCTGGGGTACCAAGGTTATGTGAAGATCTCGCATCACTCTCTCTATCTTCGGCTTGTCTCTCCTCTTAGACCTTTTCTCTGAAGAATGAGTGTCTCCATCCAGGACTTCATTGACCTCATTCTTATCACCATTCTCTCCCATTGTCATGACATCCACCTTCTTCTCATGTTCTACGACTAGACAAGAGCCATGTCGTATAGCTTCATTTGCAGTGATTGCGTTGTAGAAGGCTTTATCATCAATGTTAGAGAAAGTGATCCTCTTATTAGGAAAGTCAACAACTGCTCCCACTGTTGCTAAGAAAGGTCTCCCAAGAATCAAAGGCATAACATAACCGTTGCTCATCTGTAGCAACCAAGCAACTACCTACACGAACATCTAAATTACTAATGAAGCCTTGTCGAGTCGTGGTGACAGCATTTGCAAACTTAAGAGAGACCTTAGAAGCCTTCATATCATCAATCCCCAACCTCTATGCAACAGCCTTAGACATTACGTTCACACTGGATCCAGTGTCACAAAGAGAGTCCTCAAAGTTCACTCCTAGGATGGAGCATGGAACAACAAATCTTCCTGGATCTTCTAACTTACGCAGTCTTTTCAAAGCTGTAGCATAAATGTTCTTCTCTCGAGCCAAGAACGCCTTAACCTCCACCAAATCTTTTTCTTCAACCACAACATCATTGTAAACCTTCTTAAACAAAGAGATATGCTTTACTGCCTCTGTAAAGGGAATGTCAGCGATGAACTCACTTATAGCTTCTTTGTACCGACGATACTTCTTTTCATCCAGAGGTTTTTTCTCTTGTCTTCTTGGAAAAGGAATTTGTGGCCTATAGGGCTTTGGTTCCACAAGAATTGATTCCTTGGTATCTGCATCAGGAACAACTGAGCTGGGTTTTCCCATACCTGCAACAGGGACCGACTTGTCTGGACGTGGAGCGGTCGATCTGGGACTTTTTGAAACTAGTTATGCGTCATTGATGGGATCGACCGATCTACAAGGAGGATCGGTCGATCCAACTTCTCTGGGGATCAAACTCAAATTATCAGAATGGGTGGGACCGGCTGGTCTAGTCTCGGGATTGATCGATCTCGTCTCTGCGGAAGCCAAACATGAGCTGATCACAGCACAACTCAGCCCATCTTCGATCCCACCATGGAGTGTTATAGCATTGCATGACTCTATGTTCTTAGAGCTAGAATAAATAGCAAAGACTCTCTTATCAATGGAATCAACACGTGAACTCAACCTCTCAAATTTCCCATTCAAATCATTGTACATGCTATCAATCTTGACATTAATCTCAGCAGAACTTTTCTTATGGCCTTCCAGCAGTGCTTGCATCATTAATTCGAGCTTGTTATCTTGTGGAGCTGTAGGTGGGACTTGGTACCCTTGGACATTTGAGCTACTAAATCCAGCACCTTTGTTCTGAAATCCTTGTGGGAAGTTACCTTGTTGATTATGTGGAGGATACACTTGATCTTGAGGATTCTCGACGTTGGTGCTTCTGTAGGAGAGATGAGGATAATTTCTATAATTTTGATTAAACCCATGATTCTGATAGTTCCCATGTCCTCCTACATAGTTCAGCTCCTCTGTCCCCTCAAAACCTGAATTTACTCCAACTTGCTGATACGCACCCATCTGACCGTCGCAAATGTTGATAGCTTGCTGATCTCTCTTCAAAAGAAGTTCTACCTTGGCAGTGAGACTCTTAATAACATCTGTATTCACGGAGCTAACAACACGCACAGAACGATCATACTCATGGCTATGATTGCTGTTACTCGCTGCAAGATTTTCGATCAAGAGGTTTGCTTCAGCGGCAGTGTTAGTAGAAAAATCTCCTCTACTGGCAGTATCGAGTGCCATCTGGTACTTCTGGTCAATTCCTCCATAGAAGATGTTCATAAGATTCTCTTGTGAAAAGCCATGATGAGGACAGTCCCTCATATACTCCTTGAATCTCTCCCACGCTTCACAAAAAGACTCTATACCATCTTGTGAGAAGGTAGTGATCTTGCTCCTTAACATAGCTGATCGTGACTTAGTGTAGAAGTGGTTTAAAAACGCTGCTCTACACTGCTCCCAAGTGGTAAGTGATCCTCGGTCCAAGAGATTTAGCCATCGCAAAGCCTTATCTCCTAAAGAGAATTGGAACAAAGTCAACATGAGGTAATCATATGGAAATCCATTAGACCTTGTCGTACTAGCCAATCTCTCAAAAGCTTCAATATGGTCAGAGGGCTCTCTGAGGCTAATCCATTAAACACACGATTCTGAACCAAATTGATCAGGCTATTCTTGATCTCGTAGTCTTGTCTCGCAGGAGCAGGAGGTTGAATCGCAGATCGATTCGCAAACAGCCTATTGTGAGCATCTTTGTCCCTCAAGGTGGCTTGCCTTGCAGGTGGATTTAGTACAGCTTGCTCTTGCTAGTTCTGCCTCTGCTGTTGTTGGACAATACCCAGCTGAGGATTGGGCGGGTTAGCCCCTGTATCTACTCCGTCGGCCATAGGATTGACCTTGTTTCCTAGTATACGCAACTCCGGTTTTCGCGTTCGAGTTGTGCTAGCTCCTTGTTTCCTAGTATACGCAAGTCAAGTTTCTTGTTGCTCCTCGTATGCATACACCTGAAACAAAAAGGATAGGATCACAAGAACTAATTAGTAAAAGAAATAAAAACAAACCTTAGACTAAACGTGAATCTAAAATTTCAAAGGCAATGTTTTGGTCCCCGGCAACGGCGTCAAATTGATCTAAGGTCAATTAATAACCCAAAGCACACTCAACCACAATCAAGTGGTGTCGTCGTAGCACTTTAGGGTCGAATCCATAGAGACCAAACGATGCACTATGAAACTATAAAGATCAAGTATAGCTAATGCAATAAGAAAGACTGTTTTTCAAATAACCGATCAAAGACAGAATTTAAATGAAAGTGTGTAAAATCTAGAGAAGGTATTGGGTGTAGGGAACCAGTTAGGAGTTATGATCACTTCGGAAGATGATAAACTGGGAAAGCATTAAACAACCGTTCTTGAACTCAAATCTCGAAGGTATAACTAAATCGATCCTAACCCCTCACCGTGGATATCCCAATCCACCAGTAGGTTATTGGTGCGCCAGGCGTTCCTCGAACCCTGGTCCTCACCCTTTAACAACCTTCCCACAGGACAAGCTGTCACCAATTGACCCTACTGTCGCAGCATTAGTTATCTATGAAAGGAATGAATAAACTCTAAACCGTCGTTTGAATTTAAACAATCCTAGCAAGCAATAAGTTCAAGTTTGATTATGTTCACAAGGTGCCTCAACTTCAACTGTCGTTGGCTAAGGATCACCTTGCTCACCTATGTTCTTTTCAAGCAATTCAACAACACTTTTGATGCCTAGATGAATTTAACCTAAGATCATAAACTAGGTAGCTAATCTAGTTTAAGCAATAAGAACAACAATAGATGAAGAACACAATAGATCAATCCCAAATCTAACAACCTAAGTTAGAAAATCATAAAACCCCTTTTGAAACCCGAAACCCAACAGAGAGACTACTCAGACATCGAACAACAACAATCACAGACCAAATATGAAGAAAACATGTTTGAATTGCAAAGAGAAATAAAAGGGTTCAGAATTCTTCTCCAAAAGGTTAGAAAGGATAAGAGATCTTCTCCCAAGCTTACAAGTACTCAAAAACGGCGTTGAAGAAAACTTGTCTTTCTAGAGGTCGAGCCTCGTGCTTAAATAAGAAAATAAAACCTAAAAGTCAGTTTAAAACATAAAAGGATAAGTTGCGTCGGGGACGGGATTGGTCGATCTCGAGAGTGGATCAGTCGATCCGGAACGTTTTCTGCTCTCACTCCATCTGCTTACTAGCTCGATCAGTCTTCAACCAATTTAGCTCCAGATGCATATTTTCACCCCGAAAACGCTCAGATTCCTTCCAAAGTTACCTAGAACCTGTAAAGACTCACAAAAGACTAAAACGACTCTAAAAGCATACTTGGACCTAATAAAAGACTCAAAACAAACCTAAAAACTATAGTTAAAACCTTATAAAATGCAGACACATCAGTGGCTCCTCGGAAGGAGTGGCAGTTTCCTTACCACAGCGGCGTCATTTAGGTATTCTCTGCAAAAGAAGAAATATTTGATATGTGAGAGAAGGGAATGTAATCGAAAATTCCCTAACTAACCAACATATGTTACAAGCCTATGCTAAATTCAAGCCAGCAGCCTAAATCTAGTTCCAAGATTCATTCAGGAGAGTTAATCCTACTAATTCACTCATTAAATGGGAAGATGAAGAGAGAATAGCACAAATTGCAAGTTTAAACCTAGGAATCGCCGAAAACCGAACATAATTCGGGAGAGGAAAGGACTTACCTTGTTCGAATGATTGATACAACAAATGGGTTGGGTAAAGGATGAAAAATCGAGTGGTAAAACCCCAGAATTTAATCAAAACAAAGGAGAAATCGAGAGAAGAAGCAGGTCGGGGTCAGGGACGGCGAGAGAGAAAGAAGGAAGAGGTAAAAAGAAATTAGGTTTTATGATTGGGAAATTGGACACAAAACTGGGTGTAAACCGGTTTAATTTAAGTCCAAATACCGGAATACCAATTCCCTTCCTTCCTTTCTCCTTGCATCTCTCTTCTCTCGATTTACTTACCTTTAACAGGAATCGGCCGATCCAAAATTAAACTAGCTGATCCTGATGGCTGCTGAACATTCCTTGAAAAGGATTTACCTCGAACTTGTTCCCTGTGAATAAAACTCACTACCAAACGTGATTCTCGAGTATTTCTGTAAAGTAAACAAAAATAACATATTTCCTAAAGAAAAATCAAACCAAAGAGAAGGGCAAGCAAATGCAAACCCTGTGGGTTGCCTCCCATTAGCGCTTGTTTAGAGTCTCGAGCCTGACTGTTCTTGCCGCCTAAGCAGCTTGGGGTTGCTCCAGAGGGAGGGAGGTCTCTATCGGATCATAATCCGCTAGGTACAACTTTAGGTGTTGACCATTAACAGTAAATTATTTTTCCACTTGGTCCCAAAGCACAACAGCACCATAAGGCATGACTTCTTTGATTCGAAAAGGTCCGGACCAACGAGAACGCAACTTCCTAGGAAAAATCTTCAGCCTTGAGTTGAAGAGAAGAACCAAATCATGTGCAGCAAAGTCCCTGGGAATAATTTTATTATCGTGTAAGGCCTTGGTCCGCTCCTTGTATATTTTGGCAGTCTCATAAGTATCCATGCGAATTTCATCAAGCTCATTCAGCTGAATAAGGCGTTGTTCTGCTGCCGTCTTGACGTTGAAGTTTATTTGCTTAGTCGCCCATAAAGAATTGTACCCGAACTCGACAGGTAAGTGGCATGACTTCCCATAAACCAGCTGGAAAGGGGTAGTGCCGATAGGCGTTTTATAAGCGGTTCGATACACCCATAGTGCATCATCGAGCTTCATAGACCAGTCATTCCTGGTTAAGTTGACCGTCTTTTCCAGAATACTTTTGATTTCCCGGTTTGAAATCTCGACCTCCCCACTGGTCTGTGGATGGTAAGGGGTGGCAACCTTGTGTGTCACGCCATATTTTCTCAAAAGGTTCGCAAAGAGCTTGTTGATAAAGTGAGTCCCCCCGTCGCTTATAACCACTCTAGGAACACCAAACCGTGGGAAAGTTATATGCTTGAACATCTTGAGGACCACTTTCGAATAATTGGTAGGACTTGCTACAGCCTCAACCCATTTGGAAACGTAATCCACTGCCACAAGTATGTACAGATTTCCATAAGAAGGTGGAAAGGGCCCCATGAAGTCGATTCCCCAACAGTCAACTACCTCGATTTCCAAAATAAAGTTATGTGGCATCTCGTTCCGCTTGCTTATGTTCCCACGTCGCTGACAAGAGTCACATCGGGAGACAAAATCGTGTGCATCTCGGAATAAAGTGGGCCACCAGAGGCCGGCTTAGAGCACTTTTGTCGCAATTTTGAATGTAGCGAAGTGTCCTGCATAGTTAGAACCGTGACAGTGGAAAAAGATCCCTTGAACTTCTGATTCCGGAACACATCTTCTGTAGAGGCCGTCATCATAGTGCTTGTAGAGATAAGGTTCATCCCAGAAGTACCTCCGCACATCACACAAGAACTTTTTCTTAGAGTTTCCAGTGAAATTCGGTGGTTCTTCTTCAGCACACAAGTAGTTTGCAATGTCAGCATACCATGGAGAATCATTACCTATTTGTTGAAGAACTTTGGCATCAGCCTTCTCCTTATAGCAGTCCATGAAAGCTGCGACCACGTACACATTCTCCTCAGGTAATCGGTCATCTATGGGGATTTCTTCATCGATTTGCAGCCTAGAAAGGTGATCTGCCACGCCGTTCTCTACCCCTTTCTTGTCCCGTATCTCAAGGTCAAATTCTTGCAAAAGCAGGATCCACTGTAACAGTCTTGGCTTGGCATCCTTTTTTGTTAACAAGTAACGTAATGCAGCGTAATCTGTGTGCACAATGACCTTGGAACCGACCAGATAGGACCTAAATTTCTCAAATGCAAAGAATATGGCAAGTAGTTCTTTTTCTGTTGTGGCATACTTGGTCTGTGCCCCATCGAGCGTCCTGCTAGCGTAGTAAACAACATGCAACTTACCATCCTTGTGCTGTCCCAAAACTGCTCCAACAGCAAAATCGCTTGCATCGCACATAACTTCGAATGGCAGATTCCAATCGAGTGGCTGGACTATTGGAACTGATATCAGAGCCTGCTTGATCGTTAGGAAAGCTTCCAAGCAATTTGCAGTAAACTCAATGGAAATGTCCTTCAATAGCAGTTGGGTGAGTGGTCTAGCTATTTTGGAGAAATCCTTTATAAATCGTCGATAAAATCCAGCATAACCAAGGAAGCTACGTATATCTTTCACGGTTTTTGGCGGTTGTAGACTAGACATCACCTCAATCTTTTCCTTGTCGACTTCTATCCCTTTCTCAGAAATTCGATGTCCAAGAACAATCCCATCGGTGACCATGAAATGGCATTTCTCCCAATTCAGAACAAGGTGTGTATCCACACAACGTTGAAGAACCTTGCATAAGTTAGACAAACACGAGGAGAAAGATGAGCCATATACCAAAAAATCATCCATAAACACCTCCATAATATCCTCTATCAAGTCGGAGAAGATTGACATCATGCAGCGCTGAAAAGTGGTCGGGGCATTACACAACCCAAAAGGCATTCGTCGGTAAGTGAATGTGCCATAAGGGCAAGTGAAGGTAGTTTTCTCCTAATCATCCGGGTGAATCGGTGATACTAGGTTTTTGTGTCTCCTAGTAGGTCTCAATTAACCTTATGTGTTGTAGTACTTAAGGTGTCAATCCAAATGGGATGATGCTAGTCACTCAAGATGCAATCAAGATTTCACAAGTCAAGCCAATTCAAAGAGAGTGTTTGTCTAACAGTCCTAGAGTGATGACAATACAAAACGGAAATGAGACACAGAACTAGAAACGACAATGCATGACAAGAAGCGAAAATGAATAAAAACATAAACGATTCTAAGCATGAACAAACGAAACAGTTCCAGGATTGTAATAAAAATTAGAAAGAAAGAAGTCCTAAGGATGGGGTAATTGATGTCGGTGGAGTATCCTAGTCTACAGAGTGTTTAACATACCACAAGCAAACTATCCCTAAACAATGAACATCACAACTTAGCTAATCCAATCTCTTGGCAAAAGCTACTCAGACTCAACCACTTCCATACCTAGCTCTCGCTAGAGAAACGTGGTCGGGCAGGCATGACAAACAAGTTCATTCACGTCAACAAACATCCTAGACAACTAATCTCTTAGGCTAGGAACATAAGTCTCTGACACTAGTTGGTTAGACATTTCATCAAACACCTTTTGGGTGTGGAAATGTCTCGAACCTAGTTCCAATTGATCAGAGAGAAACTAGTAATTCTAACTCTAGTCCATAAGGGAAACATATAAATCAAGCTTAAACACCCTACATCCTAAGATCCTCCACCTAATCTATCCCATCCTCAAGAACTACCACACTACTCAGATCTGAAAATCATAGTCAATGATGCAAACCTAGAAAACATTGAAACAAGCATTCTTAGATAGATTAAAATGTGAAGAACAATTTTGTAGAAGAAATCGAATCAAAATACTGAATAAATTCAAAGATATCGGGATACGAAGTGTGAAAGCGTTTTAGGTGGCTAAGTAAAACCTCAAGAACAAAACGAGATAAAAGATGAGATGTCTCAGCAAAGACTTAACAAAATGTATGTATAGTAGTCCAACATGGAAAGCCTTAAAACTTAAAACGACAAGGTAAAGCGTCGGTTCGGTAATCTCCTGAAGCGTGTGAAACCAAACGTCTTTCTTCCTGACATGTGCGATCGAGTCCGTGCGCGTCGAATGGAATGCAATGTCATCATGGCTCGGATGGATGGCTGAAGAGCATGGCTCGGACGGACGTTGGGGAGCATGGCTCGGACGGACGCTGGGAAGCATGGCTCGGATGGATGCTGGGGAGCATGGCTCGGACGGATGCTGGGGAGCATGGCTCGGACGGATGCTGAGGAGCATGGCTCGAACGGACGCTGGGGAGCGTTGCGGGGGAGCATGGCTCGATCAGACAAGCTGGAGAGCGTGGTGGGGGAGCATGGCTCGATCAGACAAGTTGGAGTGCGTGGCGGGGGAGCATGGCTCGATCAGACAAGCTGGAGTGCGTGGCGGGGGAGCATGGCTCGATCAGAAAGCTGGAGGGCATGGCGGGGGAGCATGGCTCGATCAGACAAGCTGGAGTGCGTGGCGGGGGAGCATTGCTCGATCAGACAAGCTTGAATGCGTGGCGGGGGAGCATGGCTCGAGCGTGGTGTATACGCATCCACTAAAACGATGATAACTCTTGAACCACACCTCCGATTGGCTTGAAATAAACGGCGTTGGAAAGATAACTCAATTCCTTACAACTTTGATGAAGACTTCGAAAGCTAAATCCCAATCGAGTGGAACGGCTCGAACGGATGGCTCGGTTGACACTTCACGAGGATGGCTCGGTTGACGCTTCCCGGAGATGGCTCGGTTGACGCTTCCTGGAAGTGTTGTGAGATTGGCTCGAGAGACGGTTCCGGGAGTGTTGTGCAGCGGATGAGTCGAGCGATGCGCTTCCAATGTCTCCTAAATACCTAAAATACTCCAAAATGCACAATGTATGCAAGGATGATGCAAGAACTACCTAAACATGCAAAGTGTATAGAAAGGACTAGAAAATGATGCAAACCAATGAGTTATCCTACCTAAATGCATGATAAAAATAGGCTAAGGAGAGGCAAAATATAGACATATCAATCGGAATTTGAAAGAAACTAGAGTAACCATCAAGGAAGCAGTAATAGGGGTGGTTTGCTAAGCGCTCAAGCATTGGGGCAATGAATGAAAGGGGAAAGTGGTCCTTCCTGGTGGCTGCGTTGAGCTTTCGGTAGTCGATGCACATTCGATCTGTTACCGTCCTGGTGGGGATCAACTCGTTCTTCTTATTTGCAACTACTGTCACCCCTCCTTTCTTAGGCACTACATGGACTGGGCTCACCCAAGTGCTGTCAGAGATTGGGAAAATAACTCCGGCTTCCAATAGTTTAAGGATCTCCTTCTTCACCATTTCCTTGAGGTTTGGATTTAGCCTCCTTTGGTGTTCAATGGACGACTTAGAAGGGTCTTCAAGGTGAATCCGATGTGAGCATAACTCCGGTGATATACCTGAAATGTCATCTAAGGATTTGCCCAAAACCTTCCTATATTTTCTTAACTCGCATAGCAAGAGTGCGGTCTTAACATTATTCAGGTTAGAAGTGATAATAACAGGATATGTGGAGTTAGGTCCAAGATAAGCGTACCTTAGCCCTTCAGGGAGTGGTTTTAAGTCCAACTTTGGAGCCTTGAGTTCGCTCCAGTCCTTCTGATTCGCCTTGGCCCCAGAGCAGGTCTCGGGATCGGTTGATCCATCGCTTGGAATGGTCATTCCATCGCTTTTATCGGTTATTTCCACAGGAGGAGCCGGATCAGTCAGTCCAGTTTGCAAATTTACGAATAGGACTTCATATTACAGAACTGCTGCAGCATCGAGTGTCCTTGCCATTTTTGCAGTTTCCTCAGACAGGTATCCCAGCTCTGGTTCCTTCTTTGTCAATGCCACGGCCAGGTGATCACTTGTACACACTTCTTCATATATCTCGTCAGCTATTTCCCCTATTGTGTCAACCGAGAAGGTTTGGCAATCGATTGTGGGTTTCTTGGCCCCTTTCTCCAGGTTGAATCTCAAGACCAAGTCATCCATGTGCAAATCAATTTTACCCTCCCGGACGTTTATCATTGCACCAGCCGTGGCTAAGAAGGGTCTTCCAAGTAGAATGGGTTCTTGGGATTCTTCAACGAGTTTTAAAACAATGAAGTCCGTGGGTATGTAACAATTCCCAATATGCACCGGTAAGTTCTCCAACACCCCTTATGGACATCGAGTAGAGCGATCAGCAAGGACTAGGGTGACTTGGGTAGGTTTGAAGGTGTAGAGACCAAGTCGCGTTGCAACGCTGAGTGGCATCAGGCTCACACTCGTTCCTAAATCACAGAGGCATTTGTTGAACTTGAGATCTCCTATTGTGCAGGGAAGAGTAAACGGTTCTGGATCTTCACATTTTTCTGGCATTCGATTTTGGAGCATTGAACTGCATTCTTGCGTGAGATACATTACTCCTTTCTCCAAACTGAGCTTATCGGTGAGGATCTCCTTCATGTACTTATTGAGAGATGGGAACATCCTTACTGCTTCGATGAAAGGGAGTCTGACCTGAAGCTCTCCTACCACTGATTTCAGCTTCTCATATTCTCGCTCATGTATCTTGGACTTGCGACGCGTAGGGAAAGGTAGTTTGCGCACATAAGGTTGTTGGGGTCTGCAAGGTGGCTCTCTTTCATCAATAGCTGAACCAGGGATTTCAACATCATCAGAAGCTTGGTTGGGAACTTCATCAAGGTTGTTTTCCTGATTCTGTGTTTTGGATTGGCAAGTCTTGTTATTGGATCGGTCAATCCCTTCTTTTTGTTGTGGTTCTGTAAGCTCCTTGCCGCTTCGAAGGATGATGGCATTCACGAATTCTTTTGGATTAACCTCGTTTTTCCCTGGAAGTGTTCCTGGAGGTGCCTTGACTCTCGCTGCAGACTATGTCACTTGGTTCTCCAACACTCTCATGTGAGAGTTTAACGAGTCTATTCTCCCATTCAGTTCAGAATACATGCTGTCGATCTTGACATTCACCTCGGTGGCGTTTTACTTTTGATTCTCCATCAAAGCATGCATCATCTGTTCCAATTTGCTCTCTTGTGGGGCTGCGGCCTGTGGTGCAGTTGCTTGATAGCCTTGTGAGAAGTTGTTGACTTGAGGTTTCTGCTAAAAATTCGATCCTCCAAAGCATGTTCCCTTGTTCTGGAAGCCCTGTGCAAAATTGCTCTGCTGAGGTCGCGGTGGATAGACCTGATCCTGGGGATTCTCAACATTGTTGCTCCTATAGGAAAGATAAGGATGATTCCTAAAATTCTGGTTAAATCCTCGATTCTGAAAATTTCCTTGTCCCCCAATGTAGTTCATCTCCTCCGTACCCTCAAGGTATGTCTCAGCTATGAAATCTGCATATCCCCCAGCATGTTCCTCGCACAAGTTAACGTTTTCGTGATCTATTTTCAGTAGGAGATTCACCTTGGCTGTGAGATCCTTAATAGCGTCAGTCTCGACAGCATTGACCCAAACCGTACGATCATTGTCTGTGCCGTGATTGCTATTGCTCGCCGCAAGATTTTCTATCAGTGCATTGGCCTCGTTTGCGGTGTTGGTGGAAAAATCTCCTTAGCTGGATGTTTCTAACGCCATCTGGTACTTCTGTTTGATGCCCCCATAGAAGATGTTCATAAGGTTTTCTTGGGTATACCCGTGGTGAGGACAGTCTCTCAGATACTCCTTGAACCTTTCCCATGCTTCACAAAATGACTCCATGCCTCCTTGAGAGAATGCAGTGATTTTGCTTTGCAGTTTGGCTGAGCACGATTTGGTGTAGAAGTGGTTCAGGAAGGCCGCTCGGCATTGTGCCCAAGTGGTGATCGATCCTCGATCCAGAAGATTCAACCATCTCAATGCCTTATCCGCCAAAGAGAACTGGAATAATGTCAGCATGAGGTAGTCGTAGGGGACACCATTGGACCTCGTAGTACAAGTCAGTCTTTCAAAAGCCTCGATGTGATCTAGAGGACTCTCTGATGACAACCCGTGGAAAACACGATTCTGAACTAGATTGATTAGACTATGCTTAATCTCATAGTATTGCCTCGCAGGAGCGGGTGGTTGAATCGCAGATCGATTAGCAAACAGCCTGTTTTTGAGCATTTTCATCCCGCAAGGTGGCTTGCCTTGCTGGCGTATTTGGTGCAGCTTGCTCGTGCTGATCATGCCTCTGTTGTTGTTGGACGATACCCAACTGAGGGTTGGGTTGATGAACCCCTCCTCCTTCTCTGTCGGCCATAGCGTTGATCTGGGTTCTTGCTTTCCGGTTTTCGCGTTCAAGCTGTGCTAACTCTTTGTTTCCTAGTATACGCAAGTCAGATTTCTTGTTGCCCCTTGTATGCATACACCTGAAATAGAGAAATAAGATCGCAAGAACTTGTTAGTAACTAAAATAAAATAAACCTTAGACTAAACGTGAACCTAAAATTTCAAAGGCAATCGTTTTGGTCCCCGGCAACGGTGCCAAATTGATCAAAGGTCAATTAAACCCAATGTGTATTCCACAACGATCTAGTGGTATCGTTGTAACACTTCAGGATCGAATCCACAGGGACCAAGCAATGCACTATGAAATTGTATAGATCAAATATAACTAAGGCAATGAGAAAGATTGTGTTTTAAGTAACCGATCAAAAACGGAAAATAAATAAGAGTTTGTGGAATCAAGAGAAGATATTTGGCGTAGAGAATCAGCTAGAGGACACAATCACGAAATTAGATAATAGATTGGGAAAGCATGAGATATTGTTCTTGAACTCAAATCTCGAATGTAAAGCTAACCTATTGTCGCAGCATTATTTATCTATCCAAGGAATTGATAAAACTTTAAACCGTCGTTTGAATCTAAGCAATCCTAGCAAGCAATAAGTTCAAGTTTGATTCTGTTCACAAGGTGCCTTAACTTCAACCTTTGTTGGCTAAGGATCACCTTGCTCACCTATGTTCCTTTCAAGCAATTTAACAACATTTTTGATGCCTAGATGAATTAAACCTACAATCATAAACTAGGTAGCTAATCTAGTTTAAGCTTTAAGAACAACAATAGATGAAGAACACAACAAATCAATCCCAAATCTAATAACCTAAGTTAGAGAATCATGAAACCCCTTTTTGAAACCCGAAACCTAACAGTAAAACTACTCAGACATGGAAATCAAAGAACAGCAAATCAAAGACGAAGAAAAAATGTTTGAATTGCAAAGAGAAAATAAAAGGGTTCAGAATTCTTCTCCAAAGGGTTAGAAAGGATAAGAGATCTTCTCCCAAAGCTTACAAGTACTCAAAAGCTGCGTAGAATAAAAGTTGTCTTTCTAGAGGTTGAGCCTCGTGCTTAAATAATAAAATAAAACCCTAAAAGTCGGTTTGAATCATAAAAGGAAAAGTTGCTTCGGGGACGGGACTGGTCGATCTCGAGCGAGGATCAGTCGATCCGGAATGTTTTTCTGCTCTCACTCCATCTGCTTGCTAGCCCGATCAGTCTTCAACCAATTTAGCTCCATATGCATATTTTCATCCCCAAAACGCTCAGATTCCTTCCAAAGTCACCTAGAACCGGTAAAGACTCACACAAGACTAAAAAGACTCTAAAAGCACACTTGGACCTAACAAAAGACTCAAAACAAGTGTAAAAACTATAGTTAAAATCATATAAAATACAGACACATCATAGGAATATACATTCTAATTGTATATTCATCTATGTGCTATTAAAAAGAAATGAGACAATAACCCTTATCGTTATAAATAAACTTAGTAAACAAAAAAATCATAATATATTTAAAATGAGTGAATATTAGATTATGCAAAATTGTTATAGTTACTCGATAAACCGTAAATATAAATTTAATTTTTAAAACACACAAAAATATATATTACCATAAATTGTAACATTTTATAAATATTTTCTTTACAACATTCACATATTTCACGGGTGCAATGTATTCTTACATGAATACGTTGATTTTGGAATTTCATTAATTTTTTCATAATGGTTTTTTTTTGTAATAATCCGTCATTTATAAAAAAATATTAACAAACCAACTAACTCAAAATATTTAAATAGCCTAATCAAAAATATCAAATCAATAAATTATATTATTTTCAGAAAATTTAGTTTTGAATATGATTGTTACTAACATATAATAAAATTAAATAATTAAACTACCGAGTAATTTAGTATATGTTGTTATGGTTACATAAAAAACATGCAAATTGTTAAGATTACAAAAGAAAACATCAAATTATATGAATTTGATTGATAAAATAGTAATATTTTATCAATATTTTCTCTACCATAAAACCTCTTACACATTCAAAGATTTCACGGGTGAAACGTATTTTTACACGAAAAACACAGTTTTAAATAAATAAATAAAAAATTTTAGTTACATATTATGTTTGACACAAATATATATTAATTTTAGAATAATAATTTTACTTATCATAATTTTCTTTAATTCGATTTATCCCGCAATATGTGCGGATTGTTATCTAGTTAATGTATATAAAATAAGTAAAAATAAAATAAAAATAAACCACCCGCAACTCGGTTATCATAAACGCTGATGGGAAGCTTTTGAATTCTAACGATTCTAAGCAAATCAATTTGTTTAATTATTAGCCCGCAAACGCAATGTTTGTGCCTTTGTGGATAGTTGCGAGATAACTGATCAAACTCTTCGAAGGATTGTTCTTTAAATATTATAAATTTATAATACTAAATGACAACTAAGAAGGATGTCAATAGAATTGCAATGGTATAAAAAGATAAGTGTGCAAGTGATGTTGGAACTTTGATACGGAGTGACATCAGGGGGAAGTCTTTTTGCGGCAAAGTCTTTTTCGACGCATCATCATCATATATGACCAAAGTGTAGTTAAAAACATAAATAAAATAACTAATAAAGATGACCAAACTCGACAAATAAAAGTATTAGAAAAATATTCCATAAAGTATTAACTTTAGAGGATTTCACAAAGACACCACCAAACCAAAATAGTCACATATCCAAAACAGAGGCTCAGAATATCGATTACCGTTCCATATATAAATAGTCATCTTTTTGATTACCGTTGGATCTTTCAAGTATGCTGTCGTCAGTGAATAATATAACACAAACTTAGAAAAGAAAAATGAGGAATTGTAATAAATTAAGAATTAATGATTTGTTGTCATCAAATATATATATATATATATGTTTGTGGATATATTCGAGAGTAAGATTGATACAGGGGAAACAGAGAATTAATTTAATTGACTAATCTGAATTTGTTAAAAACAAATAAGCAACATATAGAGAATATTAAAGTACATTCAGTAAATAAAATACACAACTAGAAAAGAGAGTCATATCCATACAAATTGCATAACATTGTATAACGTCACAACTTTTTGGTTCTGCTTCTCTTGTAACCAGGAAGCTCAAATTTGCAATCTTTTCTCTTCTTTTTTCCAAAATTTTTCTCTTCTTTTTCAAGTCCAGTTGCTGCTACAACACTTTGAACTGCCTTAACAACTTCCTTGACAAAATCGGCTTCAGAGCTGCCAAAGAAAAGTATACCTTCTTTCATACAGGAAGAAGAAGATTACGGATTTAGTAAGTGGTGAGTGTAAAGTACCTCTGGTCTCCCAACGACAAACCCATCTTGTCGGAGATACACTCCAAGGCGTCCTTCCATTTCTTGATCTGATCTCCACTTGAAACCTTTGCGAGCGTCCAGAAGTTGTCACCAAACTCTCCTGTCTGTTTCCTAACGTCTTCTGCCTTCACCTTGTAGAAGATTGGAATGATTTGGAGGTTCCTTTTATCGGAAAGTTTCTTCATCTTCACCAACTCATCCATACACCAGCTCGACTCGGTGTATCTGAAAGATGATTACGATTCTTGAATCCTCTGATTTAGTGAAGTAGGTGTTGGATAATGTGAAAGAACACATATAGTACAAACCTGGTAGAGAAGATGGCAAGCGCGATCCTCGACTCTTGGATTCGAATAAAGAGATTTTTAAGGTCTTTGCCTCTCTGTTCGTATCTGTCTACGAAGAAGTTGATCTCATTCCTTTCAAAAGCATCGACAAGGTGGCTTACGAAGCTGTAACGCAGTTGCTCTCCCCTGTAGTTCAAAAACACTTGATGCCCTTGAGTGGGAGAGAAGATTGTCATCGTTCGGAGGTACCTTTGAAAGTAAACACATGTGTTGTTGTTATTTAAACACCCAAAAGTGTCGTAATCTGTACCATGACGGATTCACGTCAGCAGACAAAAACACTAAAATACGAAAACTAATCTATTATATGGAAGAAAGATGGCCCCCTTTGTTACGTCACCAAAATAAAAGTGTAAGTGTAAACACTTACACTTCTAAGAATCCTCCTCTTTGTTGTCACCAAAATAACTTTTCCAAAGTATTACCTTAGCAATTTTAGAAAATCTATATAGTTTACGTCACCAAAATAAATCTATTTTGTCACCCAAAAAAAAAAAAAAAAGAATCCTATAATACTGAGTCTCTAATACTGACTACTAAACACTGCTGTGATTAGTTGGTGACTTGGTGCTGATCAGATGCAGAAATAGTACTATAATGTTTTTTTTAACATTTTTGGAAAGTAATAAAAAGGGAAATTTTTATTTCTTGCAAAACCATGAGGGAGGAATTTTTTTAACATTGTTGCTGCCTACCCCTATTGCCTTCTTAGATCCGCCCCTAGTTATCATTCAACTTTATGATTGGTTCAATCATTTGGTTAAGAGGAATTGATTTATGTCAAAACAAGAAGAACCATTTTGTTTTTTTTGGTCAACGTGATCTTGGCTCCCACGTTGGACTCCGAGTACGGTAGTGGCACTGTCTCTGTCTGCATAGTCAAACCTTACGAAGGCCACTCCGATATTTTTTTTTTCCAACTGTTACTTTCTGGACACGGTGGTAAAATCCATCATCCCAAGGATATCTCCCCCAACTGCTCCTCTAGCGTTAACTCTCACGGGGAGTTTGAAATGTGCTCCCAAGGATATGAATGCGGACCCCAGCCGTCCATGTAGCCCAATAATAAGTGGTGTATTATTTGCACGACCACACATCACGAACTTAACCTCCTTCCCTGTCCCAGTTGGGGAGCCATAAGTCGGAGATGTTATCTCACGTGCCGTCGTGAACCGAATTTTATTGATGAACCCCGAGGGGTACTGTACAGTGCCACGCAAGTACGTTCCTTCCACTTTCGTTATTATGTCGACGGGGTTTTCACCAACTACAAACTACGTATGGGAAAACAGTGTTAAATCAAAAGCAGTTGAGGAAAACGGCACTGTAGATTTTTCAAATCAAAAGCAGTTGAGGAAAACGCTGCGTTTTAGCTCTGGGGGTGATCACAAAGGCGATTTAGGGTTTTTTGCTTCTTGCACAAGGTTGATGCCGCCGAGGGCTCTTCCGCCGGGGGAGGGGGATACAAGGACTGATGGTGGTTCTCCATTGTCCCAGGGTCTTGAGGATGGTGAAGTTTCGCCGGTTGTCGGGGTGGAAAAGGGTGCAGAATTGATAGGGTTGCAGACAAAGGGGGCCGAGGGGAACTCTCTTGCAGAGTCGGAGTTGCAGGGGGACTCTCCTCCCGCCGCTCCGGTTGTTCCAATGAAGCGATCATGGGTCTCTATGGTTAAAACTCCAGGGGACATGTCAAAGGTAGATCTGGCTGTTGAGGAGATTGATGGTATGCCTACGGTCAGGCTACCAAATAAGGTTTTTGAGGAGGCTCATCCACTTTGGGAGGATTTTCTTGTGGGGAGGTTTCTTGCAAAATCTCCTTTCGTGGGAGGGATCCATGCTTTAGTTAACAAGATCTGGACACTTGAGGATAAAACAATGAAGATCGATGTCTTCACAGTGGATAACACTACGGTGAGATTTCGAATCCGGGATGAACGTACACGGTCTCGTGTGTTGAGAAGAGGTATGTGGAATCTGTGTGGAGTCCCGGTGGTTTTATCTAAATGGAGTCCCATTGTGGATATGGAGCCGGAAGAGATCAAGACTATCCCTATATGGGTTATAGTGAAGAATGTCCCTCCAAAATATTTTTCATGGGAGGTCCTCAGTGCGATCACGAGTCCGCTAGGTACTCCAAAGCAGTTACATTCGGATACAGAGTCGTGCAAATCATTTACTGAAGCAAAGGTGTTGGTGGAAGTGGATTTAACAAAAAGCTTACCGAATAAAATGTCTTATACGTCTGAGAAAGGTGGTGATACTATTGTTGAGTTTGTTTACCCTTGGTTGCCAGCTCGATGTTCTCTCTGTTCTAAATGGGGACACTTGAACACAGTGTGTACAATGAGTAAGGAACAGGTGGTATCAAGGATTGAGACAGGTCACACCGAACAGTTGAATACGCCGAATGTTGACAATGCTACTGTCTCTGGTGTAGTGAGAGGTGAAACAGAGACTCCCAAGTCAATTTTGCAGTAGGGGGAGATAGTGGAAACCTCTACTACAGTTGTTGAGGATGTTGAGGATGTCAGGGATACGGTCGTTGGTACGGATCTTGGTTGGACAACACCTACTAAGGGTCTTTGCAGTCCACTGAAACATGATTCAAATAAGGAAGCGGTTTCGACTATGTCGAATTCTTTCTCCTGTCTCAGTGATAAAGGGGAGCAAGGTGAGGATTTAGATACATCGGTGGATGAATATAGCAATCCTACCTCTGCAGCTAATAATGGTACTCCAGATGATACGTCTCACGCTGATATTAAGCTGCAGGAGAAGCATAATCGAGTGGGCGTCACTAATCCTGCACATCAGGAGACTGGACCGTCCATTAGGCCTTCTCTACCCCGAGCCTCCAAGGAGGTACATAAGTTTTTGTCTAACACAGGATCCCAAAGTAGTAGGATTCAAGCTCTTACATCTCTCACAACACGTATCCCTCCCAAACAACTCTGATGTCAGGTTTCTTTTGGAACATTCGGGGTTTTAATAAGGAGAAACAAAGAGTAGTTAAAGAATGGTTACGACAGGGAAATTTCGATTTTGGCTGTCTAATAGAAACAAAAGTGAAGGAACGACGGGCTGATAGAGTGGTGAGATCAGTGTTTCCAGGCTGGTCTTTCCTCTCAAACTATGATGAGCACCGATTGGGGCGACTATGGATAGTTTGGAGAAATAATGTTCGAGTTACTCCGGTTTATAGAACTTCGCAGCTAATCACATGTTCTATCTACATTGAAGGGATGGAGGAATTTTTTGTCTCTTTCATCTATGCTGCAAACCTCTCTGCTGAACGGCAAGTTCTTTGGAGTGATTTAAGACACCATCAAGATTCTCCTTTGTTTTGAGACAAAGCTTGGCTCCTTTGTGGTGATTTCAATGAAATACTCGATGGTGATGAT
The DNA here is from genome assembly GCA_024034495.1 of Camelina laxa. NCBI lineage: Eukaryota > Viridiplantae > Streptophyta > Magnoliopsida > Brassicales > Brassicaceae > Camelina > Camelina laxa. The sequence continues at coordinate 29,718,185 of CM043882.1, forward strand.
CACTCTCTTAACAATACTATCCCTTTCTGCACAACAGGAATGAGGGATTTCCAGGATTTGACTGCCTACTGCGAACTCTCTGATATGCATTATCATGGACAAAGGTTTACATGGTGTAATAAGCGTCAAGATGGGGTTATTTGCAAAAAACTGGATAGGGTTCTTATTAATAAGCACTGGCTTCAGATATTTGCGCAATGCTATTCTGTCTTTGAGCCGGGTGGGTGCTCGGACCACCTTAGGTGTCGTTTTTATGTCTCAGCGATGGCACCAAAGATAAAGAAACCTTTCAAGTTTATCAATGTCACCACTTCACATCCGGACTTTTCCGCGACAATGGAGAAGCAATGGAGAAGCCACTCATCACTTTCTCATTCCACTTCCGCAATGCACAGGTTTTCTAAACAACTGAAAGGTCTTAAGCCTCACTTGCGATTGTTAGGGAAACATATGGTAGGTACAATCACAGTTCGTACAATGGCAGCATATAAGACCTTATGTGATTTGCAGGCAAAAACCATGGCTAACCCCACTTCACAAACTGTTGCTGATGAGGTGACTGCATATGAAAAATGGAAAAAGCTTTCGGATATTGAAGAACATTATTTGAAACACAAAGCTAAGCTACATTGGTTGAAAATTGGGGACCAAAACAATAAAGCATTTCATACGGCTGCTACGCTACGCGAGTCCAGCAACAGTATTAAAGAGATACAATGTGATGATGGTCAGGTAGTAGACACACAAGATCAAATCAAAACAGAGGCTGCAAGATATTTTCAAGAGTTCCTCAATATGCAGCCTGCGGATTACACACCTTGGTCGCAAGAGGAGCTAGAGTCTGTCTTGGATTTCAAATGTGATGATAGTGACAAGCAATTGCTAATACATGAAGTTTCAAAGGAGGAGGTTTGAAGGGTTTTGTTTGCAATGCCTGGCTCGAAATCTCCGGGACCTGATGGTTATACTGTCGAGTTTTTTAAGGCTTCATGGGAGACATTAGGACATGATTTTGTGGTGGCTATACAATCTTTTTTGAGAACTGGCTTTCTACCCAAAGGGGTCAACTTTACCATACTGGCTCTCATCCCAAAGAAGAAGAAAGCGAGACTCATGAAAGATTACAGATTCGATTTCCTGCTGCAATGTGCTTTATAAAGTCATTTCGAAGATTTTGGCAAATCGACTTAAGATCATTCTACCAAAGTTCATTGCTCCTAACCAATCAGCTTTTGTTAAAGACAGATTGCTTATGGAGAATGTGCTGCTTGCAACAGAAATCATCAAGGACTATCATTAGGAGATAGTCTCTCCCCGCTGTGCTTTAAAGATAGATATCTCTAAAGCTTTTGACTCTGTGCAGTGGAGCCTCTTACTCACCACCTTGAGAGCAATGGCTTTCCCTGAGCAATATGTTAACTGGATACAAACCTGCATCACCACCGCTTCTTTCTCAGTCCAAGTAAATGGAGAACTTGCTGGTTATTTTGGAAGTATGAGAGGATTACGACAAGGCTGCTCTCTAAGCCCATATTTATTTGTCATCTGCATGAATGTTCTATCCCGGAAACTCGACGTGGCTGCTGTGAACAGAGACTTTGGATACCACCATAAGTGTAAACATTTGAAACTCACCCACCTTTGTTTTGCTGATGACTTGATGGTATTCGTGGATGGTTCTAAACAGTCTGTCACTGGCGTCTTAAGAGTCTTTGATGATTTTGCTCTACATTCTGGTCTGCATATTAGCATTGAGAAATCGACTATTTACACTGTAGGCATCTCCACGATTCAGAAAGAAGAGATCCTCCATGAGTTCCCGTTTGCGTATGGTACTCTGCCAGTTCGGTATTTGGGTTTGCCGATGTTGCCTCGACGGATGACCTCAGAGGACTACATCCCTCTTATCGAAAAAATTCGCCTGCGAATAGCTTCCTGGACAGCTAGAATGCTATCTTTTGCAGGCCGTTTACAGCTAATTAGCTCGGTGTTCTTTAGTTTGACTAATTTTTGGATTTCAGCGTTTAGACTCCCTAAATCCTGTATCCAAGAAATAGATCGGTTATGCTCAGCTTTCGTGTGGTCGGGACCTTCCTTGAACGCTAAGAAAACTAAAGTCGCTTGGTCAGAGGTTTGCTTACCTAAGAGTGAGGGAGGTTTGGGATTACGATCACTCGAGGAAGCGAATAAGGTTAGTATGCTCAAAATGATTTGGAGAATCTGTTCAGCTCGAAGCTCTCTCTGGGTTGATTGGGTGAAATGGTCTCTCATTCGTACTGGTTCTTTCTGGGCTGAAAAAGATATCACTGCCTCTGACTCTTGGATTTGGCGGAAGTTACTGAATTATAGGGACCTCGCAAAGCAATTCTTTAAGGTGGAAGTGCACAATGGTGCATCAACATCTTTTTGGTTCGATAACTGGAGTCCTCTAGGCTATCTTGATGCGCTTGGGGACAGAGGTTTTATAGACCTTGGTATCGCAAAACAGAGTACTCTGGAGGAGGTAATGAATATGCAGAGGAGAAGGAGACATCGGTTTCCTCTGTTTATTACTATCGAGGAGGAAATACAGAACCTGAGACTGGATCACTCTGCGAAAGTTCGTGACATACCTTTATGGAAGGGGAAAAACGATTGTTATTGAAGCTGCTTCTCAACAAAAGATACATGGTATCATATTCATGCTATACGCCGTCAACTGACCGGTTACAAAGCCATCTGGTTCACACACACCACTCCAAAGTATGCTTTCTTCACCTGGTTGGTAGTAAAGAACAGAGTCGCAACTGGCGACAAACTGCAGCAATGGAATCCTCAGGCAAACGCAAGTTGTGTCCTCTGCAACCATCCGCAAGAAACAACAGACCATCTCTTTTTCCAATGTCCATACTTTAAGCTGGTGTGGGAAGGATTAGTCCAAAAGCTACTTGCGGACACATACACAAGCCAATGGAGATACGTTATCACCCTTCTTACCGGTAATGTTCTTGATAAGACACGCAAATTCATCCTGGGCTATGCTCTCCAAGCTACCCTCTACTCGCTTTGGAGAGAAAGAAACGGACGAAGGCATGGAGAAAATCCTCTCACAGCAGAGCATCTGATCAAGCTGATAGACAAGGATATCCGAAACAGACTCAGTACACTTCCAGGTGGCCAAGAGCAATCTATCCAAGTTTGGTTTGCAGCTAGATTCTACTGAATGATTTATATCAAACTGTTTTAAAATTTTTCCACATAAACTTTTGTAAAACGTTTATTTTCTTTTGAATATAATTTAACATTAAATTGAAAAAAAAAAACAGTGTTAAACAGATCTATATTTAAAACAGAAAAACAAACTTTTCATGTTTTTTTTTCTCATTCCATTAAATTTTGTATTTTTCATATAAAAAAAATTAGTTTAAACAAAAAAAAATGTATTTGAAAACATTCTTCAATTTATTAAAATTTTATTTTTCAACAAATAAGATGATTAATGCCAAAGTACTATACTAAAATTTATTAATTTGAATAATTTTTATTATAATGTACGATTAACAAAGATTACAAACAAAATTTATATATTGAGCACATATATTTCATTTAACCAATTCATTTTCCATATAGTAATGGTGACATTTAAATTTTTTTTTTTTTTTTTAAAGACATTTTGATTAGTAGCCAGGCAAAGGCCATAATAATGAGTGGGAAACTAAAGCATGCGGTCTTTACCAGGATCATCCGCGTAGCTTGTCTCTCATCACCGTGGCTTACGCTCGGCTCACAAAACGACCATTGCTGAGATACCCCACGTCGAGGAAAACCAAGCGGCTGATTTCGTCTAGTCCAACCCTTATGCTCCTCACGCGATCGTATTCCACTCCATCGTCGAATGCCTCACCGATAAGTCCCATATATACCACCAAAAGGTCCAACTCTATCCGACATTTTTATTCCTGAAAAATTCGAAACAGTTTCTATTATCAACTATAACAATCCGAGGATAATATATTGGGATGTTATAATATATATATGATATCCAACCCATAGTTACTTAATTCATTTAAAATTTAACTTATTACTCTTGACTTGTTTGATGACTTGTTTAATAACTTGAATTTACTTTTGTTGAATACAGATAAGTTTTGTTTTTCTCTTTTGTCGTAATAGAAGATTCCCATTTCCCAACCTTGAAATTTGACACCTTATATATCATTCAAAACTGTAATTTACAGAAGAAGTAAGAGGTAATCCCGGTAGGTATAAAAATTTCCTTAGTCGAAAGTTTTTCAACGTAACTTTGGGTTTCTTAGCATACGCAAGTGAGAAAATATGTATATTCTCGTGTTTAACTTTAGGTTATTTGGCAAGATAACCAGTTTTTAGAACTTTATTAGAACATAGTCAGTCTACTATTTACAATTAGCAAAATCCTCTCTCACAAATAATCTATTTTACAAATTTCACCTACTGACTATTTTGCAAATTTTGAATAGTATAGTGACTCTTTTCCTAATTATTAAATTGGGTTGTTTGCAAACTCACCAACGTATAACATTGTTATATCAACGTGTAGAGTTTTATAACAAAAAAGTAAGCAAAATTTATGTAAAATATAAACAAAATATAAGTAAAATATATTGATGTAAAAAAAACTAAAATAATAATAACATGTTAATTTATGTTATTTCTTTAAAATAAAATAATGATTAGTTTACTATATATATATATATATATATCAATTAGTTTAATTACTCGGGATCTTCTTTCACGCTAATTTGATTTACTCCGGCATTGCGAATGACGCACCGATAGATATCAGCTCCGAGCCAAATCGACCGTATAGCCCCATCAGCTGCGTTTCCAAAGTGAATTTTACCTCTTCAGTCTCCAGAGTCCTCGGTAGTGTTGCCAAAGGTACACGTCTCCTCATTTGAAGTAACAAAGTAGAGACTGTGAATATAGCCGGTAGGAATATGGACCGAGGTACTACTGTAACCGCCTAACGCTGTGCTAGGCATGTGGGTCCGTCTGACGGTCTTTATATGTTTTTTTCCGAATGATCCAATCTATACACATTTAACGTAAACAAAATATCATAATCAACCAGAAAACGAAAACAAATAATAATAATAATTTAAACGTAACATGCATAACCAGAAAAAAAATAATTTAACATAAGTAGAGAAAAAAGTTTCGTACTTAAAAAATCGTTTTTTTTTTAATTTTCAATTTTAAGTTTCATATATATATGGAGCATTATATATATATATATATATATATATATATATATGTTCTAAAGATGAGTCTGATCATCAGATCATTTATTTAATAAAGTAATGCCATTAAAAGAAACAGAAAAAACATGATATGGACGATTCCGATCTAGTCTATGTGAATCAATGATTGTAAAATAAATTTTTGATTAGCTTAACATACAAATAATGAAGAAACATTTCAATCTTAATTTAATTTATCCAGACTTATTTTTTTAGTTCTTAACTTTATATATCTTCTATATGCAACAGGAGAGGACGGTGATATTATATACATACCTCGATCGATCGTAGCTTTTCTTATATTTATTTTCATTTTAAAAGTTCTGGTTTTGTTGACAATTTTTTTTACCAAAATAAAAAGAACTCATTGTGCAGATGAAACCCAATTAATTAGTACCAAAATAATATATATTGGGCAAATTTTTAATTGAACGCGACATAAACTAGAGGAGCAGAAAGATCATCACATAGCTTTAAACATATGAACCAAAAAGAGAAAAAGATGATGGTAAAGAGCACAGAAACAGAACCTCCACGGTATCTTGGGGCTCCACGCCGTGCGGGATAATTTCATCTGGCCGACCATCTTTCATCTCGTACGTAACCTCTATGAAAGTTATTCGCTTTTCGACTACCCCAACGGACACAGCCTTGATGCTCTTGGCGTCTAGAGGAGTGTCGTCAAAAACAATAACTCCACCTATACCACCGAAGGGACCTAGATTTTGTGGCATTGTTGTTTTCAGACTCAAGACTCAAGAGGATATATCTTATATAATTTGAGAATGAGAATGATCGAGAGATAGAGCGAGATATGCTCTTTGCAGGTGAGAATTTCTTCGAATTTTCGTGTTCTACTTTTACATTAGCAAGGGGTATTAAGGAGAAATACTAGTGTAGGCAGTTGGTTAATAACCAACACTAAATCTTCTCCACTCAAAAAAAACCCTAATTAATATCACCGCTCAATGTAGTAAAATACAAACAAACGAGTTACGAAATTTATTTAATCTATTGAATTATGGGTAAATTACTCATTTTAGGTAATATTACCAGAATCTACAAAAAAAACTTTTTTATTACTAAAATGTTTCGGGTATTTTCAAAATATCCAGCGTGCCTCTATTTTATGTTATCGAAAAAAACGTTATTACAAAAATGTCATTGCCACGTCAGACGCCACGTCAGAAATCGCTGACGTGTAACCATAACTCAGCCGTAACGCGTTACAGAGTATGTTGCGGCTGAGTTATAGGTATGTTGTGGCTGAGTTATCGGGAAAAATATTTGAGTAAGCGCGGACGGCTGACTTATGAAAATCTGGCTGAGTTATGCTCATAAGTCAGCCAAGCGTTACGGCTGACTTATTAAATATGGCTGAGTTATGCGCATAACTCAGCCGTCCTTATGGATGAGTTTTCACCTAATGGTTGAGTTGTCAAAATTTTGGCTGAGTTATCACTACGACACGGCTGAGTTGTCAAAATATTGGCTGAATTATCACTACGACACGGCTGAGTTGTCAAAAATTTGGCTGAATTATGCTCATAAGTCAGCCAAGCGTTACGGCTGACTTATTAAATCTGGCTGAGTTATGAGCATAACTCAGCCGTCATAGGCTGACTTATCGACAACTCAGCCGTTTGACGGCTGACTTATTAGCAAAAGATTAATTACTAGAATGTTATTTAGTTACGGCTGACTTATCAAACGATACGGCTGAGTTACATATTTTCAGTTGATGAAGCGGCTGAGTTTGGCAGCAATTTTTTTTGCTTTTTAATTACTGTAATGTTTTTCATGTTGTGGCTGAGTTACATTGTTAACTAAACTTCTTTGTTACATTGCAAATTAAAAATTAACTAAATGCATGCCATAGTATTTAAAATCTTATCATATTTAGGTCTATGTCTATTTTATTTCAAATAATAATAAAAAATAATAATTTAGGAGAAATAAAATAACTAATTAAAAAATTTATTAAATAAAAGAAAAACAGCAAAATTTATTTTTTTTGATATATGAATTAAATAAAAACGAAAAAAAAATATTTTTTTGTTATATAACTGAATTTTCGTTTTTTTTTTTTAATTAAAAAAATAGATAACTCAACTTACCACATCTTTAACTCATGAAAATTTCCATGATGTTGAATAATCTTTTGAGTTAACAATTTTACAAATATACCTCAAACTTGTACATCAACCATAACACATAATTATTCAAACTCAACTTCAAAAAAACTAGTTTTGTTAGTGATTGGTAACATTTTTGAATAAAATTTAGAGTTTGTTAGAGAGCTTAAGTGCTCTGTTTATGGTGATAGGAGAGGAGCACTGTAACTCTGATCTTGTCAGTTAGTGTTCATCGTTTGTATTAGGGATTGAGAAGAGATAAGAGTTTGTATCCTCATCCTTATCAGTCAAGCTGTAAAATGAAATGGAGTGTGAACCAGATGTTGTGACAGAGACAACTCTGCTTGGTTGTAGGGTTCAAGGAAACATGATGCAAGCGGAATATGATCTACATACATTTCTCCTATGGCTACACTACAGTGATACTTTTGTTAGTTGCTAGATTCCCGAGGCTAAGAAGTATCTCCCAATGCACACAATTATTAACAACAAAAATAACTCTCTCTTAGCATACATCTCCAAAAGCGATTAATGCATTTAAGCGTTTTTTTTTTGTTGATAACCAATTATTTGAAAGTTTTGGTCACTACACTTGTAAAATTGTATTAAACTTGCTGACGTGGCGAGAGACAAAAAAGGCGATTTAGGGTTTTGGCATTCTGTGCAAGAATCATGCCGCCGCCGGCTTCTCCGACGGTTCAGGCGTTGGAGGAAGGTGTTTCATCATAGGTGGTGGTGGTTTCTCACGAGGTTGCTATTTCGGGATCGTCGCAGAAGCCTATGGAGGCGTCTAAGGAAAATATGTTGGAGCAGGGTTGTGCAACCAGCCCGAGTGTATCAGTGGGGGATGATAAATCAAAGCGTTCTTATGCTAATGTCGCTGGCAAGCATGTCTTTACCAAGCAACCGTTTAATGTTGTAGAAGTGGATGGTCAGCAGCGGGTGATTGTACCAAAGAATGTTCTGCTTGGGGCTAAACCTCTCTGGGAGGATTTTCTCCTTGGGAAGTTTTTAAGCACAAAGGCATCCCATGTGGGTAAGATCCACATGATCGTAAACAAAATTTGGCGTTTGGGAGATACTTCTTGATGTGATCGCAGGACGCGACTTCGGACAAGAAGACCAAGATACGCCGGACGCGACTGAGACGCCTGACCAAGACGCATAGGACGCGACCAGGGCAACCTCTTCAGATGCGGCCAAGGCTCCAACAATCCTTCCCGGAGCCACCACACGTTCCAAGAGCTCAGCAAAGGCGGCCAAGCAGCGGCTCAACCTTTTTGTCCAAACTTTCGTCCAACGCCAGCCATCCCATGAAGACTCCGAAGGCTCAGTCCGCTTAGTCTTCACTCTTACCCAAGAGTGAAGACGATCAAGTCGTTAAGCAAGGAAGTGTACTCTTTTTCCTCACTCTGGGTTTGTCCCAATGGGTTTACCGGAGAAGGTTTTAACGAGGCATGGAGCTAAACGCAAAACGCCTAAAGGCTGAGTTGCTTCACGCGCAAGGCCAAGGCGGTTATCTCTCTTTCCCTCTTATTTTTTGTTTAATTTTGAACTTGAGAATATTCTTTTTTGATCCTCGTGTTTGTGAACGTTGGAGAGTGTTTGTTGCTAAGCGTGTTAGTCAAAAGGTGGCGATGTGTTCTCTTTGTAAAAGGGACACGTCAAAAGGACGATGTGCGGATCAAGATGAATCCGCGTGTCCTTAAGCTCCTATCTAGACCTAGCTATTTAAACTCTCCTTAAGCCCTTGTTCCTCCGTTAGACTTGTATGAAAATAAAAACTTTTCTTCAAGAGAGATTCTTGATACTTGTCTCACTCTTCTCTTTCTTCAATCCGGATTGAACCTTGAGAAAATCCTAACAAGCCTCGAACCGGGTTCGACCTTGTTAGAGACCGTATCAAGAGGAGAGCCAAACCTCTTGTGTCATCTCTCGATCCATTCGTAATTTCCCCCTCACTTAGTTTCCCATCTTTCCCCTTCGCAACCTCTAGTCCTCTTTCATAAGTTCTCGAGTTCACCACTAAATCATCACAACTCGTCCCCACCATCGTTTCCACTGCAACCGTCGCTCGCTCGTTCCGCATCCGTACCATCCGATCGATCCGTTCGTGGCTTCTCGACGTATCTCCCAAACGGCTCGCTTGAATTCCTTCAAACTCCGTTTCCCTCGTTTGATTCTCTCCTAGATCCGAAATCCATAACCTTTGCCGAGGAAAGTTCTACCGTTTGAAAGTTGGCCGAGAGCTCAAGCCGCGACCGTACCGTAATCGCGACGTGACCGCGTCTCCGGGTCACATCACTTCTTCTCAGATTGATGTTTATCAAGTTAATGACACAACGGTGAAACTTCGGATCCGCAATGAAAATATGAGGCGCAGGGTGTTAAATAGAGGTATGTGGAATATTATGGATATTCCAATGGTGATATCGAAATGGTCTCCTAATGAGGAGGACACTCAGCCAGCTTACCTATGTGGGTGATCTTAAAAGATGTCCCACCGTCGATGTTCACACATAAAGGTCTGCAATTCTTGGCCAGTGCTGTAGGAAAACCCACTCGACTACACTCGAAAACTGAGGCATGCACAAGTTTTGATGTTGCTCAAATAATGGTGGAAGCTGATTTAACTAAACCTCTTCCAAGACAGTTTGTGATTATGGGGGAGGAGGAGGGAGAACTTGATGCTGTCATCAAGTATTCTTGTCCTTGGTTGCCGCCAAAATGTGATAGATGTGGTAAATGGGGTCATTATAAGGATACTTGTTTGACTTCACCTATTACTACACCACCGATTAGTAGTCCTTCAAAGGAATTTGAAACAGAGCCAGTGCAAGTTTCGTCAACATCCCCTGCTCCTGTGGCCACGGCTGAGCCAGACACTGAAGCATCTACCGCATTCAAGGATGTTTCTTTGAATGCAGCTGCAGTGGAAGAGGTTTGGCAAACGCCTAAGTCGGTCCGAAGTCCGGGGAAACAGAAACCGTCTGAGCTTAAATCTGATGATCTATCTCTTCTCTCTAATGCATTCTCTGCTCTCAGGGGCAAGGGGGAGGCAGAGGAGGACGCCTCGGAGGATGTTGAGGACTCTTCTGACGCTGATGTAGAAGAGGAGAACAGCCAAACAGAGACGCAGTTGGGGGCTTCCCTCATCCCTCAGCTTCGACCATCTCTGCCTCGTGGTTCTAAGACTGCACATAAGGTTATCTCAAACCCTTCTACTCAACCCCTAATACTCTTAGGGATCAGAGTAAAAGGATCTCCTCCAAACGTGCTTAATGTCCGGGTTCTTTTGGAATGTTCGTGGCTTAAATAGAACTTCAAAACATTCCATCATAAAGAAGTGGGTTGGTGATTCGGGACTGCGGTTTGGTTGTTTATTGGAGACGAGGGTAAAGGAACGGAAGGCACAGTGGTTAGGTGCAAAGTTATTTAAGAATTGGTCGGTTCTGTCAAATTATGAGCATAATGCTAGAGGGCGCATCTGGGTGGTCTGGCGTGACAATGTAAGACTCACTCCGGTGTATAAAACGGGACAACTCATAACTTGTTCCGTTAAACTAGAGGAAGATGAGACTGAGTTTTTTTGCTCATTTGTCTATGCGTCAAACTTGGTGGATGAGCGTAAAGCCTTATGGGAGGATTTGCGTCATCATAAGGATTCACCTCTTATGCGGGATAAGCCCTGGATTATCTTTGGTGACTTTAATGAAACATTGGCTCTTGATGAGCACTCTCGAGGTGCACATGGTCTAGGAATAACAGAGGGGATGGGGGACTTTCAGTCCGTTGTCAACTACTGTTCTTTCTCAGATTTGACTGCCCAAGGTCCTTTGTTTACTTGGTGCAACAAAAGGGAACACGATCTAATCTCTAAAAAATTAGATCGTGTATTGGTAAATGATGATTGGCTTAGGGTTTATTTGCAGGCTTAGTATTTTTGAAGCAGGAGGATGTTCAGATCACTCTCGTTGTCGCATCAACCTAGCTCGACCAGAGGAGCCTCGGCAGCGTCGTAAGCCTTTTAAATTTGTCAATGCTATGGTAGGCATGCCTGAATTTGTGCCTTTGGTGAAGGAGTTTTGGGGGGAGACAGAAACTATTCACATGTCAACTTCTTCTCTGTTTCGGTTTACTAAGAAGCTTAAGGCTTTGAAGCCAAAGCTAAGGGAATTGGCGAGGCATAAGATGGACCATTTAGTTGTGAAAACTAAGGAGGCGTATGCTCAGCTTTGTGAAAAGCAGGAATTTAACCTCCTACATCCCTCTGCAATAGCGATGGTTGCAGAAAAGAATGCATATGACCGTTGGTGTTTTGTTGCTGGTCTGGAAGAGAAATACTTAAAACAGAAGTCTAAGCTTCACTGGCTGCAAGTTGGCGATCAGAATAATAAAACCTTTCACCGTGCGGTTCAGGTTCGAGCAGCACAAAATGAGATCCGGGAAATTATGACACCAGATGGTCGGGTTGTGTCGGATGTGATAGGGATCAAGCAGGAAGCAGAGAGACATTTTTGAGAATTTCTACAATTTACTCCAACTGATTTTGAGGGAGCCACAATTGCTGAGCTGCAAGATCTTATGTCTTTCCGGTGTTCCTTGGAGGACAAGGAGAGACTTGTTCGACCAGTCTTAGCAGAGGAGGTGAAAAAGGTTGTGTTTTCTATGCCCTCTGATAAATCCCCAGGTCCTGGGTTTACCACAGAATTTTTTAAGGCGACTTGGGACATTTCGGTGGAGAGTTTGTGACTGCAGTTCAATCTTTCTTTGTCAAAGGATTCCTTCCCAAAGGTGCAAATGCAACAATTCTTGCTCTGATTCCAAAAAAGCTTGAGACTCGGGAAATGAAAGACTATCGCCCAATATCATGCTGCAATGTGATTTATAAAGTCATCTCTAAGATCCTAGCTAATCGACTGAAACTGCTCTTGCCAAAGTTCATTGCTGGGAATCAGTCATCCTTTGTTAAGGACCATTTACTGATTGAGAATGTGTTTCTTGCTACGGAGTTAGTTAAGGATTATCACAAAGAGTCAATCCCATGTCGATGTGCTATTAAGAATGATATTTCAAAGGCCTTCGATTCTGTTCAATGGCCTTTTTGCGAAATGTCCTATCCACATTGGATCTTCCACCTGTGTTTGTGCAATGGATAATGCTTTGTGTAACAACAGCCTCTTTCTCGGTCCAGGTCAACGGGGAACTAGCCAGTTTCTTTAACAACTCCAAGGGTTTGCGGCAGGGATGCTCACTTTCACCATATTTGTTTGTCATCATTATGGATGTCCTCTCTAGGAGGTTGGATAAAGCGGCAGGAGTGCAGTTTGGTTATCATCCAAAATGTAAAACTCTTGGTGTCACCCACTTGAGCTTCGCGGACGACCTTATGGTTCTCTCTGATGGTAAGGTTCGATCCATAGAAGGCATTGTGGGAATTTTTGACGCTTTTGCTAAGCAATCGGGGTTGAGGATAAGCATGGAGAAGTCTACTATCTACCTCGGGGGTTTGTCTGCTACAGCCTCTCAGGAGATTGCAGAAAAGTTCAGTTTTGAGGTTGGCCAGTTACCGGTTCGGTACTTAGGCCTGCCGTTAGTCACCAAGCGTCTTACTCTCTCCGACTGTTCACCACTTCTGGAGCACTTGAAGAAGAAAATAGGTTTCTGGACAGCCCGTTTTCTCTCATTTGCAGGCCGCCTAAACTTGATTCAGTCAGTATTATGGAGTTTATGCAATTTTTGGTGCTCTGCTTTTCGACTTCCAAGACAATGTACAAGGGAGATTGATAACTTGTATTCTGCTTTCCTCTGGTCAGGCCCGGTTGAATCCTCATAAAACTAAGGTTGCTTGGGAGGACATTTGTAAACCAAAGAGAGAGGGAGGATTGGGGTTGCGGTCTCTTAAAGAAACAAATGATGTTTGTTGCTTGAAACTGATTTGGAGAATTCTTTCATCAGATGACTCTTTGTGGGTTAAATGGGTGAAGAATACTCTCCTCAAACGGGAAAGCTTTTGGTGTATAAAGCAGTCCACCACATCTGGCTCATGGATGTGGAGAAAACTTCTCAAATTTCGACAATTGGCAACTCCTTTCTGCAAAACCGAAGTGAATAACGGTCACCGCACATCATTTTGGTTTGATAATTGGTCTACTATGGGGTGTCTGATGGATGTGACTGGGGAACGAGGCATCATTGATATGGGGATCAGTAAGAATATGACGGTTGCAGATGTGTGGGACAGAAATGGTCAAAGAAGGCACCGCCTGCATCACTATTATCAAATGGAAGCTGAACTTTTGTTGAAGTTTAATGCAAAAACTTCCTTGGCCGATGTATTCCTTTGGAAAGGTAAAAACGATAAATTTCGTTCACAGTTCTCCACAAAAGAAACATGGAACAGCATTCGCTCTGCAACGGCTGAGGTACCATGGTATCACTGTGTCTGGTTCACTCATTCAACACCTAAATTTGCTTTCTGCACTTGGCTTGCTATCAGAAACAAGCTCTCCACGGGGGATCGGATGGCGAACTGGTACAAGGGAAACCCTGCAGAATGTGTTTTCTGCAATAGTGATATTGAAACCCGAGATCATTTGTTTTTTTCCTGCACCTTCAGTTCAGAGATCTGGGAGGGCGTTGCAAAGCGGTTGTATGGGACTTGTTTTTCCACTAACTGGTCTTCCATCATTACATCAACCTGTAACTAGAATGATCAAATGGTGCGGTTTCTAGCCTCCTCTGTACTTCAAACAACAGTTTATACTCTCTGGCAGGAAAGAAATGGGCGGAAACACGGTTAACACCCCAAACCTGCTCTTCGACTCATCCAAATCATCAACAAGCATATCAGGGATCAACTACTGGCAATCAGCCTCAAGGAAGATAGGCGTTATGAAACTGGTCTTCTCGCTTGGCTTGGCACTAGGCATTAAGTTCTATTTTATAGCATTTTTCTCAAAAAAATTCTCAACAGAATGATGCACCAGTTGTAAAACAGTATTTTTACTTCTGAATATAATTTAACATTACATTCAAGAAAAAAAAAAAAAGATAACCAATTATTTAGAACAAAATTTAGTAGTACTGTTTTATAAAAATACCACCCAAATCATAAAGTGTCTCTCTTACAATTGAAAGTTATAAAGGTTATAATGGGGACAAACAACTACATATTATCTAGGCTCATGACAATTGACAAAATGATATATCTAAACTATATACATGTAGTGAAAATAGACGAACTAATGTCCTTATATTTTTATAATTATTTGAATTTTTAATTTCTATGTCCAGAAGAAGCCATGAGAACTGCAACCGCTGAAATAAACATAAACAACATACTGAAGAGAAGTAGATAAGTTTTTCGCGACGATCTTTTGTATTCTCCAAACAATACCACTCCCCAAAATGTACTCACAAGAGGAAGCGCCTGAGACACAAAAATATATATGCAAAACATTGATTCAAAACCATACAAAAGATTGATTCTTAAGTTTGCTCAAAATATATATTTTGGAAAACAAATTGTGATTTTTTTTAACCTGAACGGAATCAGCAGCCGCGTATCCTGCGGCTTGACCGCCCATAAACTGAAGACCGTTTCCAAAACCGCAGAGTAAACCCGCCAAAAAGGCCCAGTAACGACCATTCCAGTCACTTAAGTAAGCTTTAAAGGAAGATTTTGGTAGACGAAGAACAGGGTAGTAGAGGAATCCAATGTTTAGGATCAATGCAATGATAAAGCAAGAAACAGAGAAGTAGAAGAATGCGGTGTAAACGACTAGCTTTGGAACTCCGTGTTTCAGTCTGTGCCATTGATCGTTTGTGGCTAAGTTAAATGCTGGAGAGAAGAGGGAGAAACAAAGACCTGCGAAGAAGGTAATCCCTAGCCCGATTATCTTACGTTTCCCGAACACCTGCCATTTTTAAGAACAACAAATGTAACAAGTTCTTGAAATCGACGAAAGCACTTCACTAAAAGATATTAATTCTACCTTTATGGCTCTTTTGTTCTCAAGCTCTATAAGAAACCTTGCTGTCCCTTCTTTGGGTTTCTCCGATGTTCTTTTAGTAACATTAGTCTCTATTTCAGTAGATGGACCTGAAGCTCTGAAGAGACAAGAGTGGTATATTAGTAACAAAAACATATTGTTTAGGGACAATAAAAGAAAAGTGAGAGATTGAATCTTGATTACTCTTGATTAGTCATTTCAAAGTGTCTTAGCTTGGCCTTGTTATCGCTTGCATTGGATCTATGAACTGCTGAACCAAGAAAAACTGCGATCAAGAAACATGCCACACCGGGGAAAAGGATTTCGGCTTTATTGATCTTATCATCCAAGAAATAGTTCAAGGTTGAGCCTGAAAGTTAGAAAACAAGAATTGTAAAGTAACCTAACCACTTTCAAACCGAGGTATGACTATATATATGACTCCATGATCTAACCTATGACTACAGTTATGCTTGATGTAATGACTTCTGTAACCGATAGGCCTACTAAAGCCCAAGCATATTGAGTTGCTAGATTTCCGAGGCTAAGCACGATCCCACCCACCATTGCAAACATAACAGATGGCCAATTATCCTACAAAATAATTGTTTCTTTTTCAACAAGTTAAACACAACCCTCTCTATGTATATATATATATATATATATATCCAAATGATTAATGTATATACTTGAGCAAGCTGAGTGATGAAGTTCGGACTATCGGATTTTGTAGACCCGATTTGACCAAAAGTGAAAGCTATAATTATAGCAGCCAACAAATTAGTGATGGAGTAATCAAGATAAGTGTGTTGAGGAAGACGACCACGTCTCTCTAATAGTGTAAGAATTGCAGGCCAAGTCCCTAGAGATAGTAAGGCTAAAACCATACAAGCTATGGCACCTCCTTTGCTCTCCACTAGATACATATTTAACGACCGATCAAAATGGATAAGCCCTGCAAGCAAAAATGATGGCTTTAGGCATAAGATCAAGCGTATTGGTGTGAGTAAGATGCTTGGAGAGTTTCAGAATCATCCAATCCTTAAAACTAGATAAAGAATTAACATCAGACATTAATCACTGTTCCAAGGATTTAGGAAACTTAAATTAGGCAAAATTCTTGATTGTTTTGTCATGTTGATGGAATCTTAATCCTTTGTTGTAAGTTCTTAATTTTAAGTGAAAATCAAGTTATAAATTTGGAATTTTAGTGACATAAAAATAGGAAGCTCTGTCTCAAAAGATATCAAGATATATGTTCATAAGCTTTTTTCATCACAAAAAAAAAAAAAAGTTAAGATTTTAAAGATAATTAGAACCGAACCATCCAAAATAGGAATATGGAAAAGTACACTACCTTTGCTATCTTCTGCAAGAACAGAGGATGATGTCCCTTCTCCAAATAATGACAAGAAGAGTTTCCACCACATGACAACAAGTGTTTAGATATTTTGTTCAGAGAATGTGAGGATACTGAACTTTTGACTCAGTTTGATGGAAAATTTAATGTGTAACTTTATAAAAGAATCAAATATATAACTATATAAAAATTCCATTCTTCTGGATACTTTTGACTTTTCTAAATTTTTCATTTATAACACTACAATAACAATAGACATATTAATATTGTATAATGACAAGTACCTAACTTTTCTCTCTTCTTTTATCAGAAAATTCATAAAATAAACAAAGACATCTGATATATTTGTTACTTATTTCTAAATTGTTTTGAACATGCTCAAGTGTATATAATAAAAGTAACAAAAAGATCATCATTATTTCCGGTGACCGGAAGATGCCATGAGAATCGCCACGGCCGCAACAAACATGATCAACATGCTAACCAAAAGCGCGTAAGTTCGCTTCGATGACTTCCGATACTCTCCGAACAAAACTATACCCCAAAATGTGCTCACAAGAGGAAGTGCCTAAACCAAAAAAAAAAAAACACAGCTCATATACTCAAAACCAAAATGTAAACTTGAGATCAATCAATTTGAAAGAAACAAAGACTAACCTGAACAGAATCTGCAGCCGCGTATCCAGCGGCTTGACCACCCATGAACTGCAAACCGTTACCAAACCCACACAAGAATCCAGCAAAAACAGCCCAACCTCTACCTTTAGAGTCATCTACATACTTCTTAAGAGATGACTTCGCTAAGCCTACCATAGGCCGGTAAAGAAAAATGAGGTTTAGAATCAAAGCAATGAGAAAACCCGCGATGGAGAAGTAGAAAAAGGCGGTGTAGACAACGAGCTTAGGTACTCCTTTTGGCAATGTGCTCCATTGATCGTTTGTTGCCAAATTGAATGCAGGAGAGAATAGAGAAAGGCAGATTCCCGCAAAGAGCGTTATGAATAGTCCGATCATTATGCTCTTTCCAAACACCTGCCAATGACTGACTACGTTTTAAACACCACATAGTAATAATACACTCTCCTTTGCCATGTAATCATCTTTACAAAATTAAGTTTCGAACTTTGAGTTCGGGATTTCGGGTGTTTTTTTGTTTCTCTTTGGTCATTGTAATAGAACCTTGATTGCCCTTTTGTTCTCTAGTTCTACAAAGAATCCTGCCGTCCCTGCTTTCGCCTTTCCCGCTTGTTTCTCTTGAGATTCTACATCAGTTTTCTCTGTTCATTGTATCCAACATACAAGAAAACATCACAACTTTTGATCAATACTCCTCAAAAGAGTTCCTAATTAGTTTGCTTATAGGTTTTACCTTTTTCAGGGTTGTCTTCACCATTCTTAATGGAAGAATAGAAATCTCTGCCAAAGATAAGATTCTTGTTAAAACAGAACAAGTTTTTTAAACATGGAACGACAATGGAAAAAAACTTTAGTAAGATCGTACTCTGTTCCAGCTTTATACTCGCTAGGTAAAGACTTGAGTTTCGCTTTAACATCAGCTGCATTAGAAGCGTGAACCGCAGCGCCGAGGAAAACAGCGATCAAGAAGCAACCTACACCGGGGAAAAGTATCTCTGCTTTGTTTATCTTGTCGTCCAAGAAATAGTTCAACGTTGTACCTACAAAACTCAACCGTGACACGCAAGAAACCAGGATAACATAAGTAATTGACTCATCACAAAACGATAAAACGTTTGGATTTCGTAATAAGACATATTAAGAAGATTAGTGAAAGAGGAAGCATACCAATGACGACGGTGATACTTGCGGTTATAACTTCAGTAACCGATAAACCAACAAACGCAAAAGCGTATTGAGTCGCTAAATTCCCGACGCTAAGAAGCACACCGCCTGCGACTGCAAATAACACTGACGGCCAGTTATCCTGTAAATTCCTCATATTACCAATCAAATTCATATTAACCTTGTAAGGAAATATCAAAAGAAACTCAACAAGTAGAAGGAACCAAACCTGAGGGAGCTGAGTGGTAAAGTCAGGTGTTCGAAACGTGCTTTTCCCAATCTCACCGAGCGAAAAAGCGATCACGATTGCGGCCAAGAGATTAGCGGTTGTGAAATCAAGAAAAGTGTGTTGAGGAAGACGACCTCTTCGCTCCAACAGAGTCAAAATCGCTGGCCAACTTCCCAAACAACACAACGAAAGTATCATACATCCTATAGCTCCTGCTTTGCTCTCAACAACATACATCTTCTTCTTCTTCTTGAACACAGTAATATTTCCATTTCTTGTAATATTTATGGACTTTGCCTCTTACCCGGTTAACCCCACCGCTTTGGAGGCCTTCCCGGTTTTCTAAACCGGATCTTCTTGGACAATGTTTGGCTAATCTCCCTGTGTCTGCATGTGTGTTGTGATGGTTGTGGGGAAAAGGTTACATGTGTATATCAAAAGGTAATGTCAATAAAGGGTTTCAAGACACATCGGCAAGTTCTGCCTAATAAGACCAAAAAGTGCTCAGATATGTTCGGACTTTGAATCTCAAATTTACAGAGAATCTCTCAAGTCATTTTGGTATTTTGTGGAGCTTTGAATCTGATAAATGTGTAAAATACTACTCGAATTAGCTGTTTAGACAAAAAAAAAACATGGTTATTAGGAGACTTGAGTTGCAACTAAAGGGATAGCCACAAGAGAAGCTAAGTTACGCAATAATAAGAAGAAGGTTTTGTTTTTAGGGATGGCACTGAAACATTTGTTCTATGTATCAGTGGCCATTTCCAAGCTTCCATCTTTGTCTTTTGTCGAATGATTGAGGAAGTTCCCAAGCAGCCTTTGATCCAACACCATGTTAGGTACCTGCACAGTTAAGATATACTTTCTTCAGAACAGCAAGAAACAGAGATAAAACATGAGAAATGCGACAAGTGAATTCAGAAATGAGAGAGGGTCGAGTCAAACCTTGTCCCCGAAGAATATTTTGGTGTTACGAGCAATGGCATCTATGAATTTGAGTTCGAGAAATTCAGGGGTGAGCTTCAACTTGTTTGCTTCAGCTTCTCTCAGTACACTAGGGACATTGTGATCAGAGCAAATATGTCAACATTAGACCCGTCTATTCTTAATATCTATGTTCTTTGTTTGCTTGTTTAGATAAGAAAATAAATGGGAAAGAAGACTGGCTATTACCGGTAGTAATCTGCATCTGCGAGACTCTTTTGACGGTCAAGGTACATCTGATTCTCGATATCTGCTTCTCTTCGTGAACTGTCTTTCTCAGTCAACTTCTGTTGCATCAGAATCTTGCTTACATTGGCGTTCTTCTCAGCTTCACTAATGGCCATTATCTTCTTTGTCTCTGCCTCTTTCTCAGCAACTCTTTGTTTCTCAATAGCAATCAAGACCTTCAAAATAATTGATTCCAAGTGTGTAAGCAATTTTAAAGAGTCCAGATCCCATTATATAACAGAATCGAAGATATGAGCAAACCAGTGCAGACTCAAATGCAAAGGTTCAAAATGAGTTTACCTTAGTGCGTTCCTCTTCCATCTGCTCAAAGTTTCGCCTTACACTCTCTGGAATTTTCGGCTTTGTGACACGGACACTAAGAATCTCAATTCCTGGAGCATAACGTGTACAATCAGCTTGGAGAGCATCTTTCATTCGTTCATCAATCTGAAACACATTGTGATAAGATTAATTAGCAAAAATCATGGTAACTTTTCCAGATATCAGACACAGTGTTAATATCCAATTTGAGAGAGGTTATAGCATCCCAATATAGTTAGTCAAGTACCTGGTCAAAGATATCAATGTAGACTTGCTGCAGTGAATGAGAGCTGCAAAACTGGTTGATCTCATGATGAATCTTGTCATATATCCATGTGTTATCATAATTAACACCATAGTTGAGCAAAGTGTCATAGACAAAATCCTTACGCAGTCGATTAACAACCTAAAGATCAAATACATGTAAATAAGACCAACAAATGTTAAGCAATGGTGATGCTAGCAGAAAGAGAAAGCTTTAGAGTCTCACTTCTATCTTCTCAAAGGTAATCATGACACCTCCCTTGGTACCACATGGTATATCCTTCACCTAAAGACACAGAGAATCGATTAGTTCAAAAAGCTACAATCTAAACACATCCAAGCTTTTTACGGTATAAGACTTACTTGATCTGTTTGTAGAGTAACTTGAACAGGTTCATAGTTGGTAATGAAAGGCAGCTTCAAGTGAAAACCTGAAGAACAAAAAGTTAATCCCAACTAGCAAAAGAAAGAAACCACGAAAACGGTTTAAAAAATAATCATAAAATACCTGGCTCTGTGATTATGTTTAGAAGAGCACCACCTCTCCAATACGCTCCAACGTGACCTTCAGGAACTTGATGCACCAACGATGACGGGAACATAACCTAATAATCCATTACATAAGCAACACCTTTAACAAAACATGGATAAGTCCACAGTCTACAAGTCAAATTCGTAAGCAAGATCAATGAAACATTTTAAGTTGTCACTCAAACAGGTTCCAAAAAGTGGACTTGTGACCTAACACTAGACTAATCTAAAACCTAAAACGAAACAAGATAAAATCTAGGTCGAGAGAAGAAGACAAAGTCATCAACTTTAAGTCAACTTCTGATACAAAGCTGACACATTTCGAAAAGGGTTGACTCAGAATCGAAAGAGGAAACATTTAAGAGAACCGATTCAAGTCTAGGATGCGTGATCGAAGAACTAAACACAGATCAAATGAGTAAAAGAGGAGAGAAGATACCAAGGCGGCGATTGCAGCGAAAACACCGAACGCAATGAAAAGAGAAGATACATCTCCACCAGGTTCTCCTCCGACCGGTGGTGCGCGAGGGATTTCAGTTCTCCGTTGCTGACCATCCATGGCGAATTTTTTTTTGGCTTAACCGGGAAAAGTGTTTTTTTTTTTGTTCAGTGGAAATTGGAAAACTTGGAAATGGGGTTTTCCGAGATGAAGTCTTCTTCCTATGAAGGGGTTCTTATAAGGTGTGGGAAGAAACACCGTAACTCTGTGTGTTTAATTGATATATTGAGAAGAGACAATGGATCCGGATCTTTTTAGAAATCTCCATTAATATTAAACTTTTCTTGTTTTTAAAATTTTTTTTAACTTATTAACTAATATCATATTTTACTCTCTTTATACAATTTCTAATATCAAAATTACTACAGTAATTAGTAGTTAGGTCTTTAGAAAAGAAAAAAAAAAGAAACTAATTAGGGAAGGTAAATCAATGCAAATTTGTTAAAATATGTAAAAGTAAATTACGATATACTTTATTAGATATGATCAAACAATTATTAAGCAACTTAAAAAATTTGGACGCAAAGACAATTTAGATGCATCTAATTTGTCTAGCAGCTCTTATTTTGTTTAATACACTGTAAATTAAAGATGAAAATTTGGTTTAAGGTTTACATTCTTTTCCAATCTTGTTTTTTTTTTTTCAGACTTAAGATACCAATTATAAGTTCGTTTCTGATCATTCAAAGCTGGAATATATAAATCAAAGGTTTTCAATCTAGTTAGAAAAGTCTTAATTATTCTCATACAGTTTAAATTAAAATATATTAAATTATTCTAATAATATCCAAAACCTAGAGACATTTATTTTCTTTTTAGTTACCGTTTATTAAATTATGTTTTATGTTTTTAGTCTAGTTACTTCTATTATAGTAAAAATCCAAAAATATGTTATAATGAGATATTGTGATATTGCCAAGAAAGCTGGTGATAATATCTACTATATTGTGATAACTTATATATGTAATACCATGATGATTATACTAGTTACTTACGAAAAAATATCTCGCTTATAAGGAAGGACGTCTATACCTTATTGTAAAAATTATTTCACTTTTATAGCTGTATAATATGGTAGAAAACTATTTAAAAAAAAATAGATTTGCAAATATATATTTTTATTTCGTTAATAAGGTTTTTTGAAATCTTATATTATACAAATACTTTATAGACAGTCAAACTTAATAGTTAATTCTTGTTTCTTGATGTACAATAATTTTGGTATGTGTATTATGAATGTACATCCCCTTGGATAGATCTATAGTAGTTCAAACCCTCAAACGCCCGTCAATCTATGTAGTTCTCATTCCTCTCAACTCAATGAACGCTTCATATGCATCCATCGCGTACACCTTCCTTAACTCATCAACCCTGTCATCCGAAATCATGCTCATCTCATCTACGCCGAGCCCATACGCGTGCATCTCAAGGAATTTAGCTGCAACGGGTCCACTGTCACCTCCTCTCTGGTTCTGGTATATTCCTTCAACCCTCCTCCATGTTAGTGGGTTTGTTGAGACGTTCTTTCTATACTCCTTTCCAATAGTATCCATAACCAACCATGGAACCATCTCTACGACATGCGCCATCATAGAAGATACTTCCTCATCTGAGCTAGCTTCAATAAAAGGGTCAAAGACTTTTAAAAAAATTTCAACTTATTAACTAATATCATATTTTATTCTCTTTATACAATTTCTAATATCAAAATTACTAGAGTAGTTAGGTCTTTAGAAAAGAAAACTATTAAATAGATTTGCAAATATATATTTTTATTTCATTAATAAGGTTTTTTGAAATCTTATATTATCCAAATACTTTATAGACAGTCAAACTTAATAGTTAATTCTTGTTTGTTGACATATAATAATTTTGGTATGCATATTATGAATGTACATCCCCTGGATTGATCTTGTGTAAGCTTAGTAGCAAAATCGATGACAAATTTGTTAAAAAGATTAAAAAAATAGAAAAGAATTGTTAGTTGTGAAATTTTTAAATAGAATTAACAATATATAAGAGTTAAAAATTCTCTAGCTGATTATATAAATGTAAAGGTCTTGAAAAGAAAATATTTGTACAATTATATATTTGCACTGAATTTACAATTCATTTGTAGTTTGAATATATAAATGCAAATATATTGTGTCGTATGCTTTTTCATAATCAGGTTTATCATGTATTCCTAACATTGATCAAAAATACGAAACTATATAAAGATACCATAAATAAAGTAGTTATGAAAAAAATATCATAACGACGAAGTTCTTTGGAGATACATATGATTCTTAGAAGTTAGAAGTTTATTGATTGAAATTGTGACAGTTTGGTCCTTCTTCACCAAAACTATACGGGTCTCGACCTTGGTTTCTTTGAATTATTCATGGTCTTTTCTAACTCCTTATTAGGTCATCTCACTCATCTCCAATAGAAACACTACTATTGGTGTCAAAACTCTCTTACTAAACGGTTTAATCAACGCCAGTTACTGCTTTTTTTTTAATGAACAGTGTCACAATATCCTTCGATTAACTCTACTCTTTACTATGCATGTAAACACTTAGAGAAAGATTCCATTAAAGCATTTCTTACATACATGCATGAAATAAAAATAGCCTAAACAACAAAGCCCAACTCCCTAATTGGATGTCTGCCTCAAAGAACTTGCATTCACACGTGGCAAAATCTCATCCATACATCAAAAACGTAAGTCTCACTTTCTTCATTATCACTGCCTTTTTATAGAAACGCAATGACGGAGAAACCAAGTGTGAGAGGGATTGAAATGAACAAACTCGAAGCACCATTGTTTCCCGAAGGATCAAAGCCTCCGGTCGGACCAAACACTGGAGTTCCCGGAAACGTCTGTGTTCCTGTAGAAGTCCCGGTCGTCAGAGTTGTCCCTGCGCCTCTGTGTAAGACAAAAACATTGTAATTTGTTACTTTTAAGTCACGTAATGTAAAAGACAAGTTTAACCAAACAATCTCTTCTACCAAATCTTGAAAAAGTTAAAGAAACAAATAAAAAGAACACTTATGATGTTTATTGGTCAATTTCAGCTGTTGAGAAATGAGAATGGTTGGTGCTAAAGTCTTCTTAATTATCAAGTGAAAAGAATAAAGAATCAAAAATTCTATTTTCCAATTTTAAGAGTTAAATAGAAGTTATTAGTAAACAAACATACCCAGGACTTGAAGGATAGATGCAACCAGTAACAACAGCTGCAAAAACAGATTAAAGAAACAGAGGAAATCATCAATATGCGATCTTTTTTACTTCAGAAAACCAACAAATTTTGGGTACTATTTAAAAGATGAGTTATTATTACTTGAAGGAGGATTTGAGCTAGTAGTAGCAGTTCCTGAGAAGTTACAGCTTCCAGGGATTTGACCGGATCTTTGGAAATATGTATTAACTGCCCAATCACAATGACTCTTGACGGTGTTTGGTTGGTAACAAGGACCTTTGTCATGAATTGGAGTACAATCTTTTAAAACTCCACATGCATAGTCTATTGATGTTTGAAGATCTTTCTCTCCAACTCCATCTCTACATAGACAGTAAGTTGCATCTAGTAACAGATAAAGTGAAGGTTCAGTTTGAAAATCTCAAGAACAGAGAATGATTTGGATCTAATAAAAGAGCTTTTTTTTTAGAAACCCATTTCAGATCATGCGACAAAAAAAGAAAACAGAAAGCTTACTTGAAGAGGTGGCTAAAGCCAAGAGAAACCAGAGACCAAGAAGCAATCTCATGATGCTTTTTTTCTGAAGAATGGACCAAAGCAAGTTTTTTTTACCTTCAAAGTGTAACACAATCCAAGATGATAGCTTCAAAGTTCAAAGAGAGAAAAAGGAGAAGAGAGATGAGAGTTTAGAAGAGAGAGATGAGTTTATTAATGTAAGTGAGTGAATAAGACCATACCATCTCTCTCTGGTTCCGAGGTTTAACCACAGACAAGAATCTGAAAATCTCAGTGTCCAAACTCCAAAAAATGTATATGGTCCATTGTAATTTCTGAACTTTTTTTTTTTTGTTGTTGTCAAAATTGTAAGTATTTGATTTATCGTTTGGTAGTTGGCACAATTTAATTATATCCCTAGTCCAAATAAAAGCAGAAGCAATTACTAATCGTGATTTGATCGTGAGACCATAATGGTGGAATTAGAAAAGTATTTTAGAAAATTGGAAATTATTAGTGATTCGTTAATGTTTTTATCTGATAATGGACGATTGGAAAACAGAGTTGGAAATTGACAAATTATAGAAAATTTTGCATTACTTACATAGGTGAGTTAATGCTGACCTGGCCCTCCAGTTGGGAATGTATGGTTGGTGCACGATACATTCGAAGTTTGGTACTTCAATACTTTTGTTTTGTTTTTTTTTGTGTCACACTAATCATAACCATTTTCACATCGGTAGAGTGGTATTTTAATGTATATTTAATACCCAAAACGGTAATTATTAACCCAAGGGTCTGGTCAAAATTTAACCCAACATAGGTTTTGATGATGGTTTATTTTTCTGCAGATTCTGTTGTCTCGATATAATCGTCGTTAACTTGTTGCAAGCTTAATTTAATTTTTGTTGTTAATTGTTTTCGTTGGTTTCTTTATTACTACTATAGATTTAGTTTAGTGGTGACTGGTGAGTTTGTAACATATACTGTATTAAACATATAAAATTGAGACAACATTTATCATATTATCTTTATAAAAAATGCTTAATATTCCATTAATCTATAGACTATACCAATAGTATTCAAGTATAGAAACCTTTTTCTGAATCAAAATTCTTTTTAACCTATGGATTAATTAGGAATGGAGAAATGTTTAACAATGACTAACAAAAATAAAAGTTTTTAATAATAATAAAATTACATTGAAAATGATGTTCTTCTTAGCCTATAATAAAATTGTAAAATGGATTATGAAAGTGTATCAAGAGATATGAAATGTCAAAATTCTTTTGTAAGATGAATTAGCCACCAATATTGAATGAGAATATTCTCATTTTGTTAACTAATATATAGAAGAAAAAATATTGGGAATAAAGTTACAATTTCTTAGTGGCCTCTTCTGCAAAATATGTACTTTATATATGTATTATTATCCTTTACTTATTAAAGAAAAGATGACTCTTAAGTGTCATTAATTATCACTGTTCATTAAATCAGTGATTCTCATAAAACCAAAAGATGTACTCAATCAAGTTTCAAACCAAGAGATACACAAAGTCACCAACCAAAATACTGTCAATGATTCTAACAGTGGCCTTCCAAATTTTTGACATTCTCTCTTCATATATATATTTTTTTCATCAAATGAAGTTTTTTCTTGGGTAGCTAATACAAGTAAAATGGTGTTTAGGGAATAGTATTGGGGTTCACCCCTAGGAGTGAACCTATTCATCCACCCCTTTCTAAAATAATGAAATAAAATCGGTAAACATTATTATAAAATTAAAAACTTAAATTGTTCTTTTATAAACTCAAACCGATATATAATTTCATTCTAATTATAAAATCTAAATCCTAACCTTCTTATTTATAAACCCAAACCGACATATAATTTCATTCTAATTATAAAATCTAAACTCTAACTATCTCATTTGTAAATCCAAACCGACATATAATTTCGTACTAATTGTAAAATCTAAACTCTAACCATCTCATTTGTAAACTAAAACCGACATATAATTTCGTTCTGATTGTAAAATCTAAACTCTAACCATCTCATTTGTAAACCCAAACCGACATATAATTTCGTACTAATTGTTAATCTAAACTCTAACCATCTCATTTGTAAACCCAAACCGACATATAATTTCGTTCTAATTGTAAAATCTAAACACTAACCACCTTATTTGTAAACTCAAACCGACATATAGTTTTGTGCTAATTGTAAAATCTAAAACCTAACCACCTCATTTGTAAACCTAAACCGACATATAGTTTCGTTTTAATTGTAAAATCTAAACCCTAATTCTCATTTATAAACTCAAACCGATAATAACCTCGTTTAATTGTAAAATCTAAATCAAGCCAATATTAAATTTTCCTTAAATAAAAGTATACATAAATTATTTCCTTATTTATTTTGCTTTTTAGTTTAATTTTGATTTTATTTTTTTAATGAAATATTAGATAGAACATTCTGATTGGTTGAGATAGAAGTGGTGTTGGAATTGTGTTCTAAAAAAGTCAGCGATATTCTTCTACTTTCATTACATGTAAAATAGTCCTAAACACGAAAAATACTTAGGTTCACCCCTAGGGGTGAATCTTTCCATATCTATTACATCAAGATGCAGCATACAAATCAAATTAACACAGTACTAGATTTTAACTCGCGGTGCACCGCGAAAAAATATTTTTATAGCAAAAAATATTAATTTTTTAAAAATTGTATTGGTTTGTTAATTTTGTTTAGTGTTTAAGATTGTATAATTGTTTTTTTCAAAAAAAAAAAGATTGTATAATTGTATTTTAATTGTTAGTTATAAAATTTGATCAGTTGTATATGGCAGACACGCGACAATTATTTAGTTTTATTTATACTAATGTTACATTTGTACCCTACCGAATTTCTTATGGTTACAAAAATAGAAATTTTACTGCTTTTTAGATTTAAGCCGTGAAAGTATTATTCTTACATTCTTATATTTTTAAATGTTTAGTATTTTTAAATTTAATCCGTAAGTTTAAAGTTATTTAGATTTAATCTGTGAAAGAATTATATCCATAAAAGTTATTATGCAGTATACCACATATTAATTTATATTATAAATACTCTAATTTATTAGATTTAACCCGTGAAATAATTATTTTTGCATTTTTTATCAGCATATTAATAACCATTAAAGTTTTAATTGTTCATATGAAACAATATAGTTATTACTGAATATTAGAGTTTTTAAAAGAAGAAAATATTGTATAGATATTTTTGGCATATTTTATTAAGTGTAATAAATCTCTTTAATATATAATTTTTCTTAGGAAATTATAAACTAAATTTGTAGAGACATTTTAGGAATCTAATTGATTCTGTTTGAAAAGACCGACCTTTTATAATAATAATAAATAATAATAATAAATAATAAATAATAATAATAAATAATAAATATATAATATAATATAATAATAAACAACTAAGCTAGTGGTCCCATACCCACTAGCCACCTAACCATAATCACAACCAACAGCGGAATAACAATACCAATAACCAATAAATAATATCCAATAAATATAATAACCAATAGAATAATATCCAGTATAATTCCAATCATAAACCAATGATCCAAACAACATAAACCAGTGAACCAGCAATCCTAAGCAACATTCTAGGACTCAACTTTAGCAACCTAACAAAAGCTAGACAACCAAGCGAACCACTAGAACATCCTCCTCTTCATTGCCTTGATTCCACGGTCACACTTTTCCTTTACCTGCACCACAAACACATATTGCAATGCATGAGTATTTTATAAACACTCAGTAAGGCAATCCTCCCATCTACTGGGCTATACACACAAGCAATAGAGACATCTCTAACCATCAACCAACAATCATCAATCAACAAATCAACAAGCCAAACAACACATAAACAAGTAGATTAGAGAAATCTCCAGCTTAGATAAGCCATGGTCCTGCACTTACCTTAACAAGTGATTCACAAAACTAAATACAACCAAATGAGAGGCTTTCCAATATCCAAGAACAACCAAACTTGTTCCTACAACCAATCACAACAACAAACAAATATTGAAAACAAACTGCCAAGAAAACAGAAAAGAACAACTTCACAAGTGAAACCACGAAATCAAAACTAACCGTTAACTTTCTAATCCCTCCGGTGAAAAGCAAGGTATATACGTCCAGAAGCTTCCCACAAAATTTCAGCACGATCAGATTATAGATAAAACCGAAATCGTCCCCGTAACACCCGCTGGTCTCAATCCGCGAATGAGAAGAAACACCCCACGAAAAATCAGTACCTTTCGAAACGATTTGACCAGTCGGATCCTCCTTCCCCCAAACTCTGACAGTTCTGTCTCTCTCTTAACTCTAAGGAAAAAGCTTGATCTCCTTCTCTTTCTCCTTTACACCAAATAACCAAGGTTTTATCTCTCTTTCTCTCCCTCCCTCTGATGAAAATGTCGACCAAAACACAAAAACTTGAGAGGAGGCGTGACTTTGAGAAAGAGATTCAGGGTTTTTGGTTTAATTAGATTAAACCAAGATTTAATTAAACCAAAATTAATTAAAATCCACTCTTTGGTTTACTCAACAAACTCAAACTCTATTCCCGAAACACGGATGTTACACTGTTTGTATGTGCAATTTCTTAAGGACTAACTTTGTAAATAAGTAGAACTTAAAGGACACCAAGTGTACTTCAATTTATAGAAACACCACGGGATAATTATTTAGTTTTATTTATTATAATGTGAGAAATCTGAGGAATCAACCCCTAAGTACCTCAAATCAAGTAATGTAGATGACTAAATCTACATTTTACAATCAAAATATGTAAAGCAAAATTTTTTAGAAAGTCTATACAAACAAAATCTCTAAAGATAGTTTTGGTGATTTTATGAGATTAAAACTTTAATGGGTAGAGCTGTTTTTGGAAAAATCGGAATGTATAAATATTGTTAAGATTTTATGGCAATAAATATAACAAATGTTGGTCGATTTAAGAAAGTTTAGTATTTGAGTTTCTTTGCAATGTTATTTATGGAATTTTTTTAGGGATGTTGTAAACAAAAATTTAAATAAGCAAAATTTAAAGGGCATAACACAAAATATACTTCAAAAATGATAATATTGATATAGATCTGTGGCGTAAATATAATTATACTCAGACATATGGTCGAGTCGAGATAAGCATAAGTATTGCCTAGTATGATATGATTGTGTTTAATGCAATAACCTCTAAAATCAATCAATTAAATATCAATACTTCTTAGATAATAAAATTAAGTTGAATGAATATCAATACAACAGTTAAACCATTACACATGTACGTAGCCTTTAGCTGCTCTTATGGTCGATTTAGCGATAAATTGATCAATATTGACATGATTAATTAAAACAGCTACACATGTTCGTAATATTTTTCCACATTATCCACACATATAATCCACCAACTAAAGTAATATATAAAAGACAAAAATAGTCCAGTTGACCAGTTGGATACATCTTCTTTTCTTATGGTCATAATGAATTTTCTAAATGACAAATTATTCAACAAGAGATTAATTATAATAATTAACAATATTCGAGAAAAACACTCGCTGCCTCCTACGATTCGTTTTTTTCTGCTGATGAGAAGTATATAGAGAGAGATACATGCAATATAATAAGTTACGTAGCCACCCACAAACCCTAGCTAGCCCTAGGATCTCATTCCTCTAATTAATTAACGATCACGAATTTGTTAATTTTTTTAGAATTTTAGAGTTATTTCACTTCCATTAGCATTGCTTTGGTCTTCACCTTCTTCCCTAAGAGCAGCCAACCCTTTTTTCTCTCCACCACCACTCTCCAGAGACTTCTCTTCATCTGCGGCGCTATCCGTTAACTGATGATGAGTTGAGTCGGTGGAGGCGGCACCGGATGAGCCGTTAAACGTTTGAAAGTGGTGGTGGTGGAGTGACTGCTGAGGCGGTGGAGTTGTGTAGAATTCTTGGGATGAGCAAAAGTGTGGTGGAGGCGGCCCCGCCGTGCTGGTGTGATGGTGATGGACTTGGTGGTGGTAGAGAGTCGGAGTGCCTCCGTGTGCGGTGGTGTACTCCGGTGGGACCCATATGCCACCTAAGACGACCAAATGAGGACCTGGTCCAGCCGACGTTTGTGGGCTTGGGCTTGGTCTTCTAGTGTGAAGCCGATACTTCTGTTTCGTTTAGAGTTAAATACATCATTCGTTAAGTAGTTAGTTAATTAACTATGAGTTAAAACAAAAAAAAGTTGTAAGCATATTGTAGTGACTTGAGATTTAGGCTACCTGGAGATGGCTTTTGACTTCATCGTTGGTCAAACCATCAACTTTCATAAGTTCCCTTATCTGTTTTGGTGTAGCCACTGCAGTGTGATATAACAACCATACATATGATGAGTATTTTGATTCAAAAACTTAACTTTTTTTTTTTCAGGTTAACAACATTATTTTTTTTCTATTTAATAAATCCAAAAATAAAAAAAAATAAAAAAATCGAATTAAAACTCAACTTTATTTGAAAACTAACGATATATTTGAATGATGTATCGTTATTTGAAAACTAACGATACATTTATCTCTAATTAGAGCTGTCAAAATGGGCTGTCCAAGTCCATTTTGACCCGTCCAACATTGTCCAATATGATTTTGGACAAATAGCTGTCCGTGTCCATTAACGACCAGTCCACTAATGCCCATATTTTTATGGGCTGTCCATGGGTATCCATTGGACAACATATAATAGATTTTGTAAAATAAAAAAAAATAAAATATAAACATAAAATTTTTAAGAAAGTGAAAAATGGTTTCAAGATTTTCCCCAAATCGATTTTAACCTAGAATTGTCTGACCAATGGGCCGCCCAATGTCCACACTGTCCGTCCAGTTTTGTCCGTGGGCAAAAGCGGACCAAGCCCATTTAAACCCGTTCCAAATATGGGCTTGTCCATGACCCGTCCATAATGAATTGGACATGGGCAAACCATGGACAGCCCGCCCATTTTGACAGCTCTATCTCTAATGTTTTTTTTTCAAGTTGATCTATCGAATATTCAATTTCACTTTAGTTAGTTTATTTATTTATCAACTGATAAATAGCTACAGAAAACTCCAACTGCAAACTTAAATACTCTGAAACTTTTAAATTTATGCCTAAAAGAGATGAACCTTAGCAAAACCAAAGTCGTGGCAATTTGATCCATATACCACCATTTTAATTCATTTCCACCCTAAAACTCCAATAAACCCCTAATTATATATCTAGATATGTATATAGTTTACAATATAGTTTTTTACAGTATTTGGCGTATTGAATATCATGGTGGGATAAAAAAATATATATATTCTTACTACTTGACATTTTTGTGAGAAACCATGGCAAACCTACATCAAATTAATACTAAGTTAACTAGAATAAGTGTATTTGTACCTTGCGACCCACCAAGCATTTGAAGAGCTTGGACAAATCTTCGGTGCAAGTCGGGCGACCAGCAACGTCGTGCCTTTCTATTACTTTGACTCGTTGTAGAAGAAACTCCGTTGCTGTTTGAATTGTTATTATTATTGTTAGTACCATTGTTGATCATGCTCTCATCATTACCGTCATGGCCATTAGTATGTTCGCTGGTTGGAGAGACCCTCTTGACCTCCGTAGATAGAGCTAATTCAGGCAAAGAATGTTCCTTAGAGAAGGGAAGAAAAGCACCGTTTCCATTTCTTTGTTTCGCGTCGAAATGATGACCAAGTTTTGGACTACTAGCAATCTCGTCTTTGTGAAGAGATTGATCAGCAGTTGAATCAATGTTTTTTGGTTTGGTTTCGGATTCGCTCCAAAGCTGAGCGGTCGTCATCCAATTATTTCCTTTGATATTAGGTTTTTCGGGTTGGTTCCTTAAGGGTATGAACTCTTCAAGAACTGGTCTTGTGGGCACACTTTGGTTATTGTTATTACTATTTGCTCGATATGCTTCTAGTTGTTGTTTGTAAACTTCGACAGCTGAAAAAAGACAAATTAAAAGATAATAAAGTAAATTAAAATATGAAAGAGATATGTATATAACATGAACCTTAACCTTTAAATCACTTTAATGAGATTTGTTGATTTCAGTTATGGGAGAAGCAAAAGTTTCGTGATTCAAAGAAATCAAAAGCAAGCTCTGATTTTTATGAATTAAATACTTAAACTAATGAATAAAGATCTTTTCAAAAAAGTAAAAAGAAATTCAAAACCTCTTCTATACGTATAAGTTATAACAACTCATGGTTCTAGTTAGGTTTTTTGTGATAAAGGAATTTGTTATCATTCATATCGTACACAGCTATAAATGTAGATCTAAACATTTGTAAGTGTATATATGTACCATTGTTAAGCAGTTGCATGCAAAGGGGGAGCTCACGCTTGAAGGCATCAATCTTAAGACGTTCTTGGTCGAGGCGAGAAAGAAGATCTTCGAGCTTTTGCGTGGTTTGATTGCTCTGAAAGTTATCTCCAAAGGATTTCAAAAGCATAGAGTAGCTTTGCGGCTTGCAATCCAAGCTTAGTTCTGATGAGGAAGCCATATATATTTAGCCTATATACTCTCTATATTTATAAGAATATATATATATATATATATATATATATAAGTTACAAGAAAATGATCAAAGAATTATTCAAGAAGACTTTGTGGTGGCTTAAAGTTTTAGATGATATATGTATATGCTAAATGTTTCTTCAGAAATATTTAATGATTCTGAAGGATTTTTAAAACTAGGGTTTGGAGAAGAAGAGAGAATGAAGAAGAAGATAGAGGAAAAGGGGAATAAAATGTTAGGTTGTGGACACAAGGAGGATCACGAGGAGGTTCCTGTCCTTTTTAGAGGGCTCAATTCAAAGGAAGGGAATAAAATGATCTGTCACCATACACACACATACACTGACACACATATATATAAATATATATATATATATATATATATATAGAGAGAGAGAGAGAGAGAGAGAGAGAGAGAGAGAGAGAGAGAGAGAGAGAGAGAGAGAGAGAGAGAGAGAGAGAGAAAGAGAGAGAGAGAGGGAGGCTTCTCACTGTTAGAAATCGTTCCTCTTCTCAAATGAGTCAATTACTACTAAATTGTGTGACTCTCAAAAAGTTTTAATCAAAAGCTTACCATATATATGGTTTCATGAAGCTTAATTAAACAACATACCTAATCATATGTATGCTTGTTAATTAAAATACCTATTGGCTTTTTCAACTTAAGATTTTGGACAAAGATTGAAGTTAAACTGATGAGAGTGGAAATAGTAATAATTAATATGATGGTAATATGTATGACAGAAATATATTATGTGTAAACAAATATTTCATTTTTTTTCTGCACAAATAATTTTTTTTGCTGTCATAGCGCAAAAAATCTATCGACCTATGGTCTCAGTCTGTTTTACAAAAAAATATTTATGCCTCATGGTTAATGCAATAAACTCATCAAATACAATAGCTTGATTCGTTTTTATTTTTCTTCTCTTATATTTTTTTTTGGTAGGATATTTTTTTCCTCTTATTATGCTAATTAGCTTCTAGTCACTTTTTTTGTCAAATTAATCTATTTTATAATACAAGATTTCTATATGAAAGAAAGAGAAAAGAGAGGCTAAAGGAGAAAAAGAGGAGGATATAAAGCAGCAGAGCAAAAGGGAATATATGGAAACTTGTTATAAAGAACAAATGGGTATGAAAACAAAGTTTTAAATTATATATATCTATTAAAGCGATAGATTGTTTTTAATCTTAGATTCCGCTTTTGTTGGTTCACCACTTCACATATATAGCTTATACTTTCATAAATTCAGTTTCATAAATTGAGTTTCCTAATTCTGCTATAAATGGATGATCTAAGCTGTTGACAAAGGGTAATATGATCTAAGCTAACATTTCGACGAAGTTAAATAAAATTATGGAATCACCACCGCAATATATGAAAGGAATCAATAGTGAACGTTCTAGTACATTTACGGCAACTTAGAGTTATTAGTTCTATGATTTTAATAGATTTGGAAATCCAAACAAAAATCATGTGTTATTCAATTATTGATTTTGTGATAAAACGCGTTTTCTCCCAGACATAATAGTCGAGGAGTCCTCACCACTGATTCCCTCCGGCGCCAGCGAAGGAAAACTTTACCGGCGTCGGGACATAACCCGTTGTCTTTCTCCTTTCTTCTTGCGCTCTTTATTTTTGCTTTCCTTAGTTGTCTTTAAGCTTTTGTTTCCTTTTAATCCCCCTAGATCTATCCCCAACCACAAGCCTTCAATAGCCGATCTCAAATCCAAGGAGGCGAATAACTGGTCGAGTCTTCACGGCTCTTATCCACTATCCATCCCCTTCCCGGAGAAGCTATCCGAAAAACCAGCAAACGCCAAATCTAGGGTTTTGACCCACCAAACAGAGATCTCACACCAGGTATCAGCGATGGCAGGAGCAGATCTGCTCGGACTATCTTTTGCTGGCCTGGTGGAACCGTCGATGGCACACGACGACCATCTCATCTTGGTTTCGACTTCTAGAACCGGAGATCTCAAGCTCCTTACGTTTTCTTCTGAAGCCTCAAGGCCCGCTATGAAGCCACAACCAGCGCCCTATTCCCCTTCGGAATACCCAAGCCCCTGCTTCAGACCTCGCTTCAGTCTAGCCGCCGCGTGAGAACCAAACCGTCCCCAATCGGAAACCTAGGGTTTACATTGGTGGGCTTACAAACTCTCGGCCCTTTAAGCTTCTCGAGCCCATTGCGAAAAGATGATTCACACTTCAATCCGCTTTCATCCAGGTTCGATCAGAACTCAATTGTTTCACACTCTAGACAATCTTTGTGTAGCTTTATGGAACCATTTGTTCGAAGACTGCATTTGGATAATAACTACCATTGAGGCTAGTGTGGTTGAAGAATTCTTTAGAAAACCCGCTGTTAGAATCATCTAGGGCTCTAGTTTTGGAAATTAGCTTTTTGAATGAACTCGGCATTATGATCCAGTCCATATGGAACTGCGGTTACTGATGTGTCTTCAGGCTCCTTTCATCAACCCGACTGATATATAAGCTCGCTAAACTGTCTCTCATCAACTTTTTGAAGTTCCCTCCTAAGAACCTGAAGACAAGTGGCATTATGATCCCAATTCAAAGTAGTTGGGGTTACCACACCATCTTCAAGCGTTTCATCCTTGAGATTAAAACCACAATCAACCTTATACCTCTCCTCAAACAGAGCATTCTTAACCTTGCTCAAACCTTTAGCACAGCTCTTCCTCGGGTCACAGCTGTAGCTTCTTCATCACCGCTTAGCCTTCAATCTAAGACAGCGGCTACCTTCTCATCCATGGAAGCATTCATGGAAGATTCATTGTTATTTCTTGACCTCACAGGTTCCAAAACCCTTGCAAGGAGTTGGTTCATAGCTCTCAAGTCTACAATTTCAATGACCCTTATCTATCTTTATCTTTTCAGTGTATTGGCTTTGGGATTGCCTTACTCTGTTGTTCTTTAAACTTTGCTCTCTTTGTTGTATGTTCTGTTCTATTTTAATGGAATGAACCATATGGTAGGTCAAAAAAAAAAAAATCAATCATTGATTTTAAAATACTTATCAAAATGATGTGTTATTGGTTCTATGATTTACAAATACTTGTTAAAATACTCTGTTATTCATTTAATGATTTGTTTTTGGATTTCAAAATCCACATTATGTTTTAAATGGATTTGAATGGATTTGAAAGTGTAAAATAAAAAGATTCAAATCCAAGGATAAAATATGTTATTTCAAAATCTATGTATTCTAATTTTTAGAATTTACAATTCCATATGCATTTAGAAATCAAATCTCCAACCAAAAAAAACAAAATATTCTTCCACCACCTTCTAAATTTATATAATAATTATTTTCTAAAGGAATTGAGATTCAATATAATTCAAACAAGCATATACTAGCTAGGCTTAAGATTTTTTTTATATGTATAGTCTCGCACGACGTCAAGAGAGAGATAACGATTGATCAATAAATTTTTCTATATTGAATTTCAAAAAGTTGAATAATTATTCTAAAATTTAGTGGATGCAAAAGAGAGAAAGAAAGGGAATATCTGATTTTAATTATTACCATAAACTAGGACAGATATTCACTTAAATAAATAATATTGAAAGAGGTTTGAGAGTCGCAGAATCTTCCCACCGGGCTTTAGTGAAGTGGCCAGGAAGGTAGAAGATTCTTTCTTGGAAATATTTAAAACTTTTTTTCAAAGACAAAATTAATTAATTTAATTTTCTCATACGCTTCACTCTCTTAAAATTTTGATGCACATATATATGTAACACAAATTACTTATTAGATATTGTACATTAAAAACAAAATATACTTAACACACTAATACAATTTTGGGCTAAATCAATATGATTTTGATGATAGGAGCTCAGGTTTTGTGATATATGTAATGTTGTGATTGACAAAGAATCAATTTTATAATAAGGCAAAATAAAAGAGCATTTAGAAGTTGTAAAGTATTTAAATTGTGAGAATCTCGTCCTCTTAGAAGTAGTACTTTGCAATGCTTAAACGTGAGAATAACTTACTTGGCAGCTAATTGGAGGAAATATGATGGTTTTGGTCGTTTGATCACTAAACAGTATATATGATGTTTTTGTTACTAGCTTGCGCACCTTTTATTTTTTTAATATGTTTAAAGAAACCAATTGGCATCTAATGCCAAACATAAAATCTTGGGACAGACCCTCCGACATGCATATCCTAAAATTTTGGATATCCAATTCAAATACTTCATATTTTCTTTATAATTCTTTCAATTCCAAGTATTGTGGTATTAATCTATTTGCTACTATTTTCTTAAGTATAGCTAACATTGTACTTTATGCTCTGTTAATTGCCCAAAAATTCGAAACTTTTAGTTACTTTCTACAAACCCATGAACTAACAATTAATTTAACATACTTGTTATCATGATATCATTTCTGCCTTTTAAGCAATTATTCGAAATTAGAGTGGATATATATATAAAACTTTGTAGACTGAACCAGGTCGGTTCAATTAAAGCCAGATTAGAAAATTATAATGATTAAAACAGGAATTTTCTTTTTATCCCAAACAAAACAAAAGTTTACTACATATTAGGATTTAGGAATATAGTCTATATTGGAGAAATTATGTCAAGGACTTGGTAAGTGTATGACCGGACCAGACCAGACCAAACAAATTAGACCACATCAATAATCAAAAAAAATTGCGATTCTCAAAATGAAATAATGTTTTAATATATAAACGATGAACGGAACGTAACTTGGACTACTCGTATCTTTATCCTCTTTTGGACGCCATAAAAGTGGAAAATTGAATTCTTTGCGAGCCGACAAAGGAAAAAAAAAAAAGTCATTTGGAAAATGTATAGTTATTGACATAAGTTTTAGTGACTTAGGTATATTCTTGTATTTCTTTTCTTTTCTTTTTTTGTGAAAGGGTTTTTTATATTCTTGTATTTCTCTATTATTAAATCGTTTGTCTTAAAAAAATATAACCTAGGTTGTAAATCAGTATTTATTTACTTGAGACGATATGATGATCAATCCAATATATCAAAGTGATCTAAATCAAAACTTTTAAATATATTGTTTGGAAAAATATGGTTTTACATCTAATTGTTTTGTCAGCTTTTTTCTCGTTTTTAAACACTTGGCTGTAGAAGATATATAATTATATGTTGAAAGAAAAGAAAAAATAACATGTAAAAAGAGAAGAAGAATATAAGAAAAAGGAGAAAGATAGAGTGGAGTAATATTCGGGAGTCCGTATTTAATACAGACAAAGGGGATATTCAGACAGAAATCAAAGTTATGAAGAAGCAAGTAAGTCGAAACGTGTCACCGGAGAATCTCTTTTGTGCGTGCTTTGCATGGGATGCTAAAAAAGAAATCACTCTTTACTTTTCTACCAAATTTTTAAAAACAAAAAAATTGTAATACATTCCCCAAAATAAAATAAAATAGGAAAAAAAAGAAAAAAAAAGAAAAAGAGGTAACTAAAGTTGGATTCTAAAGAAGAATCTTTAGAAAAGTTAAGGGTTGGAGTCTTGCACATGAAGATTTTAATTGGTTTGAACAAATGCGACCAACCAATCAAAGATTTGTTATTTTTCCAATTCATGTTTTCTATATTTGATATATGTGATTATTTCCAAAATTTTTGCTGTCAAAAATCGAAAAAATTAATTATTTTTTTTTGTATTCTAATTTTGGAATGCAATTTATTAATTTTTACTAAAACAAAATGGTTTTTATTAGAAGGAAATGAGTAATGGAATTTTAGACTAATAATACGAAGGGAATTCCACAATGACTGGTTAATGTGCTGAGGGAATTAGGTACCTTCTATTTTTTTAAGAACATTTTTTAATTCTCATTTGCTTTAACTTTCTTGCAAAGTTCTTTATTGCTCTTATCCTATTATATCATCTGCATATTCTGGCATGACAATTTTTACAGAACACATGAGCGAACAAACCAACACAAATATACGTGTATATTCGTGGCTGCGTGTATATAATATATATATTTTGAGAAAATATCTATTTTGTTGTGTGTGTAGAATTTAGAATGTATACATATAGATATATTCATAGATTTTTAGTGCAGTGATTAAGTTTGTACGATATCGAAATTAATATATACTATTATATAACTTGGTTCCAAATATTTGTAGTTCGAACTCAAATTCAGCTACCCATGTTTTTATTCTGTGTTTCCGACATAAAATTAGTTTTTCCCTTTCAACATTGGAATTAGCCAACGAGGGATACAATTAATATTATAAAGCATGCATATGGCACATTGATTAGTTTAAAAATGTGAAAACATATGGACTTTAGTGACATAGTCCTAGGAAGACTTTGTGGAAAAATTATCAGTTACGTTTTATAATCTCTTTGGTGAGGAAGAATATTTTAAATAAGACCGTTTCATTTTTACATCGAATTCTTCCTTTTCGTTTTTTTTTGTTGGTAGAATGAAAACTATATCAATTTAATGAATGAATAAACATGGAAAAAAGTTGGTAAAACAAGATTATAGAATTTGATCAAATAATTTTGACAGGTACGTAATAACTAGGTTAAGTGGCATTACATTTTGTAACGATTCACAACTAAAAAAGTAAAATTTCATTTGCATATTCAATATTGGGGAATTGGCAGCAATAACGCAGAAAAAAATTATATTTCATTGAGTAACCATTATAACCAAAAGAAGGTAATATTCTCTGTATTTTCTATATTATTTACTTTGTTACCCCTGTTCCATGATCAACATGATCAACAGTTGCCTACCCTATGTCTCTCTCCTACAAGCCAAAAAAAATTAGTGTTAAGTTACGAAGGAGAGAAAGTTCCTTCTGGGTTGTATAAGAAAGATTTGCCAGCGATTGACGGATTTTGCAATCAATTTATGCGTACACACTAAACACACTTCAATGTCAGAACAGTAAAAAAATCGAAACTTTTTGTGTGTTTGTTATATACCTCACAGCCAGGCAACGAATCACGAACGAAATCGATCTCTTGATCAGTCAAATTGAAATTAGCGAGGAACTTGATGCATTCCTCTAAACCAGCAAAGATAGTGTACTCTCCACCAAACGGGTTCTTACGAAAATACAAATCTTTCCCTGAAAGAGAGAATCTAAAAAGATGAAACTTTTTTGGATTCAAAAGATTAAAATTAAAGAGTTTTATTTGACATACACAGATCGCTCAGATTGTTTGCCAGTTTCCAGTAAGCATAAGCCATGGTGAATTGGTAAAGATCATTGAGGAGAGGTGTGACCATTGGGTTAGTGGGTCCGTTTATGACCCGACCCGATTGCTTCCCATCATCAACACCGTTCTCTTCCTTCTTCTCCATTAAAAACTCTGGTTTTTTTTGCTGTGTCGTCGTCTCCGGCGAGTTTGTTTATAAGTTATAACGCTTTCGAGCTCTATCTATATATATAAAAGTATCTGACTTTGTTTCAAAAACTCTCTCCACTCGCTTGGACTGTGACTGGATCGGAGGGAACAACGGCTAGAAGAGACTGGGAATCGATTCGGCAAATAGAGATTTCAATTGGGGCTTTGATTAGATGCTCGACTATCACTCTGTTTTTCTCTCTAAAAACAGAACGGAAAGTAATTTTTTTTTTTGTTTTTCTGGGTCATCTTCTCCAATCGAAATGGAAGATCTATGGACTCTCCATTATAAAAAATCGATGCGTCGAAAGAAATTTTTGTGGGTTTACAACGGCCATCAACAACAACAACAACGACGGCTGATTCAAAGGCATGAGAGGTTGTGGACTCGCTAATCAAAGTGAAGCTTCGTCAGAAGCTTATGATGCATGAGTATCTCCGTCTATTCTATTCCATTGGTTCAACATTCTATTCCATTTTCTAATTTTGCAAACAATTATTCTATATCATGTTCCTGTTTTGCAAACAATTATTCTATATCATGTTTCTCTGCAATGCTATTACCAGTTTGGGTTCTCAAGCTAGTATCTTGTAGGGTTTAGTGAACCTTCTTTTTATGTCTATAAAAATATTTATCTTTTCATCTATATACAGAATTTTCAAATTTAAAAAATAAAATTACAAATTTATTTTTATTCTTATGGTCCCCTGCAATGCAATTTCAGACTTAAATATGGGTTTTATACTATATCAGAGATATTGGGTTAATTTGGCATTAAATACAGTAAAACTATTAAATTACGTTCTTCCAAAAAAACTGGTGTAACAAAATTATAAGGTTATGTTAGTGATTAGACATTTAGGCGTACACACTAAACACACCTACAAAACTAGACCAACAGTTCATTT
Source organism: Camelina laxa (assembly GCA_024034495.1). Lineage (NCBI taxonomy): Eukaryota > Viridiplantae > Streptophyta > Magnoliopsida > Brassicales > Brassicaceae > Camelina > Camelina laxa. The sequence goes on from CM043882.1 coordinate 29,760,400, forward strand.
GTACCCATTGCCACAACAACAGCACGTGTTTGCCACATGAGAGTAGTTTGGTGGTTGGCCGGGGAGTAAATCGGTAAAATCACACACCCCTATGGTTAGTTACCTAATTTCATCGATTAGCATGCTATATTCTTTATTTCATTAGTAAATTTGGTTATCCACCTAATTCGCCCTTCAATATTTAACAGGATTGGGGCATGTATATAATAAATCTATCAAAAAGAGGAAAACATCTATACATATCCTAAAATGATTGGCGGTGTCTATATATCACATTAGAAGAATTGTATATTATGTAAATTTTTCTATTTAGTTTTTTTTTTTTTTTTTTACTTAAGTTGAAACTTTCGATTATGTTAACTTGGATTAGCAAGTTATGGAGATAAGGCAAATATGAATCTTATATATTTATGCATTATATGACTCTAATGTGTCATAAGAAGCTTATTTAGAAGAGAAGGAAGATACGAGAGAAAAGAGTTAGAAAAAACAATTCTCGTTGTGTTGAAGAAACAAACAAGATGAGTCTTTCGACCCCAACTATCTTAATAATTTCATGCGGCATTGTCGCAGGTATTCTTGTTGCTGGCGTCTTCTATCAGTTATGGTATTCTTGTACCAGGGACCGAACGCAAGTTGTGCATCATGTCTAAATTCTTATCAACTATTTTTTTATTTATTTTTAATGAATTATTTTTATGATGACGGTTTTTTATTTATATCAATAGCCTAATAGAGCATATCGAGATAGTTATTCCTATTTCGGTCGTTTATGTTTTTTTTTCTCTATAATAGATTTACTGATATTGTAACTCTATTTTATAATAAGACTAGGACAGGACCCGCGTTACAGCGCGAGGCAAATTCGCATATTATTATAGTGACATATAATATTGTGATTATATTATTAGTGTTTCAATTTACTGTGTACCGCTGTTAAGAGATTATTATAATGAATACGATTTTTGTTTTGGAATATATTTTACCACAATTTTGTAGTCTTCCGAATACTACTAAAATAGAGATGAGTATTGAAAGCTATATACAATGAAAAATGACAGAAAAACGGAAATATATAATAAAACGGAATAATAAACGTAAGAGGTAGTTGTCGAAACATGAATAGAGAAAAAAATAATGCACAGATTAATAATATAGTCGGTAGAGATATACTAATATGTATTTATTTTTGTACACATCATATACATGACCATAGTATAAATATATATATATATATATTTTGTTTGTATGAGTTTAATTAATGTAATTTAAAATGTATGATAACTTCTAAAATGTATGAGTTTAGTTAATATATATATATATATATATCTCTCCATCGTTGGGTTATATATTTAATAGTGTATGTATAAATAATTTTAGTTGAATAATGGTTTAATAGTGTATGTATAAACGACTATTTCGGTCGTTTATGTTTTTTTTCTCTATAATAGATTTACTGATATTGTAACTCTATTTTATAATAAGATTGAAATGCTATTATAATTATTTTGTTGAAATCTCCGACCTTTTCGTTTCTTTATAATCTTTGTCGTAAAGTTGTATCTGTCAAATATATGAGTGTACGCAGTACGCCAAACCATATCGAGATCTAAATTAGTTCGTAAACAATCTGCTTCTTACGCAATCTCCAGAACTCTTTTTCTATAATTCTTTTTTTGGCTTTCGTCAGCTAACGAACATTATTGCCACATTACTCCGTTAAAAAAACACTACACTTAAACATACCCATATACAGTACAACATATGGGTATGTTTTATTGCCCATATAAAGTAGAACCATATCAATAGCCTAATAAAGCATATAATGTATATAATATATATTTTGAGAACATATCTATTTTGTTGTGTGTGTGTAGAGTTTAGAATGTATACATATAGATAGATTCACATATTTTTAGTTGGAAAATCGGTAATTTTATACCCCAACTAAAGGGGTATGTTCGATTCATACACCATGTTTAATATTGTGCAAATCTATACATTAAGTTCAATAAAATTTAAATTAACTGCTCCAACTCGTTAAAATGTATAATTACATACATAAGCCGTAACGGTGTTAAAAGACCGTCAACAGCTGCTTACGTGGACGCCACATATGAAACGACGTCGTTTTAAGAAACAAATAACTTCTTTTGGTTAAAACGAATCGTTTCTTCTTTCTTCTCTTTTCTTCCTCCTTCTTTCTCGATTTGGGGATTGAACCCACAAACCCTAGATTTCTTCCTTGTCGGCAACCAAGTCAGAGTTGTTGACCGTCCCTCTAACTCCTCCACAGTTCTTAAATCACATGGCCCATAAGCACTACAATATAGTATTCCTATTTTAATTAATTTATTCATAATCTTTTACTAAATCTCTATTGAATCACAAATTATTTTCCACTAAATTTGGTTCAGTAGATTAAAAAAAGAATTACCACGCAGCAGCCATAACAGAGGAGCTCTTGGTACGTACATTCAACGAACACATACTAATAGTGCGCAATAATAAACCCGTGAACCCATATTCTCGTTTCTGAAAAGCTTCTTTGGAAACTCCATTACAATAAGCCAATGATTGTAATCGCAACCAGGAAGCATAATCGTCTCTCTTTGCTCATTACCACTACCCCGTTTCGAAGAGTAATCCGAATCCACCGTCGCAGCTTTGAAAATCACCACACAACGTCGTGACTCCGACGGCGGAGATCCTCCGGAGCAGAGGAGTCCATGTATCTCCTCCAACGCGGATACCAGAAGGTGTCGCGAAACGATTCAGGTGGCTTACGGGGAGAAGCGATGAAGAAGAAGATGTTGTGAAGGAAGCCATTGAAATTGCAGAGAGAGAGAGAGAGAGAGAGAGAGAGAGAGAGAGAGAGAGAGAGAGAGAGAGAGAGAGAGAGAGAGAGAGAGAGAGAGAGAGAGTTGACGAGTTGAAGTTGCGCTTCTTTGTTCGATTGATTTGGGAATTTTAAAAAAAAATTTGAGTTCAATCCCCAAATCGGGAAAGAAGGAGAAAGAAAAGAAGAAGAAAGAACAAACGACCTAGTTTTAGCAAAAAAATAGTTATTTCTTTTGTTTCTCAAAACGACATCGTTTCATATGTGGCGTCCACGTAAGCAGCGATTGAGGGTCTCTTAACACCGTTACGGTTTATGTATGTAATAACACCTTTTAACGAGTTTGGGCAGTGAATGTGAATTTTATTGAACTTAATGTATGGATTTACACAATGTTAAATATGGTGTAGGAATCGAACATACCCCTTTAGTTGGGGTATGAAATTACCAATTTTCCATTTTTAGCTCAGTGATTAAGTTTGTACGAGATCGAAATTAATATATACTATTATATAACTTGGTTCCATATTGTAGTTCGAACTCAAACTCACCTACCCATGTTTTATCCTGTGTTTCCGACATAAGATGAATTTCTCCCTTTCAACATTGGAATTAGCCAACGAGGGATACAATTAATATTCTAAAGCATGCATATGGCACATTGATTAGTTTAGCAAATGTGAAAACATATGGACTTTTGTGACATAATCCAAGAAAGACTATATGGAAAAATTATCAGTTACGTTTTATAATCTCTTTAGTGAGGAAATATATTTTAAAATAACACCGTTGCATTTTTATCTCGTTTTTTTCTAGACGGGACTAGGTAGAATGAAAACTATATCAATTTAACGAAGGAACAATTACAGAATTGGGCATTATTTCCCAGATTCTTATGAATTTAGTACCTTTTGTCCGGACTTACAGAATTGGGCATTTGTTCACTAAAGACAAAGTCGATTTTATCCTTCACTTTTCTCTTCTCTCACTCAAACATTAAACGACTAAACTCCTCCGGCTCTGCCATTTCTCTTCCCAACAAAGTGACATCAGAAATAATAAAGCTCATATGTTGTCTTCACTCTTCATATCCGGTTTCAAAGACCTTCTAGTTTTCTAGGTTTCATTCTTCCTTCCTTTTAACTCAAAACCCAGCCAAAAAGCTTTTGAGATTTGCGTTTCAATTGCAAAAAAAAAAAGTAATTTTCAAAATTGTTTCAGATTTAAAGATGAATTGAAAATTTTGATTCAATTAATGTTTATAACTAGAACCCTTGGGTTCACTAGGCACTATCCCCTTAGGGTTTTAGTTTTCTTCATTCAAAGGAAAGAATTAATTAAGTCCATTAAATTTTGGAATCTCTAAAATGTTGTATGCGGTGAAGATGTGTTCTATTATCCAATTGAGTTGATGAAGTTGAAGGTAAATCGTCGATGGATTTCACAGAGATGGTGTTGATGGGGATCACGCTGGTTGTAAACGAAATTGGGGTTGGATGAAGAGATGGTTGCATGGAGAGAAAAAGCAAAGAAGCGAGGAAAAAGATATGGGTAAAATGGTCTTTTTCCTAATCTAAAAAGGTCTAATTCTGTAAGTGCAGACGGAAGGTCCTAAATTCAAAGAATTAGCCCACTAAAAGCCTAAATCTATAAATATCCCATTTAACGAATGAATAAACACGAAAAAAAGTTGGTCAAACAAGATTCTAGAATTTAATTTGATCAAATAATATTGACACGTACGTAATAACTTAAAAAGTAAAATTTCATTTGCATATTCAATATTTAACAGGATTAGGGCATGCATATAAATCTATCAAAAAGAGGACATCTATATATATCCTAAAATGATTGGCGGTGTCTATATATCACATTAGAAGAATTATATATGTATTATGTATATTATTGTTATGTAAATTCTTCTTTTTCGTTTTTTTTTTAATATATTTTCTTAAGTTAAAATTTTCGATTATGTAAACTTTAATTAGCAAGTTATGGAGATAAGGCAAATAGGAATTATATATATTTATGCATTATATGACTCTAATGTGTCATAAGAAGCTTATTTAGAAGAGAAGGAAGATACGAGAGAAAGAGTTAGAAGAAACAATTTTCGTTGCGTTGAAGAAACAAACAAAATGAGTCTTTCGACCCCAACTATCTTACTAATTTCATGCGGCATTGTCGCCAGTATCTCAGTAATTTCATGCGTCTTCTATCACTTATGGACCTTATGGTCTTGTCTTACCACGGACCAAACGCATCATGTCTAAATTCTTATCAACTATTTTTTATTTATTTTTAATGAATTATTTTATGTTGAAGGTTTTTTATTTATATCAATAGCCTAATAAAGCATACGAAATATTAGTTATTCCTATTTCGTCGTTTATGTTTTTTTCTCTCTATAATAGATTTAATGATATTGCAGCTCTATTTTTTTGTGTGCACCCTTGCAACTCTATTTTATAATAAGATTGAAATGATATTATAATTATTTTGTTGAAATCTCCGACCTTTTCGTTTCTTTATAATCTTTGTCGTAAAGTTGTATCTGTCAAATATATGAGTGTATGTACGCTAAACCATATCAAGATCTAAATTAGTTCGTAAACAAACTGCTTCTTAACCAATCTCCAAAACTCTTTTTCTATAATTCTTTTTTTGGCTTTCGTCAGCTAACGAACATTATCGCCACATTACTCCGTTAAAAAAACACTACACTTAAACATACCCATATAAGTAGAACCATATCGCTCACAATACATTGAACGCTACTACTTCTTGAATAAGAGACATATTTGAATATATAAAAATATTGGAAGAAGATAACCAATTGGGGATGTAGCTCAAATGGTAGAGCGCTCGCTTTGCATGCGAGAGGCACGGGGTTCGATCCCCCGCATCTCCACTTTTTTAACATTTTTTTTAACATCGATCATACGAAAAAATCCTGAAATTTTCGCACTAATTTCCATCGATCATACGAAAAAATCCTGAAATTTTCGCACTTATTTCCATCGATCATACAAAAATCCTGATATTTTTGCACTTAAGGTAAGATTTAAAGTTTATAAACAGGTTTCATGTAGGCAAATCATTCTGCTAATCATCTTAAACCTTAGAAAAAAAGATACATTGTGGAATATAAAATAAAAAGAAATAATCTCTGTTTACATAATCAAAGAGCAAACAAAAATTGGATGAAGAAATATATATAGCTACATTTTTCTTTTTGTTCCAGAGCAATATTTAAAGAGGAAAAAAGAAAAATTAAAGAATATTTGAATCTAAACTCTTTCATCTACTCATAGCTACAGCTTCCACTTACATATAGAGCCAGCCTCCTTCTCAAGATTTTAAAAAGCCATCCAGAAATAACAATAACAAAAAAGATATGATCTCTCTCCAGAGTTTGCAGGAGATATATAAATTTGGATCTGTTTAAAAACAAATAACATTTTGGTTGGTTAGTTAGAAGCTCACGATTTTGATTTCGATATAAGTAAGAGAGAGAGATCTTACCAGCTGAAAAAGACTGTGTAGTGAGTGTTGTTTATATGGTGAAAGAAGCATGAAAACTTTTTAATGTTGCTTTTCGTTTATTTTTTAAGGAATGGTTTCTGACAGACAAGAAGTCTTTGGTCACTACCATCTTGAAGATCAATGACTCGTGCTTCCCATCGCACTCGAGCTGTTAGTGCTCGAGCCATCTCGATTACTCCCACCTTGTCACTTAGAACAACCCATCCCTATTAAAACCAACCACATGTATGTCAAGTTTATTACTAATTGGATTTTCAGGATCTCCAAAGGAATGGTGTTAGTATAAGAACCTCAGGTCGAAGAATCCGATCCATCTCCAAGAATAAGTCCATTAGACTGCATCGCTCAGAGCTAAGATGTGTAAGAAGTTCATTGGCATGAAGCATGTCGTACGTTCTAGGATATGTTGGGAATGGTTCACACCTACACAGTGAATAAAAAGACAGTTTTGATGCGTTTAACCATATCATCATAGATCAAAAGAAAATAGATTTGACGCGAGTTTCAAAGGCAAGAAAACACACTCACCAGTCATGTAGAACACCGGCGAAACCACGATCAAGTATGATAGGAAGAGTGTTACGTGCATTGACTGGGACAACATTCATAACCCAAGCTGATTTCCCTTCGTCAAGTAAAGCGGCATTCAAGTTCCCAAAACGAGCATTCATGTCCATCACGTTGCGTATCATGTTAAAAGGAGGGAGAGGATCTTCATCACCGGGTCTCTTCGGGTGGTCAGAGAATATTAGAGGTGTAAGCAAGGACCAATAATTTTTCAGAGCTGATCTCCATATTTGCGTATCCTCAATGAATTCTTCAGGTTTTAAACCTGTAATATTCAATATAATCCAAAACAACATGTTACAATCTGAAAGTACAAGTGAATAAGAAGCAATGAAGTGGCTATCAAAAGAGATACTTTCCATGAGTTTCAAGCCCAGCTGAGGTTGTTCCTGCAACAGCAGACCTGTTCTGAATAGGAATCCAGCGTTTACTCGTGGTTCCGCTTATACATGGAACCAGTGGGTGGTAATACGGAACACTATCTCCTTCTTTGCAAAGAGGTATAGAACCTTGCGAACTACACAAACCAAAAAAAAGCATCAGTAGAGGAAAACAAAACTTACGATTTCAATACCAAGAACATGTCTCAAGATCCTAATTACCGAGATGAATAGCAATTTGAATCTGTAGTTTTCTGCCAAAGAAACGTCTCGTCCTGCTGAGCTGTTAGACTCCAGCAGATTTTCTTAGATAACTCATCAACCCGTGTCGAAATGCTCGTTTTCTTAGTATCCGGTGAGTTTCCCTGTGCTTTGTTCGTAGGAGATGTTAAAACAAAGTATCCACCGGGTTTCAGAACACGATCAACTTCCAATAGTAGCATTGCATCTGCTTAAGGGAAAAACAATGAGGACAATTATCCAAATTTAAAGACAACGTATCACACTCCCGACACATGTTGATGTAATTTACCTTTGATATCCCAAGTAGTGCCACATTGAGCACAATGGACCATGTCAAAAGACAATGCTGGGTAAGGAAGCTGTTTTGAAAAGAAATTGCCAATCATTGCAGGAAGGCCTCTCTCTAGAGCTAACTGGACTTGGCTCCCGGTTGCCTCATACTCAGCAATACATATAGGCATCAACTTCAAAGACACTAAATGTGCACCAAAGCTACCAAAGCCACAACCAATGTCTAATACAGTTCGTACCTGAAAGCATGAGAAAAAAACTGAAAAACTGGAGCTGAAAAGTTGATGTGTACGATGATAAGACTAAGAATACTTACACCTGCTTGAGCAAATTCAGTATCGCTTCCTAAACCTATCATCTCAGCAATTTGACGAGCATAGTCTTTGACCCCATCAAAGACTTGTCCATCCTCCGAGTGAAAGGTTATTTGATTCTCTTCAAGCAACATTAACCTAATAATGATGATAAGAAAAAGAAAAAAAGAGAACTTACAGAACAGAACCAAATACATGGATACTTGAAGAAACTGTATGTCAAAAGAATAGACCTCGTTGTCACGGTTCCTGACGAAAGAAACTGGTCTTTGGTTATCTTCACGTTCCCACTCCATATGATATCTCTACCCAGTGGCCACCTAAGTGGTATTTTATAGTCTCTGGGAGGACGAACTACACATCTTTCCTTCTCTCTTTCAAACTCGCAATGCCGATCTAACTCCTCACCTTCTTGAAGCCCAGCAAGCAAATTCCCAGTGATGTTATAACAAGGCACATAGCTTTCTCTTTCTTTACCACACAAAGGAAACTCTTTAAGACTAGCCCCTAAGGAGAGAGACCTTAGATCAAGATAGTCAACAGCAGCTTGTTCCTTTATCCTCCTATAGTTACTATAAATGTTGGGCACAAGTGTCGAACTTGAAGAAGAATCATACGAATTGGATGTAAATGGTGATATAATAGTAACTAAAGCGACAACACCGACAATGAAGAAAAGCAACCCTCTGATCCGTGGTCTGAGACCAAAAACAGAGGAAACACTCTTGTACCAAGAACCTCCTCTCATATCAAAAAAAATCCTCCCTTTGGTAAGCAGATACCACCACTAATCCCTTTTGCTGCTGTCCACAGAAGCTTTGTCATCCGCCTCTTTTCAAACAAGTCTCAATTTTTGGACGTAACATCATTACCTCATCAAGTCATTTCAATTCCACAAACCTCAAGCTCTTTTAAGAACCAAATCAGGAAATTGGCACTAGTAGTAGTAAGTAGATGCCAAAATTCAGAACCAAATCTCGATGTAACCAAATATTGAAGATAAAACTCTCCAAAGGGCAATGCCAATTACGGGAAAAATATCAAAATCTGAGCTTCAAACAAATCAAACCCACCTGCAACCAAATCTCACAGATCAAAAAGAGAAAAATCAAAACTTTTTTCCCAAAAAAAGAAACATTACCACTTCTAGTGAATCTATACATTAAGTGAATTATGCTTTTTTTTCTCTCGACAAATATTCACCAAAAAAAAAAAAAAGGCTTTATAACAATTCTATGGATAAACCCATGATTGAGATCTCGAGAAGGACGAACAAGATCAGATCAAAAAATTAAATGCAGCAAAAAACAAAAACAAAAAACAAAAATCCACGACAAAGATCAATTTAGGGTTTTTGAGATGCGTACCGAAGTTAATAGATTTCAAGAGAGTAACCAAACAACAATGGCAATGAGAGAGATTCAGAAGAAGAGAAGAGAGAGAGAAGAGAATGTGAGATTCCAATTATATGGGCACTCTCTCTTTTTTTTTTTTTTTTTTACTCTGTTCTGCGTCGTCGAGTTCGTTTTTTTATTTTATTATCTGAATAAAGATTAATAAGCGAAGTGTTAAATGATGATTAAGAGAGATTAATTAAAGTGATTTTAATTTTTAATTTAGATCTAAGAAAAAGTATGTGTAAGTAAAACTTTATACTAAAACCAAGAATTGTTAACTTTTTTTTTTTTTTGGTTTGTTCCAGCAAAAAAAAAAACAGTCATGAAAGAAGCAGGGAGAGAGGAGAATAATTGCAAATTCGTGGTGCACTTTTGCTTTTTGTGGCATTTATTAAATTGGTCTCTTTGTCTTTTGGGTGTCTCTTTTAGTAGTATTTTATTGTTTTCTTGAAATTCACTACTACTATGATTAATTAATTAGCATTATTATGTTGTTGTTATTGGTGAGCAATAACAATCCACTACTATAAAGAAAATTTTATAAAACAATTTTTTAACTCAATTATATAAGCTTACTTGTATGTTTTTAATCATATTAATAAATGTACTCAGAAAAGAGACTTTTTTTTTTGCGTCAAATAATTTTAAAATAAAAATAAATCGTCCTTATTATGGGAATGAAAGTCATTATAATTTTATTGCAAAAGAGGAAAAAAAAACAAATCAGGCAACAAAACGTCAAAGCAGTCGTTTTCATATGTCCCCCCGCTAATTAAATACTGAAAGAAGAATCTTCTTCATTTTCTCATTAAGCAAAACAATATTACAATTTTTACAACACAACAAACTGATATATCCCTAAATGATATTCAGAGACAAAAAAAACAACAAGACAGAAATTTAAAAAAAATCTACGTATATGGATCGAACTTGGTTAATGTCCTGAACAGATACACATATATAAGATTATAAAAAAAAACATGATCAAATTAGTTCAAGTGATTTAGAATTTTAGATCAGTCCCTTTACACACTGTTTGTACTAGATTGTCTACAAAATCGTCTCTATTTGAACAACTTCATTTTGATGATTTCTTATATTGTCTTCTTGTCTACCTCATAAAGAGAAGTCACTTATAAATATTCCGAGGCTTTAGGTTGCTATAGTCAATTTGATGTCTCAGGTTTTTTTGGAATATCATCCGCTTTGGACGTTTTGATGTTTCGTAGGAGTTGTGATCACAAGAGAAGAGTCATCAATTCTATCTCTGAATACGTATAGCTCGTAGTCAAAATCATGTTTTCACTAAATCTCCAAATATGTTATTGTTATACGAAGCTTTGTTATTACATATATGTGACTATCTAACAATATTCTACTATTTACCGTCTCTTGAATTGTATCTATTGATTACCTTATCACCCTTTCTAGGTTCTTTTCTACTAGCTATTACAGGTTACCATCTCTAAATAATACAATTGCCAAATTCTTTTTAAGGTTAAAAGCTATATAACGTGCCACACTGCAAGGTTGTCCACAGATCATCACAACCATCACCATTGCATTGATACCACAATAAATTTGTTGAAACAAAGATGTTGCCGTATAAAATTAAAACTATATCATATTTAGTTAAGAGCTTGAGCTCAACATCCCTTTGTCAAAAAAAAAAAAAGAGCTCAACATCTTTAAACAACAAGAAGATGCAAAAATCAAACAAAATTACTACAAATTAAATCTTGCAAAATCATATAAAAATCTACATAGTTTCATCAAAGCAGAAAGAAGTCACAAATATGTATCCAATTTTAGTTGCTATGTGAACATGTAACATCAGTTGGGGAAAACTTACATTTTTAATGAGTTTTTTACCTTCTTCTTTTTTTTGTTAAAGTATTATTTAAAAATATATATAAATAAGTTTTTACCTTTTTAAATAATTGATCATTTTTTTGCAAGGTATAATTCTATTTAAGATTTTGTTTGATTTCCATTATTGCGATGATTATTTATAGCTGATTTTTTAAGATCATACTATTATTTTTCTCACTTCGGTTTATATCGGTTTAAGTTAAACCAATAAATGTATGTCTAGATAACAAAGTTGATTACATGTGCTGGTTAAAGTTGAGGCTATTTTTGTAACTTCTTATCTGAGAGGATTTTTAATAAGTTTACGCCTCTCTCCTTTGTTCCTATCCTAAACGCGAACCCGTAACCCTAGCCGCCTTGGAAAATTTCCCAATTCTTTTTTTTGTTTTCAAACAAATTCGCTTAGATCCTCTCCTTGTTCCAGATCAATCTTCAAATCAATTGTAATTTTCTTCTTCTTCTTAATTTTATCTTTCGATTGATACCTGTTTTGATACCATCCTTTGATATCTTCAAATCTAGGGTTTTTTTCAATCGAGTTCTTGATTTTGATCACAAATCGATAGATCTGTTTAGGCGTTTTTCTGGGTATCGATTCTTTTCAACATCCCTGTATTAATTTCACGTTTTCCCCAAATTTTACTAACCCTAATTTGTTCGTCGTGAGTACCTTTTATATCGTTAGATCTGTAAAATTGATTTGGGGCTTTTGTTCCTCGTACTTGAAATTGATTGATTCTTTGGTTTTCGGACTCTTGATTTTGTGATTTTAGACGTGAATTGAAAAATCTAGGGTTAGTGTCGAATTTGGGGATTTTTTAATTTGGGGGAACAAATAATTCCTTTGACTTTTTGACTATAACTTAAAATTACACTAATACCCACATCTACCTTGAAACATCAAAAATCAATCATCGTTTGTCTCTCTCTAATTATGGAATTGTCCATATGTAACAAAACTTAACGAAAGTTATAAAGAAAGTTACTAAATTGACTTTGGTTTTTACCATTCAGGTTCTAAAACAAAAAAATGGGATTAAAGCGACCTTTTGATGCTGAAGAGATGCAAGAGTGCAATGCTAAGCATGCAAGACAGCTTACGTATAACAAACATGACCAGCTGAACCAGTTTGACGAAACTGATCCGTATCATCATCATGTTTCTTCTATGGAGAAGAAGACGACAGGTGTTTTAGGTAATAATGAAAACCTCTAATGCTAGAATTTAATATACTCTGTTCTGGTAAGTTTTTATCTTAAAGCAAGTGTTTTTAACTTTGGATGTTTTTTTTTGTTGTTGCAGTAGACGGTCTGAGTGATCTTTGTCGGAACCCGACGTGGACTAATGATGCAATTCATGTTGAGAAGGGTTTTGACTCGTCTGCACCATTTTCGTGGATCCCAATAACGGATTTGTGTCAGGAAGATTCTCAGTCTGGAGGGTCGACTCAGTCAGCTCTTTCTAATCAATCTTCTGAATCGGATTTCACCTGGAGGCCACTTTCACCAGTGGGAGACGTTTATTCTTGTCTGATGAATCAGCCACCTAGGAAACAAGTTCCTCTTGGGTCTAATCACCAGGCGGATATTCCTGAGTTTGTCCTTGATCGGTCAGAGGGTACTAACGGTGACTTGGAAGAGAAGGTAATGGGAAAGTGCATTATACCAATGCCTAACTCAGACCTTTGTGGAACTGGCCAAGGAAGAAAGGAATGTCTTTGCTCGGATAAATACTCCATTAGATGCGTGCAACGACATATCATGGAAGCCAGAGAGGGGATGGTTGAAAGGATTGGATACGAAAGGTTTCTGGAGTTGGGGTTGTGTGGAATGGGGGAGGAAGTTGCAAGCTTATGGACTGAAGACGAAGAAGATCTCTTTCATAGGGTTGTGTACTCTCATCCTTTTTCAGTGGGTCGTAACTTCTGGAGGCAATTAAAGGAAACGTTTCCTTCAAGAACCATGAAGGAATTTGTTAGTTACTACTTCAATGTCTTCATCTTGCGGAGACGAGGTGCTCAGAATCGGTTCAAAGCCCTAGACATCGACAGTGATGATGACGAGTGGCAAGTTGAATATAAGATTTTTTACAGCACCAAATCTTTAGATGAGGAAGAAGACAACAATGCAAATCGCTCCTCGTATGAAGATAACGAGGAAGAAGAAGAAGAAGAAGAAGAAGAAGAAGAAGAAGAAGAAGAAGAAACCAACAGCAGCGATGATGATGAAAAAGAAGACTCACCAAGTAACGATGCTCATTGTGTATATATGGATAAAGCTTCAAGAGACAGTGTTGGTGAGGAGGTAAACGTGGAAGACGACTCATGTTTGTCCTTCGAGTTACAAGACTCCAATTCGATCTTCAGTCACAACCCAATCGAAAACAGAGAGTGTCACAGATCTGGTGATGAGTCGTATAAGTATGATGATCAGAGACTTACATCAGATTGTTGGACCAAGAACAACGACCTTCTACCAACTTCCAACATCATTGAGGAAATATTTGGTCAAGAAGACTGGGAAGATAATGATGATGATAACTTGAAGGGGAAGTAGATGTAAAAAAAATAGTTTTCTCAATCCTCTTCCATGGATTTCTGCTAAGGTTTATTTTTTTTCCTATGTGAATTATTAAAAAAAGAATGCAGAAGTTTTCTCCTTGAAGTTTTTGTTGGTTTAGGTTGAAGAAGAAGAGACTTCCTGATTGATTTGACTCAGTAAAAAAAGCTATTAAGAATCCATGAACCTTTTTTGCTTTTTTTTTTGTTGTGTACATTATTTTGCTGTATAAAAGAAATGAACAAAGGAATGCTAAGTTATCCATGTGTTTGTATTAAACTAGTTTACACAATAACTTTTCCATAACACAGATGCAGTTGCCACGTTAAATTAAACCTGAACTTTTCCAACGTATGAGCATTTTTGGAAGACGAAGCCGTCGCGAAAGACGCATTGGATTCCGAATTTTACCGACTGATGGGATCAAAAATGGTCATGGGATGAACAAAACTTGTTCGATATGTTTTGGTCTTATAAAACTACAATCATGTTATGGTCTTAGACCATCATTAGTGGAGTAACCCATCATAGTTACTCCCACATTATTTAATTATGTAAATAATCATAAATTAAGTTAAGTAATTCTAAAAGAACCTAAGCAAAATCACTCTATTACTAGAAAACCCCAAAGAAGTTACTCAAACATTTAAATATTATTTTTTTAATTTTTGTTTATTAATCATCAAACTTTAATTATCTAAAATGATAAAACAATTATTTAAATTTTTATATTACACAAAATAGAAAACAATAAATTACAAACTTTAGAATATTAAACATATTTTACAAAATTCAGAAGAGTAAAATATTTTATAAAATTCAAAATATTAAACATATTAAACAGAATTTGGAATAAAATTTATTGTGCGGTTGCATTAAATTTTTGCCAGATATGCTCAATCAAGTCTTTTTGCAAAAGATCATGCACTTCTGTATCGTGAACATCATTTCGAATGCCCATCATATTATGTAGATTTGTTGGCGTATCTGTAGAATATGATAAATCCACATGAGAACTTCCGCTTCCTTCTCCGTGATGGAATTCTGTTGGATCGTAGAAATTGTAGTCATGTCGTTCGTCTTCCACTATCATGTTATGCAGGATGATAGATGCTCTCATTATTTTTCCTATTTTTCCTTTATCCCAAAAAAGTGTGGGATTCTTCACAATTGCAAATCGAGCTTTCAAGACTCCAAATGCACGCTCTACATCTTAACGACATTCTTCTTGCCATTGAGCAAATAGTTTTGCTTTTCGACCACGTGGAAGTGTAATAGATTGGATGAAAGTTGCCCATTTGGGATAGATACCGTCCGTGAGGTAGTACGCCATTTTGTATTGCCGTCCATTGACAACGTATCTAACTCTCGGAGCTCGGCCCTCTAGGATATCATCAAACACCGGGGAGCGGTCCAAGACGTTGATATCATTTAACGAACCCGGTGGTCCAAGAGAAAAAGGTTTGATTTTGTAATGAAAAATGTTTTGGCTTAATTTTAAATGGGTTTGAATATTTGAGAATATGAAATGATAATAAGAAGATTTGATGATAAGAAGAATCGAAAGATAAGAGAATACAAATGAGAAGAACATATAGCAAATGAGGTTGAACAAAACATTGTCATATTTAAGCATTCCAACAAACTAATCTCATAAGCTACACCTAATAAGTCAAATCGACACAAACATTTAACCATTCTAATCTCATAATCTACACCTAATAAGTCAAATCGACACAAACATCAAACCAAACCCTAAAATTCTACACGTAATAAGTCAAATCGACACAAATATTTAACCAATCTAACAATCAATGTGATTAATCCGAATCCCTACCAATTATCAACCACCCGAGCCTAATTACAAACACATGCAATCAATCGCATCTAACGATTTCGCCTAATTACAAACACATGAGAAACGAACCTTCTCCCTCCGATTAGTTGTGATTTGGACATCGCCGTTAGCTTAAGGGCACCACCAGAAACAGCCGCCGTCGTTGTCCCACCATATAGCAACCTCCACCGTCGTTTGTCGTGACAAACAAACCGTCGCTTCTAACGATTTCGCCGATCTGGATGCCATCGCCTCCGGGTGAACAACCAACCATAAGATCTAAGTCGAAAAAATCATAGGATTCGACGTGAATCCACTGATTTTTCCGATTTAAGAACATGTTTCGATTGTTCTCTCGCCGTTTCGATCGCCAGAGAAGAGAAAGAATGTCGAGAGGAAAGAAGAAGAAAATGGCGAAGAAAAAAAAATGCTTTTATATTGAAAAAACAACCTGTGAGAGACCGCCACGTTGTGTTCTTAAGGTGTTTCTTCTGATCCTTCCCACAGAAACGATTCTCTTGTGTTTGAATTATTATTGGGTTTTTTATTAAAAAATTGGGGCTCAATTTCAAGAGTAGCACTTACGGTAATCATGCTCTTATATATATGCAAAATTTGATATTTTAATTGTTATATAATTATAACAAAAAAATGTAAAGTGAATGTGATTTATTTTTGTGTATGAGTTTTTTTTTAAAATATAATTATAGTTTATAGTTACACCATGAAAGATATTCATTATTAATAATTTGTAACAGAAAATTCACGAAAAAAAATACATAGAGACATTAGATCTTAAACAACTTTTGCAAATAAAGTTTAAGTTATTTTTTTTTAAAGCTCCACGGTTATCTTATAAAACAGTGAATCGTCTCGATGCAATTCACCAAATAAACGGATATGTTATTTTTAGTTACATGAATAAGCAAAATGTGTCAAAGTTCAAAAAGCAAATAATTAGTAAATTACCATGGCGATGAAACGACATCGTTTGACGACGTAGTTTTGGAAGCTAATATTTTGTTCGGTCATTAGAAAGAGCCGTTACAATACTTTGGACACGTGGATTTGTTTAGAAAAAACTATCTCTTTCTCTCTCTCTCTCTCTGTATATGATTCCAATTAGGGTTTTTGATTCGTCCAATCTCTCTGCTCTTCTGCTTCTTTCATCTCCGGTCAAATCCGTTTACTCAGAGGGGTTCGACGCCACCGCATCATATACCGACGGAATTAATTCTCTACAAAAAGGTCCGTTTCTGATCTCTTCAATCCATCGCTCATCTCACGATTGTAGGTTTTTTTTTGGTTTTAAATGTCATAAGAATCTGGTGAATCTTATTCAATTTGTATCCTTACCGTTGATTGGGTATTTTATCTAATTAGGGGTTTTCGATTCTTCTTGTCTCTGTTCCTCGGCTTCTCCATCTCCGATCAAATCCACTTTTACCACAAAGGTTCTACGGATCTGATTTGTCGCCCAAGTCTTCTACTAGCAAGCAGGTCATGAGTACTTTCTTTTCTTATCTCCTCAATTCCTAATCTCACGAGTTTATGCTGGTTCTTATAATATTTTTGAAAACGATGTGCTTGCTTCATGAACGACATGATCAAAATTTCAACATACATTTCAATTGTTTATTGTCGATCATTTACTTGGATCAGTATTGATTATGTAACTTGATTTTGTGACTATAATGTTAAAGAGTGAGTTAGCCTTTTTCACAACATATGTGTTTGTTTTGTTTAGGTTCTGATTACGATTTTTTGGTGTTACCAAAAAGAGTACGAGTTACATAGATCCATTGCTAATTTTAGTTTTACTTCGACATATAAATTGATTCTGTAACACTTGATTTTGAGATTATTATGTCAGAAAGTTAGTTTTTTTTTTTTACAATATATTTGTATTTTCTTGTGTATGTGTTATATGCATCTTTTGGTCGAGATATAGCTGGACAATGGTTTTTAGTCTAGTTTAGTATTGTCATGGACTTAATTTGTTATGCTGAAACTGACTAATGGTTCATTCCTGAGATAGATATGGCTCAGTACTCTGATGATATCTTTTATTTAACATATGAACAGGCTGTTGGACCATCCAACCCTCTGAAACCAAGGGAGCAAAGCAAATGGAAAAGGTTAGATTTGGTGTTGTGTGTGTACTGATCTATAGTTTAACATTTATGCATTTATGAATCATATATATTTCGTTACATAAGATGATGTCAAAATGTTCTCAAGTTCGATTTTTGATTATTTTTCAGATTCTTGGTTTCATTTCGGTGTTGCCCCTAGTTGCCTATTCTAATGTTGGGACATGAATAAGAAATGGGTTGATGATGGGTAGTGCATGAAATGAGGTAATTTAAATTACCTCTTTACAAGTCCCGTGTTGCCTATTCAAATGCCTCGGCTCGGTATTAGACTTTTCTTATGATGAGTCTACAAATCAGAGATGGAATGATGGTGCATGAAATGAGGTAATTTAAATTACCTCTTTACAAGTCCCGTGTTGCCTATTCAAATGCCTCGGCTTGGTATTAGACTTTTCTTATGATGAGTCTACAAATCAGAGATGGAATGATGGTGGTGCGTGAGTGAGAAAATCTGGCTCGGTATTAGACTCTTCTTATGATGAGTCTACAAATCAGAGATGGAATGATGGTTAGTGCATGTGAGAAACTCTGTCTCGTGTTGCCTTTTCAAATGCCTCCGGCTTGGGTTTGAGACTCTTGTTATGATGAGTCTGAAAAATAGAAATGGATTGATGGTAGTGCATGAAATGAGGTAATTTAAATTACCTCTATACCAGTCCCTTATTGCTTATTCAAATGCCTCGGCTTTGTTTGAGACTCTTCTTATGATGAGTCTACAAATCAAAAGTGGAATGATGATGGTGCGTGAGTGAGAAACTCTGTCCTGTGTTGCCTATTCAAATGCCTCGGCTCGGTATTAGACTCTTCTTATGATGAGTCTACAAATGGAATGATGGTTATTGCATGTGAGAAACTCTGTCTCTTGTTGCCTTTTCAAATGTCTCGGCTTGGGTTTGAGACTCTTGTTATGATGAGTCTGAAAATAATAAATGGATTGATGGTAGTGCATGAAATGAGGTAATTTAAATTACCTCTTTACCAGTCCCTTATTGCTTATTCAAATGCCTCGGCTTGGTTTGAGACTCTTCTTATGATGAGTCTACAAATCAAAAGTGGAATGATGGTGGTGCGTCAGTGAGAAACTCTGTTCCGTGTTGCCTTTCAAATGCTTCGGCTCTGGTCTAAGACTCTTATTATGAGTCCGAAAGAACTGGATCGATGGTAGTGCATGAAATGAGGTACCTCTTTACAAGTCCCGTGTTGCCTATTCAAATGCCTCTGCTCAGGTATTAGACTCTTCTTATGATGAGTCTACCAATTAGAAGTGGAATGATGGTGGTGCGTGACTGATAACTCTGTTCCGTGTTGCCTTTCAAATGCCTCGGCTCGGGTTTAAGACTCTTATTATGATGATGGGTCTGCAAAATAGAAATGTATTGATGGTAGTGCATGAAATGAGGTAATTTAAATTACCTCTTCATCAGTCCCGTGTTGCCCATTCAAATGCCTCGGTTCGGTTTTAGATTCTTCTTATGATGAGTCTATAAATCAGAGAAGGAATGATGGTGGTGCAATGAGTGAAAAACTTTGTCCCGTGTTGCATGGTAGTGCATGAGTGAGAAACTCTGTCCCGTGTTGCCTTTTAAATGCCTCGACTCAGGTCTAAGACTTATTATGATGATGGGTCTGCAAAATAGAAATGTATTGATGGTAGTGCATGAAATGAGGTAATTTAAATTACCTCTTTACCAGTCCCGTGTTGCCTATTCAAATGCCTCGGTTCGGTTTTAGATTCTTCTTATGATGAGTCTATAAATCAGAGAAGGAATGATGGTGGTGCAATGAGTGAAAACCTTTGTCCCGTGTTGCCTTTCAAATGCCTCGGCTCTGGTCTAAGACTTGTTATGATGAGTCTGAAATGGATTGATGGTAGTGCATGAGTGAGAAACTTTGTCCCGTGTTGCCTTTTAAATAAATGCCTCGACTCAGGTCTAAGACTTGTTATGATGAGTCTGAAAATCTGAGATGGAATGATGGTAGTGCATGAGTGAGAAACTTTGTCCCGTGTTGCCTTTTAAATAAATGCCTCGACTCAGGTCTAAGACTTGTTATGATGAGTCTGAAAATCTGAGATGGAATGATGGTAGTGCATGAGTGAGATACTCTGTCCCGTGTTGCCTTTTAAATGCCTCGACTCAGGTCTAAGACTTGTTATGATGAGTCTGTTAATTTGAGATGGAATGATGATAGTGCATGAGTGAGATACTCTGTGTCCCGTGTTGCCTTTCATATGCCTCGACTCAGGTCTAAGACTTGTTATGATGAGTCTGAAAACCAGAAATGGATTGATGGTAGTGCATGAAATGAGGTAATTTAAATTACCTCTTTACCAGTCTCGTGTTGCCTTTTCAAATGCCTCGGCTCGGTTTGACACTCTTCTTACTTGATGATGGGTCTGTAAATCAAAAGTGGAATGATGGTGGTGCGTGAGTGAGAAACTCTGTTCCATGTTGCCTTTCAAATGCCTCGACATGGATTTAGATTCTTCTTGCGATGGGTAAGAAATTTTGTCACCTGTTATTTCCTTACATGAGGTAATGATGTAATTAATTAATTGTTTGGTATTGCATTGAAGAATATTGTAAGTAAGTTGTATAGTAAATTATATAACAATGTGTACAACAATATTTGTTTTCAATGACTATTAATCTATTATTAATATTTTCACTTTTGCAGGGTGGTAGCTACGGATCTGGATATATTTTTTGTCAGGTTGGTTGATAGTGATGATGTTTCAGCAGATATTAGTTAGTTGTATGTCTCGGCAGATATTAGTTAGTTGTATTGGTTGAGAATCTTATATAGTAGTTTAACTCAGCTGATTATATGCGTTAATCAGGATATTACTTCTGCGATGGATTTGGAGCTTGAAAAAGATCAGTTGGTTTTAAGCACATTTGAGAATATCAGAAGTAAGCATTTCTTTCTGATCTCTCTCTTTCCTTTCATACGTTTGTTTCTGTCAATGGTTTCTTTCCAAAATCCATAGCCAATACAGATTAGTTTCTGGTCCCATTATATAATAGTACGCAGGGAAGAAGAAAAATAATAGAGTTGTTACGAAGCAAATTGTTATGTATCCTTACCGTCTATTTGAGGCACATACCTCAGCAAAAAAGGATTGTAAAGAATTAATTACTGTTCTTGAATTTTACACAGGTTTGAGCAAATAAGAATTACAAGCAATTCTTCCTCAGGTTGGTTGATTGATACTGATCATAATGATCAATTTGGTTGTTGTATGTATCTCAGAGAAGAAACTAACTGGTGTGTTGAGTGAAATTCTTAGCTTACTACTAAAATAAGATCGTCAACTGATTATATTGCTGACTCTATTTTATTGCAACACGACCAGGTGATGTGACATTTGATGAGGTATTGAACTCTACTGATTTTTATAAAAAGCAAAATCAATAGATCTAAGATCAGATATAAGAATATGTTTGCAAGCTGGTTATTGTGTGTTCTTTTTTTTTTCATCAATGGGTTAGATTTTCATCGAGAAAGCTTAGTCAATTTGAAACTGAAACTTGCTTCCTTGCAGAACACAAGGATCGAGCTATATACATAAGGTATAAAACAAAATTGAGATGTCATCTCGTTGTTTTTGTAGCATTTACTTTCTCAGGTCTTTATGGGAAGACATGATATAAGCATTGCTTATGCTTCTAGATGAATTAACTCTCCTATATAATTGGATATATATCTTTTTGTTTTGCCCTTAGAAAGAAAAGGGAGCTAAAAACTCCCAATATACCTGATTTGGTTTGGTCAGAGTCTAAGAAATGGGAATATTGGAGACTCTGAGTCTCTGAGCTACACTGCGAATGGCCCTAGAAACAACAAACATGGACACACTATTTTCTTTTTTATCAATTTGACATTGAAAACGTTTTCATCCAAAAGTCATTGAGCTTCTTTTGCATAAACTTGGCGATGATGATTCAAGATAGTCAACTTGGTCGTGAAATATTTTTCTATCTAGCCAATAACTGGTTTTCGTATTGGATTTTTTACAAATAGTTTTAACATGAAAGTTTTTTGTTTTTGTTTTGGTAACAGGTTATTTTAACATGAAAGTTTCTCAAAAGATATTTTAGATTGTTAAAAAGTAAAAATTAAATTGAAAAATGTCAACAGGGAAATATTTGCAAATAGTTTTTAACATGAAAGTGTCTCAAAAAGGGATTTTAGACTATTAAAAAGTAAAAATCAAATTGAAAAATGTCAACAGAGTAATATTTGGGAGATTCATATATTGTTGATTTTTTATGATTTTTTTCAAAGTGGATGTTGAATACTCAATTAAGTTTGGTTTTTCAACAATTACTAATTTATATTTGGTTAAACATATACTGATTGGTTTAGTTCAATTTTAGCTTAATTTAATTGAAAACCGGATGAATTTTCAAGTTTAGTACGTTGGTTTAAAACGTTTTAATTTTAGGTTAAGTCAAACCTTGATTTTGACTTTGACTAGACCCAGGTTCATTCATCATATTCATTATTCAGTGTTTAAGGAATATGAAACCGTTTGGATATGATGTCTGGTTCAAATGTCTTGTAAATTGAGTGCAACATTTGTTAGTTGTTACTGTTAATGGACGTATTTGCATAGTGATCATTTTGACCCGATGGTGTGTTTAGTCTAAGGAGTGATTAAGTAATCGAATCGAATATTGAAGGTACATTGATATTAAAATGTTTTCTTCACCATTGCTTGCTTTGTAATTTTAACTAATCTAATTCACATGATGAACATAACAACAACAACAACAAAAACATTTTTTACTACTTGGATCTAACTCCAGTTTCTTTCTTTCCACGACTAAAAAACCCGATAAAATACCCCAACATCACTCTTAAAAGCATCACAGTTGCTTTGTCTGCAAGATCATATACCAAATAACAAGATGAACAGGGTTTCATTGCCAACGTTTACGTACAACCACAAGTGTTGTTAGTTGTTACTAATTAGACAAAAACCTTTAGCTATGAACATGTACCCATAAAGCAACCGTCACATTGTATCCAGGAACCTTATCTTTTTTTTTTAGTACATTATTATTATTTGATTTAAATTATTTTGCTGTAAAAAAAAAGGTAAATTCTCAAAAATAGCACCAAAATAAGTTTTTTTTTTCAAATTTAGCATAATATCTCTATAATTCCAAAAATAGCACCAATTAATTTTTCAAAATTAAATCATAAATTCAAAATACTAAACCAACCCTTCAAAATTATACCCTAAATGTGAAATTGAGAACTCAAACCTAAAAAAGAAATTCTAAAAATTAATTTTAAATATTTTAATGTGTTAAATAGTGCTATTTTTAGAAATTTTTAGAATGTGTGATATAGTTGTCTATAAAAATTGTTTTAGTACTACTTTAGGGTATTTCTTAAAAACAAATGAACAAAGGAATGCTAAATTATCCATGTTTTTGTATTAAACTAATTTACGAAATAACACACATAACTTTTTCAACGTATGAGCATGAAATTTTTAGGAAGGTAGATGGGACATGGTTGAACATGAAATGGATCTTTACAAGGTTAATGAATGTATCTCCATAATCAAAGCTATATGAATTCGTCTTTTCTTAAACAACGAGTTCCTTAGAATAAACACTAGGATCATTCATGTCAAATGATCACTATGAAGACGACACATTCATGTCAAACCATTCCGTGCTTTGTAATTTTAATGAAATTCACATAATGAACATAACAACAACAACGTTTTACACTTGGATCCAACTCCAGATTCTTTCTTTCCACGACAAAAATTCCCATAAAATACCCCAAAATCGCTCCCAAAACCATCACACTTGCTCCTCCAATGTACCGCAAGACTGCAAGATCAGATACCCAATTACAAGATAAAGAGGGTTTCCTTGCCAACGTTTACCACAAGTCTTGTTACTAATTGGACAAAACCCGTAAAACAACCGTCACTCTGTTCTTCAAAACAAATGGTTCCAAATACCCAATCATCTTCTGTCTTATCCCAACATCTCTGATCTTCCTTCTTGTAGTGTAACGTAGGTCTATGCCCTTGTACAACAACAAACGGTGTCTTGCTCCTATTAAAAGCCTGATAGACCTCACCAGATTTACGTGAGGAAGAAGACAGCACGTGCGAAGTCTAACATTGGCACGTGCGAGTCAACTGAGTAAAGTAGCCGTTGGATCAGCTAATAAGAGGATGAAGAGGATGTTCACGCGTGTTCAAGTAAGGAAATATCTGCAACAAACCGCCTCACTATTTCTATAAAACAAGAGAAGCTTTCTATTGGGTTTTAATGCAGGATAGACGCCCCATTGCTTTCTTCAGTCACGGTCTCACGGATAAGGAACAATCCAAGCCAGTGTATGAACGGGAATTGATGGCGATCGTCCTTGCTGTTCAGAAATGGAAACACTATCTCTTGGGACGCCGTTTTGTGGTTCATACGGATCAAAAGAGCCTCAAGTTTCTGCTGGAACAACATGAGGTTACCATGGATTATCAGAAGTGGCTGATCAAACTTCTTCCTTATGAGTTCGAAATTTTATACAAGCCTGGGATTGATAACAAGGCGGCGGATGGGTTGTCCCGTATCTCCCATACTCCGGTACTAGTCTCCACGCTCGGTTTGTTTGCATTAACAGTCCCCACCAGCTTACATCTGCAGGACATTTACAAGGAAATCGACACCAGCGTCGACCTGCAACGTTTGTTGAAGAAAGATCCGCAGGTTTTGGCCTCCCAAGGATATGATGTTAGGGACGGAAAACTTTGGCACAGGAATAGGCTACTTCTCTCGCCTCACTCAAAATTCATTCCTCTCATTCTGTCCACATTCCATGACAGCAACTTTGGTGGTCATTCAGGCGTCCTTAAGACTTTGAAGCGCATACAGCTATCATTTCATTGGCGGGGCATGCTCAAAGATGTGCAACGATATGTCGCTGAATGTGAGGTTTGCCAGACTCATAAGACGTCCACCCTTTCCCCTGCGGGTCTCTTACAACCGTTGCCCATTCCTGCTCGTATCTGGGAAGAGGTGAGTATGGACTTTGTTGAAGGTCTTCCCATGTCGCATGGCGTTAATGTTATCTTGGTAGTCGTTGACCGCCTGAGTAAGTATGGACACTTTGTGGGCCTCCGTCATCCCTTCTCTACTACTGATGTCGCTCATAAGTTCATTCAAGAGGTTGTGCGTCTTCACGGGTTCCCAGCTGCTATTGTCTCCGACAGAGACCGTATTTTTCTCAGCACCTTCTGGCGTGACTGTTTCAAGCAGGCGGGTACAACTCTGAAATATAGCACGGCTTTCCACCCTCAGACAGATGGTCAAACCGAGGTCCTCAACCGATGTCTGGAAACGTACTTACGGAGTTTTGCATCCGCTCATCCTCGTTCCTGGGCTAAGTTCCTTCCTTGGGCGGAACTGTGGTACAACACGTCATTTCACACGTCGTTGCAGTCCACTCCGTTTCAGGTGGTTTATGGACGTGAGCCACCTCCTCTGTTACCTTATGAACAGCGCTCTACCCAGAACTTTGAGTTGGAAAAGATGTTGTTGGAAAGAGACACTATGTTAACCGCAATAAAGTCGCATTTGCTTCACGCCCAACAACTGATGAAGAACAACGCTGACAAGCACCGCCGGGACGTTGAGTTCGCCGTTAACTCTTGGGTTTATCTCAAACTGCGTCCTTACCGTCAGCAATCAGTGGTTAAACGCATCTGTCAGAAGCTTGCTGCTAAGTATTATGGTCCTTTTCAGTTCATCGAACGTGTTGGTAAAGCTGCTTACCGTCTTCAGCTGCCCCCGTCGTCTAAGATCCACCCAGTGTTTCATGTATCGCAGCTTAAGCAGGTTTTGGGTTCTCACCACCAGGTCTTGCCCTTACCCACTTCCTTCTACGACAATGATGAAGTTGTTCTCACACCTGAGGGCGTGACCGCTACTCGATACAATCCGCAAGGACAGTTGGAAGCTCTGGTCTCTTGGCAGGGCCTTCCTCCGCACGAGGCCACGTGGGAGAACTTCAAGGAGTTGCAGCGTCAGTTTCCTTCTCTGTCGCTTGAGGACAAGCTTGTTTGTGAAGGGGGGGTTATTGATAGACCTCACCAGGTTTACGTGAGGAAGAAGACTGCACGTGCGAAGTCTAACATTGGCACGTGCGAGTCAACTGAGTAAAGTAGCCGTTGGATCAGCTAATAAGAAGATGAAGAGGATGTTCACGCGTGTTCAAGTAAGGAAAATATCTGCAACAAACCGCCTCACTATTTCTATAAAACAAGAGAAGCTTTCTATTGGGATTTTTATGCAAGATTGATGTGCAATTTCTCCTGCGTGAGATCTAAGGTAAGTGATTTAGATAAGATGATGATCTAATCACATACTTGTATATCGATTGAGCTGAATATTTACCGATATCCCTTTACAGTCTTAACAAAGCCTTGATGTTCTGATCTTGTAAGTTATAGTTTCTGGATCTTGGAAGCTTTAGGTTATATATATTTTTTCTGTTCGTTTGCTCTGTCACATAGGCCAAAGCCTCTGTATCTACTCTCTACCTTTCGTTGATAAACGGTTGCTCTTCCTCTTTATCTTTTTCTGTGTATAAGCTTTAGGTTGTGCGTGGTTGTGTGAGACGTATGTTAAAAGACATTTTTTTTTTTGGATATCGGAGACTCCCATGAGATGTTGGACCAAGAACAACAATCTTTTACTAACTTTAAAGTTTAAACATCATTGAGGAGAAATTTGGAAAGTAAACGGTGATAACTTGAAGAAGAAGTAAATGGAAACTTCTTCTTTTTTTCCATTCTGGCATTTTGCATGAACCAACCCTTATTTTCGTGGCTTTTATTGGAAATAAAATTTATCATATGTAGCCACTTATTTTTTCTTACCCAAATTTTGTCACATATGTACATAAATTCTAGGGTGTTCTAAATTCTACTTATAAACCGCCGCAAAAAATAAAGAAAGCAAAAAGCTAACCTTACAATACGGCTGTCTCGCTAATATCGTCAATGCATGTCACCACCGGAAAAGAATATGAAGATGAAGAAGAAGAAGCCGTCGCCGAGGCTGCAATCGATCCCAAATCCTTCACTTCCTCATGATTTGCTGTTGAGCATCGTTGCACGCGTCTCAAGAGTGTACTATCCGATTCTATATCTCGTCTCCAAGAGCTTTAGATCTCTCCTAGCTTCACCGGAGCTATACAAGACCCGGTCACTCTTAGGCTGCACCGAGAGTTGTCTCTATGTGTGTTCACGGTTTGGTACGAACACTAGCTGGTTAACCCTCTGTCGGAAGCCTGACCAAACCCTAACCAATGACACGACTAAGAGTAAGGAGAACTCAAGTGGGTATGTTTTGATTAGAGTCCCAATCCTACATTCTCCTCCTTGCCACTCCGCCTCGAGTCTCGTGGCTGTTGGTTCTAATATCTATAACATTGCCGGATCCAACTACCTAGAACCCTCCTCTAGCGTCTCGATTCTGGATTGTCGGTCTCACACGTGGCACGAGGCACCAAGCTTGCGAGATGGGCTATTTTCGGTTTCTGCTAGTGTCCTTGATCGAAAGATAAACGTGGCAGGAAGTTTCAGAGATAGTGATTCCAAATCATTGGAGAACTTGTTTGAGGTGTTCGACACTGATATACAAAATTTGGGATCCTGAGCCCCCCCCCCCCCCCCTTGCAGCAAGAAAAATGGGTTATTTTACCCTTGCAAAACCACATGTTTTGACGGAAAGTTCCATGTGGCACCGATTTACAGTCAGAGAACGGCGTTTGCTTGCAATTCTGAGGAAGGTAGATGGGACATGGTTAAACATGACATGGATCTTTACAATGTTTCAGCTTCTTGCGAGATAGAGAATGTTTTGTACGGTTGGACTGATGATGAGTTTAAATGGTATGACACTAAGTCTAAATGATATGACACTAAGGCAAGGATGTTAGTGTCAGGGATGTGGAGAGATTTGAAAGGTTTGGTAGGATTACCCAAGCTTTGCTCTCGTAACAATGTTAAATTGGCTAATTATGGTGGAAAGATAGCGGTTATGTGGGAGGAGGCTTTGCCTTGTCATGAAGCTGATAGTGGCTATAAGAATATGATTCGGTGTGCAGAGATTACGCTTGAAAGGCGCGGAAATCGTTAAATTTGGGGGATTGTTGAATGCTTTGGTGATGTGCTTACAGTCCCTAGAAGGTATTTTTTGGAGAAGGTTCTTGCTGTTACTCTTTGATAGATGGCGACACGTCACAAGACTTGAAACGTGTGTTCTTTTGGGTGTAAATGTAATGCAAAATGTTGAGGAATGAGTTATCTCTTTTGTGTTCAAAAAAATGTCTGAAGCAAAAAAATAGTAATGTTGCTAAGCTTTTTATATGGCACCTGACCTCGTAAGATATAGTATAAGAATGCTATACAAACCTGTGTGTGGCAAACAAACAAACAAAAACAAATCAGTTGAATCACGTCTCCTCGGTTTTCATTTGGATCCAACTACCATTAGATGATCCAACTCCAGATTCTCTCTTTTTACGACTAAAGAAACCAACAAAATACCCCAAAATCCCTCCCAAAACCATCACACTTGCTCCTTCAATGTACCACAAGACCGCAATATCAGATTCAGATCCAAAGCTGTCGTCTTTACCATCATCATCACTACCGCTAATGACTTCCCCTGAAGCCAAAATCTCAACCACATCATGAACTTCTCCGTCATGGTTTCCCACGTAGGAAAGAGTGAGTCTTTCCTTATTAGCAACCAAACGAGTGTACCCAAACTCGCCTCCACGGTACATTGAGTTTGCAGGTTGAGGAAATATCGGGACATCCTGGTGATTAGGTCTCGGTTCCCATGTAGGTTGCGTATCTTTACCAGCCATACCAATCACAAGATGAACAGGGCTTCCTTGCCAACGTTCACCACAAGTGTTGTTACTAATGGGACAAAACCTTTCGTAATTATGAACATGTCCCCATAAAGCAACCGTCACATTGTTCTTCACTAACAAAGGTTCCAAATGCTCTATCATCCTCTGTCTTATCTCAGCATCTCTAATCTTCCTACTCGTAGTGTACATCGGTCTATGCCCTTGTAACACAACAAACGGTGTCTTGCTCCTATTCACAGACTCTAGATCACTCTTCAAAAAGCTATACTGCTTCCCTCCTTTAAGAAACTCAGTCTCTGTCGAAATATAAACGAAATGAACCGAACCCATATCATAAGAATAGTAAAGGTTCCGAGTTTGAGGAGGTCCCTGAACCATACCCGTGGCTTCAGATGAATTACCAGGCATGTTGAACTTAACACTATACGGTACACCACATTCACCACCACTATCTTTACCATAAATATAAGCAGACCAATCTGGTTTCCAAGGCTGGTTAGGCCAATCATACTCATGGTTACCTATACACACATGGTATGGTACTCTAGAAGCAATTGGCTCAATCTGAGCAAAGAACTCATCCCAAATCCACGAGTAACCTTTCGCGTAACTTATATCTCCAATGTGAGATACAACCGCTGCCTTATCATCACCTAAAGCTTCAATGTCTCTTAGAATCCACTTCACAGTTAATAAACTCTCATCTTCACCACGTATGAATGTTCTGTAAGGTGTAGAACAACCCATATCTCCAAACATGAAAGCTAAAGTTTCTTCTGAGCTCTCGTTTCTTGAAACAAAGCTATGGACTTCACTCCATCCTTTCAAATCACTCCCAACCTGATTTAAGGAATTCAAAGTTTGTTTCAAAAACTCAAATCTTTTGATTCGAAACAACACTTAAAGATTCGATTTTTACCTGATAAAAGTAGTTAATCCCTTGTTTCAGATCCTTCATCACAGCGTCAAAGGTCCAACCTGGATCTCTCCATCCGATTGTCGTATTCGCTGGCGCGTGACACATATGTTCTCTCTCGTACCTAACTCCACGCGCCACCGCGACGTTATCGAGCTTCTCCTTAACCTCACCGTATCGAGCTTCTCGTTCCTCTCCATCTCCGGTTACAAACATCACTCTCATCTCGTTGGTATTATCTGTGTAACCCAAATGAATCTGCTCCGGTCGGTTAGCGGAGAACCGGAAATTTAACTGGTTTGATTCGGTTAAAAGATGGCGGGTTCCGGGTAACGGGTTGTGATCATGGTCTAGGTGTTTCGGGTTGATCTCGGATTGGGTCCAACGAAAGATCCGGAAAGTGTAATTTGATCTGAGATTGGTTAAGGGAAGTGAAATCGAACCCGACCCGGATTGCCAATCGGGCGAATCGGATAAGAATTTGTAGCCGATGAAGTGATCGTGACGAGATTCCGGCGGTGAGTAGATTCCTAACCAATCGAGATCGGACGGTGACTCGACGCCGGACCATTTGATTACGACTGTGTCGCCGGATCGGTTTAATGTTTGGGGAGAGAATGAGATCGTGGGTTTTGAATAAACAGAGGAGGTGATGAAGATGAAGAAGAAGAAGAGAGAGTAAACGGCGATCATGATGACGGTGGCTGACACGGCGGAGGATGGTCGTTAGTCAAAAAAGTCAACGTTTTTATTTATGAGTTTTAGTTTGGTTTGGTTTTTTGTGTGGGGTTTAGAAGAGTTTTGAGTTATTATGAAGTCATTGTTTTCAAAGACTTTGGAACCAAACTTGATTTATGACTTTGCAACCAAACTTGATTTATGAGTTATGACTATTGATTGAACTTAAAAAAATCTATGCTATTTTTTTAGAATAAAATAAAAATATTATGGTATGAAACTATTAATCAATTTCTAAATTTTACATTTTTTTGGTTTTAATATTTATCAACTAGTCTCATTGTTAAATCAAAACATGAATTTTTCTTTAGTTTTGCAAGTGTTTTAGAATATGCTTAATGGAATAAGTTGTGTCTGTTTCAGACGCAAATGTTTGGTATAACACAATTAAAAGCACAAAATTAAGAGTGAATCAAAAGCACAAATTAGTAAGGTGAAATAATGGAACAGGGGAGATTCAAAGGGGTGACCTGAGAACACAAACTCAATGGTTTTCAAATAGGAATGTAAAGAAACCAGAGGATCTGTGTTCTCATGACACGCCTTTGATATTACACCTCCTGTTGATTTCTCTTATCTTCTCCATACTTACTTTTAAGTTCCACTCTTTTATTTCACATAAATAATAAGTTTCACCATATACAAATTTATACGGTTCAGTTTCTTCTTCTTATTGGTCTTAGATTTTTTTGTTCACTTGTGTTCTGTCATAATAATGTGGTCATCTTGTTGATAAAAAAAACATTAAGAAAGTGTGGTCATCTTTACCACATCCTTTTCTCATTCACCCACGACATCGTTTTTCAAATAGAGATGATTCAAACAGAGCTGGGCTCAACAAATTATATAAGTGGGCAGTTAATACAGGCTTCTCAACTGATAGGCCTAGCCATCATTCCTCTAACGTACGCTATTACGATTTAAATTGTTTAATTACTCTGCCGACAAAATCATAAATTGGTCAAGAATTGGATAGACTAAGGTTAGGTGGCATGAGGACCCTTTTCTCCGTGCCACTCATCAAACCGTCAACCAATCCATAATTTTAAGTGTAGTATTGCTCTACACTACACATTTATGATCTAGAATCCAAGATTATACTAGCATTTATGTAGGTATAGGTATGATCAAGAATCAAATAAATTCACCAATGGTCGACAAAACGTAGATGTAATGATCTAGAATCAAACTTAAGCAAGACCGGTTCTGAAGGTCGAGCTTGTACGAAATGGTCAAAATGTAACTAAGCATTTATGTAATAAAATACACCAAGAACAAAAAAAAGAGCCGTATAATTCACACCATTAAAAGTAGATCTATGGCGTTAGAAGCGTGACTATAAATATCCCATTATCTAGTGGATAAAGATAAAAGGGAACAAACATAAAACTAGTGGACAAAAAAATAAAGAAAAACACTAATTTCTGAATTTTCAATAAATACCCTACGCATAACTTTGTTATTGTTACATTTTCCAATTTCAAGACAAGAAAAAACTTTTTTCTTTAAGACAAAAGAAAGATGGATTTCTTCACGGATCAAGTAAAGAAGAAGTTCTCCGACAAGAAACCGGAGAGCTCGGATCCGGAGCCCAACCACAACAAGAACAAACCAGATCACACCGAGCCAACTACACATAAACCGGTCTCTAACACCGATCCAACAGCACATAGGCCAGCTTCCAACGCTGAGCTCATGGCTAGTGCCAAGATCGTGGCCGAAGCTGCTCAAGCCGCTGCTCGTAACGAGTCAGACAAGCTTGACAAAGCAAAAGTCGCCGGAGCCACCGCTGATATCCTTGACGCCGCTTCTAGATATGGTAAGCTCGATGAAAAGAGCGGTGTTGGTCAGTACCTCGAAAAGGCGGAACAATATCTCCACAAGTACGAAACTTCCCACTCTCACTCCTCCGGCGGCGGAAGCCACGGTACTGCTGGCACAGGTGGAAGCCACGGTGGTGTTGCAACCGGGGGAAGCCACGGCGGTGTTGGAACCGGGGGAAGCCACGGTGGTGGAACTGGAGCACCGGCGTCTAAGAAAGAAGATGAGAAGTCAGGAGGTGGCCATGGGTTTGGAGATTATGCTAAGATGGCTCAAGGTTTCATGAAGTGATCGATTAACGTTTAATTAGTAGAGTAAAAATAATGATGTCAGTAATTATCTTCTATAATTACTTTTAGTAAGCAGTTTTTTTATGAATTAGTCACTGTTGGATACTTGGATTTGTGTATGGTTGAGGAACATTATGATGATGTTAAGTACTTTCTCAATTTCTTGGTATTTTTTCTTGTGTTCTTAAGGATATAAATTTTTAACTATTTAATGCATTTTTTTATAATTTAATGAAACAGATCTTCAAATACTAAAAAATATTCAAAGATCTTAGTTTAGTTAGAGAGGTGGAGTGATGCATGGAATTGGACCAAACCAAGAAGGGTAGACTGAGAAGTGGCTTGAGCAGAACGTGTAAATATGATGCGAGTAGGAGGCGTCTGATCAAGACCGCCTCGCAGGCTTGCATACGCTTCTTTTAATCAAAGCTTTGTTTTGTTTTTGTAATCATGTCTCAGTACTCTTCTTATTAAGTTTAAGGTTCAAGGAGAATTAATGAATTTTCCTATCAAGACCTTCAAGGCTTACAGTTAGTTCTGATGATTTCTCACAAGAAACCGCCAAAAATAAACAAAACAAAAAAAAGTAAAAGAGGGCTCACATTTCTACTACACCTCCCCTAATTACGTGACAAAATTTGGTTGCTTATTTGCTCCTCCTGAAATAGGAGAATTCAATCATATGGGCGACCTAACTTCTTCCTCGAGTCCAATTAATTCTATAACTCTCTGCACCTCCTCAACGATTTCCTTGACAGAATCGGATTCAACGCTGCCAAAAAATTGTATCAATCAAACATCCTTTCATACATTTCATAATTTGAGCACATAAGACAAATATATAGTTGAGAGTGGACACTGGACAATACCTGTTGTCTCCTAAAGACAAACCCATCTTATTGGTAATACCCTCCAAGGCTTCTTTCCATTTCTTGATCTGATCTCCACTAGAAGCTTCGGCTAGCCTCCAGAAATTTTTACCGAACTCACTGTCACCTGTTTGTTTTCTAACGTCCCTTGCCTCCACCTTGTAGAATATTGGAATGACTCTGAGCTTTCCTAGATCCGCAAGTTTGTTCATCTTCACCAACTCATCCATACACCACCTAGATTCTGGATATCTACATTTAAGAAAATGACTATGATTCTTGAGTCTTATGTATACATACATACACCTCTAAAGTAGAGATTGAGAAGTACGTGAAAGAATAGTATACAAACCTAGTAGAGAAGATTGCGAGTGCAATGCTGGACTCTTCGATTCTTACAAATAGATTTTTAAGGTCTTTGCCTCGCTGCTCGTATTTGTCTACGAACAACTTGATGTTGTGCCTCTCCAAGGCATCACCGAGGTGACTGACAAAGTTGTAGCGCAGTTCCTCTCCCCGGAAATTCAAGAACACTTGATGGACCTTCTTAGCCGGAGGAGAGACCGTCAGATATGAAACGAACAAGGAATGGAAAGTTGTGAAATGACGAATTAGAAATGTGGCCCTGTTTGTTTGCGTTTGGCCTGAAATGGACGAGGACGAATTCGAGTTCGTTTGAACATTACTGAAGCAGCGACAGGACTCACAGAGGCCAATGGTATTTGTTATCTTTGAGTTTTCTAGAGTGACTGATGATATGATTTTGCCAGTGAGAGCCAGCAAGAGGATGATGCCTAGGATCAAGTTGTTGAGATAGGTATACGGTGGTTTCTTGCGGTTCGTATCTATAGCTTCCTCTGTAATAAATAACCCCTGAAAAGGAAATCAATATCATCTTTATAAGTCCAACCAACGCATGTTAGAGCTTATATAAGATTCAAGTATCCACAAAATGAAACATATAACAGAGCAAATTAGTCAAAAAAACCTTCGCATTAGGAGGACAGTTGTTGTCACTGATAACCGTGTTTGGGGCCAATACCTCCTCACACGGCGGAGAGAGTTCTTCATCAGGACCAGCTTTGTGGACGTCTCCTTGTTCACCCGTATAACTTACGTTACAGATAACATAGGTCCTCCTAACAAAGTCCACCTTTGATTTGACAGCAGAAAAAAAAAAAAAAAACTCTTCAAATGGAAACGTAGGAAACAGAAAGAAAGGTGCCGCCAATTGAAGCATTTGAAATTAGTATAGTTGGTTACCTGATCAGGATTCAAGAAAGCAACATGGAGCTCGTACATAATCCAAGGAGTCAAAACTCTAGCGACTGCATCACCTTGATAATACTGACGCGTCCTCAAAATGGCGATCCCTTTGCTAACTTTCTCAGAATCGGTTAGCCAATTAGAATCGGTAAGCCAATCAGCATCGATGACCTTATCAGCACCGGGTCCGGTAGTAAGTCTCCATGAGCCAGAGCTAGTCTTCTTTTTCACAGACCTGTACTCCTTTCGATCGAACTTGTACACAGCTTCTTTCAATTCGATCTTCCGTGTTGCTGCTGCGTCACACCACTCCAAACAGATTAAAAAAAGAAAATGATGGATTATGAGAAAGAAACGACCTTGGGATTTGGAATGAGAAAACTTACGTTTGACGCGCCCTTTCTTCCCCAGATCCTGTTCCGGCGTCTTCAGCAAGCTCTCCACCATTTTTGTTTTTTCCTCTCGCTCTATCTCGATGGATCCCACTCACTCCCAAAACTAAAGAAATGCTGAATAGACTATAGAGTGAATGTGATGACGAATTGAATTGATGATTATATAAAGAGGGGAAAAAAAGTCAATAGAAGTGTACCAAAACCGATTGTACGTGGGTTGTATGGTTCGTGTCACATGTACAAGGGGGTTGTACGCGGTCGTATAAGATCTTTTTTTTGGATGTTGGGTCTATTTGATTTTTTTAATCAATCAATAAAATACTTATGAGCCAGTTGGAACTTGGAAGAGATACATACACCTTGTTAAATATTAATAAAAGTGATATAATGCGAGAACCCACTGATTTGGTTTTTTCTTTTTTGGATTTTTCTGCTCGACCTACGAGAACTTTAGATTCTGTTTCTAAAATTGACCAGCTAGCCGGAAAAAAATATTGCTTACAGAAAATGATCAATTACGGTATGTCATACAAACTTTTTTTTTTGTATCAAATTATCTTGTTTTTACATTTTTACTACAAAAAATACTATTTGTCATTATTTATTATTAGTTCATGGATTCTTAGTTTCTTACTAATAAAATATCTCGAGTAGAAAAAAATGATTCTTATTAGTAAATTCTTTTGCAAATCTAATGTTACTTAAAATTGTTTGTTATCATTGCCTTTTTTTTTTATAGCAATTTTAATCATTAAACACAAATTTGAGAAGATGAGTATATGACTATGGAGAGCCTATCCCGCTTCTCCTATCTTCTATTTATTTTTGGGTCATGTACTCTCTTTTGTGATTTCAAGTATTCTTTCTCTTTTATGCAGATTTGGTCATGAAATCAAAACATGGAGAATTCAAGATAGTGACCATTTGTGAAACTCCATTGAAGAAAAAGGAAAAAAGTAAAGTAGATATAAGAAGAAGATGAAGATGAAACTCAAGAGTAGATTAATTGTTTAATTTAATTAAGTGTATTATTTTAATTTCTTTTGTTGAGATTTCAACACTATTTTTCTGGTTTTAATTGACAATTTGACTTATATATTTAGCCTTTCTAATTTTAATTTGATATAAAAATTCGAAATATCAATTATTAGCATCCATACGATTTTAATACTTTTGGTTGGAAAATCGTCAGTGATTTTCCGACCGATTATTACCAACGAATTTCCAACCACTTTTTTGGTTGGAAATATCTGACGGATTTCCAACCAAATAAATTTTTGACCAGCGATTTCCGACTGATTTACTGTCGTCGGTAAATGGTTGGAAATGTTTGTTTTCTACCATTTTCCGTCTGATTTGACCATCGAAAACTACTATGTTTTCTTGTAGTGTAAGTACTTATCTATATGGTTAGAGAGAAGCTTAACTTCTTAAATTACTACTATAGCTGCATAATTAGGTTTCTTTAACTGATGAGGAAACATTGGCTCTTGTGTTCATATCTGGCTTTGTAATTCACAAGAATTTTGCGTTGTTTTGAGTGTTCTTGTAAAGAGTTGGTTTTGTCTTTGTTTAAATGCTTTATGGATATGGGCTTTGCAGGTAGTTAAGTTGTTATCAAGTGGAGTTGAGGCAAAGACTATAATCAATAGCAAGGATGATAAGGGTGGGCTCCTTTGCATTCTGCTGCTAGCTAGCATCGGTAATGCTGAGCTCAGGCCCGACTCATACCTAGGGCGAGAGGGGCCGTGGCCATGGGACAAAAATTTATTTTGCAAAAAACCTTAAGTAAATAGGGTCCAACAAAAGGAAAAAATATATATATTGAAAAGGGTCTAAAAAAATTATATACCTAGGGACCAAAAAATTGTTGAGACTCGTTGAGTTGCGTTTGACCAGAGGTATGTAACATAAGCCTTATTGTTCTTGGTGAAATCCTGATTTGCTATCATAAAGCTGTAATCTTTCTCAGTATATTCAATTTATCCTAGTTGATCTCTGAATATCTTAATGAAACAGATCTTCAAATAGGAATAAAATGTTCAAAGATCTTAGTTTAGTTAGAGAGGTTGAGTAATGCATGGAATTGACCAAACCAAGAGGGCTAGACTAACAAGTGGCTTGAACAGAACGTGTAAATGTTATGCGATTAGGACTCGCAGGCTTACATACGCTTCTTTTAATCAAAGCTTTGTTTTGCTTTTGTAATCATATTTCAGTATTCTTCTTCTTAACTAAACTTTTAAGGGTTCAAGGAGAATTACTGAATTTTTCTATCAAGACAGACCTTCGAGGCTTACAATACAGTCAGTTCTGATGATTTCTCACAAGAAACCGCAAGAAATGAATAAACAAAAAAGAAGTAGAAGAGGACTCACATTCTTCTAATACACTTCCCCTAATTACGTCACAAAATTTGGTTTGGCTGATTTGCTCCTCTTGAAATCGGAAAAATCAATCATATGGTGACCTAACTTCTTCCTCAAGTTTAATTAATTCCATAACCCTCTGCACCTCCTCAACAATTTCCTTGATAGAATCGGATTCAACGCTGCCAAAAAATTGTACACTTCAATCCATCAAACATCCTTTCATACATTTGAGCACATAAAAAAGTATATATATACCAGTGTAGAGTTGACAATACCTGTAGTCCTTTACAGAACAACCCATCTTATTGCCTATACCCTCCAAGGCATCTTTCCATTTCTTGATCTGATCTCCACTTGAAGCTTCGGCGAGCCTCCAGAAATTTTTACCAAACTCACTGCCACCTGTTGGTTTTTTAACGTCCCCTGCCTCCACCTTGTAGAATATTGGAATGACACTTAGCTTTCGTAGATCCGCAAGTTTGTTCATCTTCACCAACTCATCCATACACCACCTAGATTCTGGATATCTACATTTAAGAAAATGACTATGATTCTTGAGTCTTATGTATACATACATACACCTCTAAAGTAGAGATTGAGAAGTACGTGAAAGAATAGTATACAAACCTAGTAGAGAAGATTGCGAGTGCAATGCTGGACTCTTCGATTCTTACAAATAGATTTTTAAGGTCTTTGCCTCGCTGCTCGTATTTGTCTACGAACAACTTGATGCTGTGCCTCTCCAAGGCATCACCGAGGTGACTGACAAAGTTGTAGCGCAGTTCCTCTCCCCGGAAATTCAAGAACACTTGATGGACCTTCTTAGCCGGAGGAGAGACTGTCAGATATGAAACGAACAAGGAATGGAAAGTTGTGAAATGACGAATTAGAAATGTGGCCCTGTTTGTTTGCGTTTGGCCTGAAATGGACGAGGACGAATTCGAGTTCGTTTGAACGTTACTGAAGCAGCGACAGGACTCACAGAGGCCAATGGTATTTGTTATCTTTGAGTTTTCTAGAGTGACTGATGATGATATGATTTTGGCAGTGAGAGCCAGAAAGAGGATGATGCCTACGATCATGTTCTTGAGATAGGTATGCGGTGGTTTCTTGCAGTTCGTAGTATCTATTTCTTCCTCTGTAATAAATAATCCCTGAAAAGGAAATCAAGATCATCTTTAAAAAGTCCAACCAACACATGTTAGAGCTTATATAAGATTCAAAGTATCCACAAAATGAAACATATAACAGAGCAAAATAGTAAAAACCTGCGCATTAGGAGGACAGTTGTTGTCACTGATAACCGTGTTTGGGGCCAATACCTCCTCACACGGCGGAGAGAGTTCTTCATCAAGACCACCTTTGTGGATGTCTCCTTGTTCACCCATATAACATACTTGACAGATAACATAGGAACCCCTAAGAAAGTCCACCTTTTATTTGACAGCAAAAAGAAAAAAAAAACTCTGTAACAATTTGGCAAAAAAATTCAAATGAAACAGAAAGAAAGGTAAGTATTTGAAAATTGGTGGTTACCTGAGCAGGATTCAAGAAAGCGAAATGGAGCTCGTACATAATCCAAGGAGTCAAAACCCTAGCATCACCTTGATAATACTTACGAGTCCTCACAGCCACGATCCCTTTGTTAACTCTCTCAGAATCGGTTAGCCACTCAGAATCGGTAAGCCAATCAGTTTCGATGACCCCATCATCACCTTTAGTAAGTCTCCATGAGCCAGAGCAAGTCCTCTTTTTCACAGACCTGTACTCCTTTCGATCGAACCTGTACACTGCTTCTTTCAATTCGATCTTCCGTGCTGCTGCCTCACACCCACTCCAAACAGAGTTAAAAAAAAAAAAAAAAAAAAAAAAAAGAAGCAGATATGTTTGATTATGAGAAAGATCACCGACACGACACGACCTTGGGATTTGGAATGAGAAAGAAAACTTACATGGTGGCTCGCGTCTGACGCGCCCTTTCTTTCCCAGATCCTGTTCCGACGTATCCAGCAAATTCTCCACCATTTTTGTTTTTTTCCTCTCTTTCTCTCTCTCTCTCTCTAGAAGGGTTGGTACGTGCTAGTAGAAGATTTTGTTTTAGGAATTTGGGATTCTATTTGCTTTTTGTTTTTCAATAAAATATGATCAGCAGCATGTACCAGCCAATTGGAAAAGATACACCTTATTTAATAATACTTAATGCGAGAAGAGAACCCATCGGTTTTGTTTTTCACGTTTCTATTTTGTTGTTGACATGTGTTTTCTTCTGCAGGAGATTGTGGAGGAATGTTTCTGCAAAATCCATGTATGCTTTGGACTTTGGATATGTTTAAGAGAAATTGGAGTCTGTCTATAACCAAAAAAAAAAAAAAACTTTTAAGAACTTTAATTCATTCAGTATTGTATATGTTCTATACTAATGACCAATTTCATTTTTTAACATAATAATATAATTAGTTAAGCCAGTTAATCGGAAAAACATTGCTTACAAAAATGATAAAATACGGTATTATACAAAAGTTAATGATGGTATTGTTTTTCTATGAATATCCAAAAAAAACAAAACAAAAAAAAAATCCAAATTTGTATAAATCTATATACCAAATACATATGGTAACTACAAAATTCGGGTTTAAACTTTAAACAATAAGAATTTAAGAAAATTTTAAATGATTGTTTGTTAAAGCAATAATTATTACTTGACCAAAAACACAAATGTGTAAAAGGGCCATTAACGAGCCCACTACGAGAACTTATATGAGCAATAATTATTACTTATTCTGTTGTTAAAATTTATAATCACCCTTTTAGGTCTGTCTGGTCGCTGTGTATAATTTCGGAATTTCTAACTTGGAAAAAAAGTTTGAACGATAATGGAAATCGATGCTCCGAAGCAACCAGAGTCGAAGCAGATCAGAGACGAAGAGCTTTTCAAAGCAGCCGAATGGGGTGATTCATCCTTGTTCATGTCTTTATCTCCACAACAGCTCGCCAACTCTCTCAAATTCAGAAACGAAGACGGTCGCTCTCTCCTTCATGTCGCAGCTTCCTTTGGCCATTCTCAAGTTTGTTCCTTTCTCCTTCCTCTGAGTTTATAGAATCCGAGTAGTCCTAAGTGCTAATCTATATGGTTAGATAGAAGCTTAACTTCTTAAATTACTACTATAGCTGCATAATTTAGGTTGTTTAACTGATGAGGAAACGTTGGCTTCTTTTCTTCATATCTGGCTCTGTAATTCACAAGAATTTTTGCCTTGTTGTGAGTTTTCTTGTAAAGATTGGGTTTTGTCTTTGAATGCTTATGAATGTGGAGTCTATTAAGTAGTTAAGTTATGTTATATTAGCTGCATAATCTGGTTGTGTTTAACTGATGAGAAACCCCTTTTAAGTCTGGCTTTGAAAACCACATGAATCTGTGTTGTTTGTTAGCTAAATGGGTTCTTCAGAACAGTGGCTTAACTGTTGTGTTTAACTGATGAGAAACCTCTTTCGAGTCTGGCTTTGAAAACCACATGAATCTGTGTCGTTTGTTAGCTAATTGGGTTGTTCAGATCAGTGGGTTCTAGTAACGGTATTGATGTTAAAACGTTTATGGATGTGGGATTTGCAGATAGTTAAGTTGCTATCAAGTTCAGATGACGCAAAGACTGTTATCAATAGTAAGGATGATGAAGGGTGGGCTCCTTTGCATTCCGCTGCTAGCATCGGTAATGCTGAGCTCGTTGAGTTGCTTTTGGCCAGAGGTATGTAACATATGCCTTATTGTTGTTGGTGAAATCTTGATTTGCTACCATAAAGCTGTCATCTTTCTTCGTATATTATAAATTTCCTGAATAGTTGATCTCTGAATATCCTAATAGTCCTCCATGGGATTATTGGGCATATAAGTT
This sequence comes from Camelina laxa, assembly GCA_024034495.1. NCBI lineage: Eukaryota > Viridiplantae > Streptophyta > Magnoliopsida > Brassicales > Brassicaceae > Camelina > Camelina laxa. Next base: position 29,801,878 of record CM043882.1, read on the forward strand.
CCTATTTTGAAGTGGACTTTTTGTGTGTTAGTTCTTCCAGTGAGAAGCTTTTGTTTCAATTCACTACATGTATTACAAATTACGTTTCAGAACAAGAAGATGGATACATTTGATGACGTTTTCTTGTGTGTGTAGGTGCTGATGTAAATGCCAAAAACAATGGTGGTCGCACTGCCCTTCACTATGCTGCTAGCAAAGGCTGGTTGGAGATTGCTCAGCTTTTATTAACACACGGTGCAAAGATTAACATCACAGACAAGGTTTTTTGTAGCTTCTTAATGTCTTGTTGCCCGTGTCATTAAACTTGTGTCAACACATAAACAAACAAACTTTTTTCTGTGACTCTCAGGTTGGTTGCACTCCGCTTCACAGGGCAGCAAGCGTGGGAAAGTTAGAAATTTGTGAGTTTCTTATTGAAGAAGGAGCAGATATCGACGCTACGGACAAAATGGGCCAAACTGCACTCATGCATTCAGTCATCTGCGATGACAAGCAGGTAATTTTCGATCTAATCCACCTTAAAGCAGCAGCGTCTCTTTAAAGTTTGAAGTTTCCTAACAATTTTGGGCTTCTCTTTGTGTTTTCATGGATCAGGTTGCGTTCCTGCTTATAAGACATGGTGCAGATGTAGATGTAGAAGACAAGGAAGGTTACACTGTTTTAGGCCGAGCTACCGCCGAATTCAGACCAGCTCTTATCGATGCTGCAAAAGCCATGATTGAAGCTGAAGGATAAAATGACTCTGGATTACTTTAAAACTCACTAACTCTGAGAGTTGCTTAGTTGTTTAAACTCTTTGTTCTTTCAATATCAGGAAATATTCAAAGGATTATTCTTTACTATTTCAAGTTTTCTCTAAGAATCTTCCAAATAAAGCTTGAATTGATAAAATTTGGAAACTTGAAAACAAGTGAGACCTGAGAGAAAATGTTTTTTTTTTTTTTTTTTTTTTTAATGAAAAAAATTATAAATATCCTTCTTATCTCTTAAGAAGTCACTTACCCTCCTCACAAAATAATCTAAAGGCAAAAATGATGCAAACCAAAATCTCTTCTTTCTCTCGACCAAGCTTCACTCTCCATGAACCAAGAGTAGTTCATCATCCTCGTATCTCCATGGCTGTATGCTCACCATCATCATCGGCACCATCACCGTTTCACAATCTTCTCTGCAAGTCTACCTTCCCTCTCGCTGCCTCTCTCACCCTTCTCCTCACTCCTTGTACCGGTAACAACACTATTGCTCAATTCTCTCATCATCCAATGTATGTGTGTCATCATCATCATCATCATCATCATCTTAATGATCATCGAATGAATATGTATGGATCTTCCTCAGCTGAAGCAGGACTTATGTCAGGATCTACCGGTATAGAATCAGTTCCAGGTCCAGAATTACCAAAAATCGAATTCCTTGACCGTTTCAATGGTACCAATCTTTCAACTTCTTGATTCTACAACTAGAAAAAAAAAAGGTGTCTGTCTGCTTTAAGACAAAGCTTCTTAATTGCAGAAAAGAACCAGAAGTTCTACGCTGAGAACGATGCCAGATTCAAGGACTCTCCACTTCTCAAGAAACTACTTGAGAACTCCAAACTAAACAAAGAAAAGTAAGTTACTTTTCACATACCCATTTGGTCTTTTAAGATGTAACAGAACCAAAACTGTGTGAAAGCTCAAAACTTTGAAACTCGGTTTCCAAAAACCTTGAAACATTGGTTTTGTGTAACATTGGCTCTGTGTTCTGTTTTGATTAGGAATGAAAGAGCGATTCAAGACAAATATTGTCTAAGAGGAGCAGAATGGGGTGTAGGAGATTGTTCAACCACAGGAATGACAGATGAAGAGAAGGAACAATTCATCACAATGTTGAAAAAGAAGACTGGTGTTGAATAAAAAAAAATGTCGAATCACATAATCGTATTTCTTTTTGCAAGTATGGCTTTAGAGAGAACCTATGCTAATTGTTGTTAAAGTTATCAATCCGAATCCAAATGGTACAAGAACAAAAACAGAGGAAACAACAAAAAAATACGTGTAACCATCTTTTACAAAACGGGTTTCTTTTTTTTTTTTTTAAATCAATCAGCGGTTTTGATATCAAGAAGAGAAAGTGTAGCAATCTCATTCATAACCAAAGCTTTGTCAGCTTCAAAACCTTCATCTTCTTTCTCAGGTTTCAAATCAGCAAACAAACGAAGAATCTTGTTCCGGTTCGCCACAAGAATCGCCACAATGTCCTCTGGTTTGTTCTCGTTCGCCACAAAGAGCTTAAATATATGAAAAGCTTCTAGTTGAATGTTCTTGGTTGGTTCTCTCAAAAGATTCATCATGATTCTCAAATTATCCAAACTGCTCACATACTTAATCATCACACCTGAATTCGAACGATCCATCAACACATCTCCAAGCAGTTTTGAAGCTTGCCTCTTCGTAAAATAGCTTCCTCTCTCCAACAACCTCGTGTTGTATTCCGAGAAAAACCATTCGTAGTTCTTGGCGAGGTACTCCGCTACAGTCGATTTATGCCTCGTCAAAAGCTCTCTAAAGATTTTGCTAGCATCGGTAGCTACATCGAAATAAGGAAGCTGAACGTAATCGAAAAACTTCTCCAAGTTCTTGGATTCGAGAATGTACTTGGCAACAACCTGATGCCTCACGCATTCTTTAAGCATCCCCGTGTAATGCAACGCCAACTCGTGATCGCGATCGATACCTTGAACTAACGAATCGATAACGTCTAGATTCGATTCAAGATATTCAGAAGCAACGAGTCGTGATTCGACTTGTTGTTTCTGCAGATTCGCAACGATCTGAGTCGCGTCTTTCCTCGTTTCAAGATCAAGTTTAGGAATAGATTTGATCAGAGGACGAAGCGTGTCTTCTCTGAAAAACTCTTGTGTTAACATAAGACAAGCTTCGGGGACAGGCTCAGCTTCACTATTACCATAAAGAATCGATTTCAAATCTCTAATATTCCGAGACAACTCCGCACATATCCCTAACCTTCTCGAGTGTCTCGTATCGATTTTTTCTTCTTCTTCGGATTCGGATAACGCGATGAGATCTCGAGTCTGACGTACGATTTCGTTAGGGAGACGAGGTTTGTTCTTGAAGAGACCTTTGATCCTCGTGCTTCCTCCATGGTGTCCTAGGTTCCCGCTTAAACTGCTAAGCTTCCCGCTGAATGTGATGTTGATACATTCTTCATCGGTGGATCCGACGCGTAGATGGCTCCGTGTACGGTGGTGCTTTGGCAACGGAGCTAAATCGTAGCCTCCGTGTCGTTTAGCACCACCGATTATGGAGACACACGCACCTATTTTTCTTTTTTTTTTTTTTTTTTTTTTTCTTTACCTCAAAACACCAAATCAGATTTCAGACAGAAACAAATCTATGTCTTTTGTCTATAGGGTTTGTTCAAAGCTTTTTTCAAGGGGTTTCGCTGTGAAATCCAAAAAAAATGTTGATATCTTCTTCTTCTTTGGACAAAGGCAGAAGAAAGAGACAAACACAATGCTAAAAATGGGGTCTTTGATTGGCTAATTTTGCCGCGCTGAATTTTCGTTGTTTGTTAGTTTGAATAATCTTTTGATGTCTGAAACATATAATTAGACTTTTAAATTTTATATTTCAAGTGTATTACTACTATTAGTATTCTCAAATATGCATACCTAATACTATTTATATGTGAAGAAGATATATAAAGGATTTGGTCAGATGTATCATAATTTGACAACAACAAAATAATTTGCATACACAATCTAAACACAATTACAAATAGAAGACGATTTAGCATTTTAAGGATGGAACATGTATGTCTGCGCTAATATCTAAGTCAAATATATTTTATATTGGAGAGACTTGCCCTAATCTAGTATAGTATAATTTTAAATTTTAAGGATTGCGTCTACTCATTTAATCTTTAACATTTGTTAAATGTTTGCGCTTATTCACATAAGATCTAGTTATGTTCTCGTTTTTTTCTAAAATCTATTTCTTTATCATTTATATAACTACCACTTTTTCATGCATTTTAGTTTAAATTTATTAAGAGTAAGTGAAAAATCATGTAATCGTTTTTATCTATTTCCTATATATTAATAGATAAGCATTTTGTGAAAATTCTGATGTGTCATTAAAATACATTTTTGCAATTTGCCTTTATTAGCTAATATTATTTACAATTCATGCCAATATATATTTCATTACAAATTAAATTTCATTGCCAATTAAATTCATGCCAATCAAATTTTTAACATAAAAAATGTGAATTTAATTTCTAAAACACACAAAAAGTCATATTGCCATAATTATTACATTTTATCAAAAAATTTGCCAGCATATTTAAATATTTCACGAGTAAAAACATATTTTCCCTAAAATAAACGTAAATTTGTATTAAAAAAACTTTAGTTACATATTTTGTTCATAACAAACAAATTTTAGATCCCAAATAATAATTTTACTCATAATAATTTTATTTCAATCGATTTATCCGCACATAGTGGGAGTTGTTAACTAGTTCATCTTTAAAATATAGTGGATTTAAAAAGCGAAATAGTTCATTATTTAAAAATCAACTTGCGAATGTCACCTATGTATTTCAAAATTTAAGTAATGAAGAAAGATAGTAATATTTTTGGTTGAGATATACGTCATCACTTTGGCTTGATCATTCTTATTTTGGAGAGTACGTATATCAAGTATATGATAAAAGTTGTGAAATTATTTGTTCTAGACATGCACAACTAATTGACATGAACCAAAATATATTGGATAATTCTCTATTTCTACACTATTATTTGAGCAATGCTGGAAAGACTATGACCAAACTTCATCTGTTATATTTACATACAAAAATGTCACTAAAATTTTTAAAACAAAGTATATGCCGTAGATACAATAAATTGATGGATACAACTTAAAATTCTTCCAAAACATATGTTTTCTTTGTCCGTATGCTATTGGAATATTTCCAAAATTACACTATGTCTATCGTTGTTGAACTAATATATGCGGACTATGATATCATCTATATCCCAAATTCACATCCAATCCAAAGACCGTTTTAGTGGGCCAAATTGGGCCTTAGAGCCCAACGAGAGTTAAAAACCATAAATAATCTATCCAATGCATTAATGTTACAACGAAGAAGAAGGAAACAATCTGTGAGGACGAAAACTCTCCTTCCTTCCGGCGAGTTTCTCCAGTGATCCGCAAAGTTATTCCGGCATCTATTGAAATTTCACTTAACCAATTTGTAAGTTTCTTCAAGTTTCAATTTTTTACAAACTTTTTTTCTGTGTACTCGGAAGTTTTTGACTCGTTTAGTCTCGTTCTTCGATTTCAATTTTGAAATCTCAGACACGTTTGCTGTGTACTCTGGTTCTTGTTGGGTTTTGTAGGAAGATTATCAGATAAGAAAGCTTGAAAGTTTGGTCTTGATATAGAAAAAGAATGGTGCAAAGTCAGTCGTTAAGCACATTAACACTCTGTGGAAGTGTAGAAGTTTCAAGTTCGTGGAGGAATCGTTTAAATTCAGGGAAAGCTTCGAGCTTGTTCGGTGATCGATGTGTTTCGTGTCAGTTTTTGCGTAAATCACAGCCCTTTCGAAGCCATTGGAAGTCAATAAAGCAAAAGAATTTGTTGAGGGTTGAAGCTAGATGGCCGTTTCAAAGTGGTGGTGGTGAACAAGGTTTGGACCCGAGCTCTGAGCGAAGCGAGAGTGCTAACGAAGATATTTTGATATTTTTCTTCCAGCTGGATTTGGCTACTCGTGTACAGGTCTGCTGATTTATCTCTTTCACTTTCAAGATGATTGCGTACGGTTTTATGGTGTTACAACATTGAGTTAATTTGTGTATTTTGAAATGGCAGTATGCGTTAAATCTGGAGCAGTACGACATTGCGCAACAACTAAGAGAGAAGCTAACTGAGGTATATGAAATGATATGTTATGATCTTTTAAGTGAGGATGAGTTTTGTGAAAGTTTTGAACCTTTTTGATTGGACTTAATCTGTGTTCTTGTGTGCCGAAATTGCAACATATGGGTGAATAACATACAGTCAGTGGTTGATAGGTGGAAGAGGAGGCGATAAGGCTGCAAGAAGGGAAGAGAGGGTCATCATCAAAAAGTGAAGCGCAAGACAAGGGCATTAGCATTATAAGGCTACGGTGAGCAGCTTTATTCGGTTGTTTGTTCGGTTTGTAAGATATTTTCTCTCTGTGTGTATGTGTAAACATCTGAGTATAACATCTTCATTGTTCATTTGATATAATTTCAGTGCAGATCTCCAAAATGCCATTGACAGTGAGGATTATGGTTTGGCAGCTAAGTTACGAGATGAAATCTCAAAGCTTGAGGCAGAATCATTAGCTGTATCTGCAAAAGCCCTGGCTTTTGAGAAAGCAGAGTATGCATTTCGTTTGGGACAGAAACTTAGACACAAAACTTTTGGTACATCTTCATATGTATTATTATTATCAATGCCTGTCTCACTTTGGTTTTGCATTCATATAAATAGATTTCTTTTCGTTTGGCTTTAGGTTACCGGGCTGTAGTTTGTGGTATGGATCCAATTTGCTGTGAATCAAGCTCTTGGATGGAAGCTGCAGAAGTTGAAAAGTTGCCTCGTGGATCCAATCAGCCATTTTATCAGGTTATGGTTGCAAATGTTTATAAAGACTTACATTGAAAGAGAAAGAAGCTGAAACCATTTTTACAAATATGAACAGTTGAAGACTCTTCTACTTCATATCTGCAGAAAAACATGGATATCTAAATTTCTTGCTTGTGTCTAGCAGGTTCTAGTCGATGTTCGCACGCACCCAGATCTACTAGTGGCATATGGTAAGTTCTGAGTTTTCAAGTCCAATGTCTTCAACTGTTTAAGTACCTCTTGTATCTCAGTTTGTCTGCCAAATTCTGCTATCACTGACAGTGGATCTTATATTGCAGTTGCTGAAGACAATCTATTAGCTCCAGAAAAACCCGACAAGGTGAGTTGTAGACTCAGTGTGGACAATCGAATCCCCATTGCAACTGTTTGGCTCATGTTTATGTGTGGATTCTGCAGGAAAGGTTTGATCATCCTTACATTTCGTTTCTCTACTATGGAGCCGACACAGCTGGAGATTTCATCCCTGTCAAACAATTGCGTGAGAAGTACAACAGACCCCGGCATGAAGTTCCTTTTGATTCACAAGAAGAAGAGTAGGATGAAAGCGGAATGTAACCGAAGAGTTCCAACCGCAGACTCGAGCACAAACCACAACAAAACAAGGACTTTAGCATAGGTCAACGCATTTGGCCACCAGTCAGAGATGTTATGTTGGTTATATACCCATCTAGATGTAGTTAGCACTTAGCACGACTGTTCTTGCTATATACACTGAAACATATCAACTTTATTCAAGAATGCTTTTGTGTATAAATGCTTCTTTGTTCATCCTACTGTTTTTATCCAGATCAGCAAAGACAACTAACCAACTGCTGAGAACTCAGATTCCATTGTGCTATAGCCTGCAATCTTGCTCAGACCTCTTTGCTTCATCAGATTTCTCACTTCTTTAGCCTGACTCCATCGTCCATCCAATGCATACAAATTAGATACGAGAACATAATAAGAGGCATCATCAGGATGTACCTCAAGCATCTTTTGAATCACAATCTCCCCAAGATCAAATCTTGAATGCATTCCACAACCATGGAGAAATGCTCCGTAACATCTCACGTCTGGTTGAATCGGCATCTTCTCGATGACGTCTAAGGCTTGCTCAAGCTCACCTGCTCGAGCTAGCATATCGATCATACATGTGTAGTGTTTTGTGGAAGGCCTGAAGTTATAATCTTCGTACATTGAGTTGAAGTACCTCTTCCCTTCATTAATCATCCCTGTGTGACTACAAGCCGATAAAATGGACGTGAAGGTTGATTCGTTTGGCTTTTGTTGCTTTTTCCGCATCTCCTCAAATAGCTCAAGGGACCCTTTTGTATCCCCTTGCTTGCCATAGCCTCCGATCATAGCACTCCATGTGATTGTGTTTTTCTCCTCTATAGTATCGAAAATGAGACGGGCAGATTCGGCATCCCCACATTTGGCATAGAAGTCCAGGAGTGCAGTACCAACATGAACACTAGATGATGCCAAGAAACCCAATTTAATGGAATAAGCATGAAGCGAGGAACCTACGGCTAGAGACCCAAGGGAAGCACATGCTGAGAAGAGACTTGCAACTGTTACACCATTAGGCATCACGGATTCTGTATTCATGCGGTGGAACAGAAACAGAGCTTCATGGATAGAACCGTTTTGTGAAAACCCTGAAATTATAGAATTCCAAGCAACTAGATCTTTCTCCGACTCCATTTCAAACACATACTTAGCATCTCTATTCTGGTAACACTTGGCGTACATGTGAACCAGAGCATTTGCAACATTAGTATCCCAAAGACCAACTTTAATGGATAAGCCATGAACTGATCTTCCCAGTTCAAGATTCCCAATAAGACTGCAACCTGATAAGACACTTGCAATGGTAACACAATTAGGCTTGATTCCAACCCCCTTCATTTTCTGAAACAAGCTCAGTGCCTCGTAGGCATTATTGTTGTGTGTGTATCCCACAATCATAGCTGTCCACATGACAAGGTCCACATGAGCATGCTCATCAAACACCCGCCGAGCATTGCTTATGTCACCACACTTAACATACATATCGAGAAGAGATGTCACCAAACATGAGCTGAGCTCTATACCACTCTTAATCAAACAACCATGAAACCACTTTCCTTGATGTAAAGCACTAAGCTTTGTGCACGCCATCACTAGAGTACCGTAAGTATATTCATTACCCAAAACAGACTTTTCCCTCATCCGATTAAACAGAGCCAACGCTTCTTCATGCAAGTCGTTCTTAACATACCCAGCAATCATCGAAGTCCAGCAAACCACATTCCTCAAAGTAATACCTTCAAACACTTTATAAGCAGTCTTGATTTCTCCACACTTAGCATACATATCTAAAAGACCTGTCAACACAACATTATCAAAACTTGGCATCTTAACGATCTGGCAATGTATCTTCTTCCCATTGTCTAAATCTTGCAACTCAGTACACGCTTTCAAAGCTTTCGAGAGAACAATATTATCATATCTAAATCCGTGCTTCATCAATAAAGCATAACAGTTTATGACTTCCAGACTCTCTTTGTTCAAGTAGTAGCATCTGAGCATGACCTTCCATAAATAAAAATCTGGTTCAGGAATTTGATCGAACACCAAGCGTGCATCTTTAGTATACCCAAAAGAACCATACAGACTAACGAACTTGGTGGCGATCAAGATATCACCCATGAGTCCATTCCCCGTTAAATGTCCGTGAGCTTGCCTTAGAGAATCAATGTTCGTGCACTTACTTAGAAGAAGAAAGCACGGGCTCGGAGCGGCGTGATGCGTAGAAGAAGACTCATCGTTGTCTTCGGGCAAAATCAATCGGATCGTTGTAAATGAGACGCATCTCTGTTGAAATACAAATCTTCTAATCGGAGAAACCCTTTCTGGTAGGAGATAGATTGAGCGTATCATTGATGATCTTCGCCGGCAAGTTGTAACCGGCGGTGTTGCTCTTCCCGCCAATATATTTGGTCTTTCAAAAAGGGTGGGTATAGCCCATTGGGCTTGGAGACAATGAGCCCATTACTATTTACTTTCTTCGACGATTATTTCTAACATAACTCGATGTGGGACAAGGACAAAACAACGGTTTTAATTACTGCATACGAGCTAGGAAGATTGGAAAAAATATTAGACAAGAAGATCACCAATTTAACATGTTGCTTAAATCTTAGACACTAAGATTGGTGGGATACGCCAAGCCCTTGCAATAGTGCAACGCATGAGCGACGAACGTGAGCACAAAATACTACACTTGATCTTAGCCAAAAAGGCCGAGAAAGGTATGCTTTGTCTCACAGTTTGCGAGTCCCTTTCATAGCAAAACGTCAGCTTTGTTTTGATAATACTAACACTTAAAAGAAAGTGTTTATTGTAGAACCAGCTAAGAGGTATTTATTTAGGTTTATATTATAGATTGATCGTTGATAATATTTGATTTATGATTTTGATAGAGGCGATCTCATAAGAGACAACCCTCCAAAAAATAGGCATGTATGTACACGATATTCTTTAGTAAAAGGCGAAAGAATAGTCCGCTATGTGCTTAATTATCGCACGACTCCGTTAGTTTCTAGCCGTAAGCTCTCTCCGTCTTATATATGACTCGAGTTTGTTGTCTATCTCTGTGTGTGTTTACGATGTGGATTGTGGGACTTAAAAAACCAATGTTTGCAAAACCACGCACTCTCTTTTTGTAGTCTTCGTCACAATATGGTCTTTTATTTTAAGGGTTTTTTAATCATGTTGAGGTGGAGAAATAAAATCATGTGATCAGTAAGAAAAATATATTTAATACCCATATGTCTATTTTTTTTTTTTTTTGTTTGTCTCTTTAACTATTTAAAATATAAAATTTGATACATGTCAAAGAACAAAAAGTTTTATGATATAGCAAAAAAAAAAAAAACAAAAAAAGTAAATAAATAGAAGTAAACACACTCTTCAATTGAGATCTATTAATAATTAAATGTTCTATTATAGTATTTCCCATGCATCAGTATACTATTATTTCTACATTAATAAAACTGTCTTTTTCATAACAAGAAAAAGTTGTTGGGCTTTCCAAGCCCCAAGCCAACTCCTTTATTACTATGATATTATCTGTTTTAGCCTTAACCGTCTAAGTGGTCCAGCCACACAGATTTTTTATTAGATTCATTCTCAAAAGACCTTATACTATTAGAGCTAGTCTTGACTTATATATTAGAAACTTATTTTCTAATTTTCAGATGTGAGACATTGTTTGTATCCCAACAAACTTCCCCTCAAACCATGTACCACAATCCTTTGGCCTTCCCTTCAGCGACACCCAGGTACCCATGCTCTGGTACCCCTTTATTCCTGAATTATTCTTGAGGCACCATTAATCATGCCATCTTTTTGAGAGATCGTTTCACACCTAACACATAGCCCACACCCACTCTCCTAGGTCCACTTTTCGACATAGGCTCTGATACCAATTGTTGGGTTTTCCAAGCCCAAATCAACTCCCCTATTAGTATGATATTATCCGCTTTGGACCTAAGTGGTCCAGCTCTCACGGATTTTATTGGGCTCCTTCCCAAAAGGCCTCATACTAATTAGAGTTGGTCTTGACTTATATATTAGAAACTTATTTCTAATCTTCAGTTGTGGAACATTGTTTGTATCCCAACAAAGGAAGATGTTTAGCCAAGGATCATGTCCATCATGAAAGGACCAAACATATTGATGTTAGATATCATTTCCTGAGAAATGAGAATCGGATTCAAGTGAAGAAAATAGGGACATCAGACAACCCTGCTGATATGTTCACTAAACTGGTTTCTCAGAATGTTTAAACTTCTTGAATATCTCAAGCTGTTAATCGCCCAGGAGGGCAATCAGACTCATGATGGGGCATCAGGTCCCTGGAGGGACATAATGCCTCTGATAAGGCATCAGGCTCCTGATGGAGCATCTGGTCCCAATGGGGCAATCTGACTCGGCGAAGCATCTAATATCTGATAAAGTAATCTGGCTCGGCGAAGCATCTGACATCTGATAAAGTATTCTAGCTTGACAAAACATCTGACATCTGATGAAACAAAGGAGAACTAGTATGGTACATACGGCACTGTGATCAGTGCATCTATCTGTTTTGGAGGATTCAAATCAAAATAAAGATTTGTTGGATATGACTTAAATTGGATTGGGCCCGTGAATTTAAGCCCAATCAGATTAGGGTTAACTATGATTTTATTTTCCTTTATATATTCAGATATTCTTGTTAACCTAGCCTCCATGTATTATGAAACTTCTGTACTTTCTGTCTCCAACAAAAATCTTGCAGACAATAAAACATATTTTGTAAAAGAAAAAAGTCTTCTTAATATAAAACATATATATACTGAATCAGTGATCTTGTTTTTACATTCTATCCTCTTCTGTTCTGTTTTTTCTTTCTTTCTTTTATCTTCCATCGAAGGACTGTTGAAGCTCGAAAGGTCGATAAATTTTGATTTTTATATATATAGCCATGGTTAAGAAGAACACGTCGAAGAGTTACTCGATGGCAGCAGTTGCGTTGGTGATCGTTGTAGTTATGTATGTTGCTTTGTCCTCCGTCTTTGATCATCAACTGTTTCGTTCTTCAAGTTTATCTCAAGGTATGTAAACATATATCAAATTACTTTTTTGATTCAAGCAAATAAAAATCTTAAACATCTTCTTCCACTAAAAAAACAGGTTGTTTTACGGGATTTTTCTTTAGAGGCTGTGATTAACACTTAATTGACTTTTTAATCAATATCTCACACATACTGGATTTGAATCTAACAAAACAGCACTAATTCTGACTTTTATTTAAGTTCGGGTCAAAAGAAGCAACTAAAAAGTAATATGATATTTTAGTCAAATAAAATGTTTGTTTTCTTGTTTGTTTTAAAAGAATCATTATTTTTCCTTTTTCTCTATGAGATCATTCATCATTGTTTTGATGAGTTAAAAGGGTTACGTGAGATAGTTTAATACGCAGTGATCTACAAAATAAAATATAGTAGTATGGTATCACATAGAGATCTACAAACGAGTTACATATAAATTAATGGGAATTAAATTTGCCTGCCAGCCTCGGACAAATAATTATTTACCTATAAGCATGTGAAGTGTTTATGGGATATTTTGTTGTTGAATATTAGTAGTTTTTTTGGTTGAATAAAATTTTTTTTTACATTGTATTCAATATATAATGCAAATCCATATTAATATATTCTAATATTTTTCGATTTTATAGTGATATCTTATCCTTTCAATTTGCACAAGTACATTATCTTCTCTCTTGTTTTTCTTTTCCTCCATGTAAACTAAATTTTGATATTTTAAAAACGTAGTTAACTAGAAATGGTAACCATATTAAATGGTAACACATCTCTTCTCACTTTTTCTTCGTCCATTTGTCATAATTTTCACGGTTGACAAAAATAAAACATTAAATGTTAGTACAGTTTTAACATTATTTGACTACAAATGTCCACTCTTGATCCTTTTAACTAAAAATAAGAGAAGTTTCCTCTGTAGGTACAATACAACAAACATGGGAATCCACAAGAATCAAGCAAACCCCACAAGAGATGACTTCATCAGCAACAATCATATGTGACCGATCCCACACTAGTTACGATCTCTGCTCAATCAACGGCTCATGTAGTCTCGACCCCAAAACCGGAACGTTAACTCTCCTCATAGACACAACATTCGCCACATCAACACCACCACTTGTCCAAAAGATCAGGCCATACCCAAGAAAAGCTGAAAACTGGATCATGCCTAGGATCAGAGAGCTAACACTCACTTCATCACGTCCAATGGACATGATCCGATCATGTGATATAACACATGATTCCCCGGCGATTGTGTTCAGTGCTGGAGGTTACACCGGAAGCGTTTATCACGATTTCATCGACGGTTTCATCCCGCTTTTCATCACGGCCAATACTGTATACCCGAACCTCGATTTCGTCGTCGTGGTAGTGAATCCGAAGGAATGGTGGATGTCGAAATACATGGATATTCTAGGTGCGTTTACCAAACACAAAACCATATTACTAGACAAAGAAAACGTTGCTACTACACATTGCTTCACTTCAGCCACCGTAGGCCTAATTTCACATGGGCCTATGACAGTAGACCCAACCCGAATACCCAACTCCAAATCGTTAGTGGATTTCCATAATCTCTTAGACAAAGCCTTTAACCGAAACCTATCTATTCTCAAAACTTCCAAGCCTCGTCTAGTATTGGTTAGTAGATATGGCAACGTTGGTCGAGTGATCTTAAACGAGAGAGAGATCAAAGAGATGCTTGAAGATGTTGGATTCGAGGTAATCATATTCAGACCCTCGAAAACGACAAGTTTGAGAGAAGCATATAAACTTATAAAGTCGTGCCACGCGATGGTCGGGGTTCACGGCGCGGCATTAACCCATTTCTTGTTTCTTCGACCGGGTTCAGTATTTGTTCAAGTTATTCCGGTAGGCCTAGGTTGGGTGGCTAAAACATGTTTCGAATCACCGGCTAAGGCAATGAGGTTGGAGTATACAGAGTACGGGGTAAACGTGGGAGAGAGCAGTTTGATAGAGAAGTATAATACAGATGATTTGGTTTTGAAAGATCCGATTGCTTATAGAGGAAAGGGTTGGAATGTGACTAAAATGAATGTTTATTTAAAAGAACAAGATGTTAGATTAGATGTGAATAGGTTTAGGAGACATATGAATGAAGCATTCGACAAAGCTAAACATTTTATGGACATAAATGGTTGGGTATGATGTTTAAATTATTTGTGTCATATGGGTGAGCTATATAGATTGGTTCAATGATGATGGAATAATTGTTGTAATTGCGATGTAAAGTGTTGCGTAACATTATTGTCATCTTCTATTGGACCTCCAACGCATCTAGCTCTATTTCATTATTCAATCAGTTTAGTCGCGTTGAAACTAAGCTTTTGCACTTTTTTTTTTTTCTTTACCTTTGAACCATAATCTCATTAAATAGAAAAGGATCTTTTAATGCATTGCATTTTTTTTTTTTTTTGTCAAATAATAAAGATTTTAAGGAAAAATCTATACAAAAATTTATTTTAGTAATTTCAAAAATAATTAGACGGTTAGAGAGTCTTCATCATTGTTTAAACAATTTTATTAATTTGAACATTAGCCATCAAAGCGGAAAATACAAAAAGTAGATATGGAAATTACTGAAACACCCTCGGTTCAATATTTTCTTTGAGCTATTTTTGGCCAATGGGAGAAAGAAGAATTTGAGAGTCGCCGCAGCTATCACTCTGCTCTGTCACTTTGTCTTTTGCTCCCAGAGATACTCAGAGAAAGAGAGAGAGAGAGAGAGAACACGAGAGGAAAGAAATGGAGAAGGCGTTAACGAAAGTGACGAGCTTTAAAGTGGGGAGTTCATGGATCTCCAAGAAAGCTAAAGAAGAGCTCTCGAACATCACTAGTGACCTCACAGTGAGTGCTTCTTCAATTGGGATCTTCGTCTTGCTTTGTGTGTGATGTTCTTTTGTTTCTTTCGTTTTTTTTTTCATGGATTCTTGCATGCGATTCCTGTTTGAAATTGTTACATTTGGTGTGATGTTGTGTTATTAAAAGGCGATTCTTTTTGTTCAATCTGGTGTAGTTGATGTTTCGAAATTGTACAAGAATCATATAGATCTAGGAAGATCTGAGATGGGTTTTGCCAATTGAAGATGGAAATTAGTTAAGATCATGAGAATTGTTGATACAGAGTCCTATCTCAGAATATTTTACTTTGAAACTTTGATTATAAAGAGTCCAATTTTAGCTACTTGATGTAGAAACAAGATCCGATTTTACCAAGTTGAGATTTTAGGACTAGAGAGAGTCTTTTTATATCAGTGTTAACTCTACTAAGCTTAAAATTCTCAGTTTAGTCTTTACATTTTAACTTTTAAGTCATTGTATACTAGAAAAGATGATTCTTGTTTTGGTAATAATGTGTTTGCTTTTTGAGCTAAGAGCTCTACACCGATAAGCAAGAATCCCAATTGCACTCAGTTTTGCTAAGATATGAATTCTAAGACCATTCTTCAAACACTTGTCTTTCCTTTTGTCTCATTGATTCAGTACTTAACTAAGCATCCTTGTGTTCATAGTGTAGTAGTTGATAAATGGAAACTATAATGTTTTATTTTATTTTCCAGACTTTCTCCAGTACTGTTGAAGAGAAAGCAAAATGGGTATTCAACAAGCTTAAAGGTATCATACACCATCTTATGTGTTTATCTCATGGCTTATATGAATCAAAGATGCGAACGTTCCTATAACCGGTATATTTGTTTTCTGTGTTCTCTCTTTAAAACAGGAAAACCACTGAAAAGCTTACCAGATCTTCTCAAAGAATACAACTTACCACCAGGACTCTTCCCAGAAAACATAATCTGCTACGAATTCGATGAGACCAAGAACAAGCTCACTGTCTTCTTCTCTTCACCGTGTGAAGTCACATTCAAAGACGGGTCAGCGATAAGGTATGCAACACGCGTGAAAGGTATTCTGCTTAGAGGGAAACTGATGGGTGTGGAAGGAATGAAGACAAAAGTGTTGGTTTGGGTGAAAGTCACAACAATCTCAGTTGAGAGCTCGAAGTCTGACAAGCTCTGGTTCACTGCTGGTGTCAAGAAGTCTCGATCTAAGAATGTTTACGACACGCCTCATGATGCTATCAAAGTCGTTGGAGAGTTTTAATGATTTTTTTTCTTACATGGTTTATTATCATATTTGATTCATGAATTTTAATTGGGTATTTGGGGTTATGTTTGCATTTTGGGAAGAGGTATATTCAAAGGGAATGTGTTTATATAACTCTCATTGTCCTCCTTCCTTTATTCAAGCAATCACAAATATAGTACCACTGAATACTAATTCTGGTTTCTTGAATTGGTAAGAAGGCTCTACATGTCAACTATAAAGATTATGAGCTGATTGACATTTCTGAAGATGGATTTGTATGTGTTCTTGCTTGATCCTGTTGAAAGATTTTGCTTGTATCAACAACAATGGGTCTCAAGATATCATCTCACCATGGTCCATGATGGCCTAAGTAAATTGTGATAAACGTAGAGGTCACTATTTTAGGAACCTCTCAAGTCTCAAGTAAATTTATGTGATGATCTTCCTCTTCTTCTTCTTTTTGGCCACCTACCTAGATAGATTGCGGGGTCCGAAACCTAAGCAAAATTTGTTGCTCATTCACTCGAGAATTTTGTTAATTAGCCGAAAATAACAAAAAAAAAAAAAATTGGGTCATAAGATTTTACACCAATGATGATTTAAAGAAAAGTTTAGAGTACTCTTAACAACAAAAATGTCTTTTTAAGCGATCGTACTTACCAAACTCAAACTTTACTCTTGCCTTTTTCAGCCTTTATGGTCGGCTCAATATAAAAACTCACACAAAATCATATATCTCCTTTAATAGTAGAAATGTGCTGAGCCGTCCCTGCAGGCTAAGATTGTGAGACTTGAAACTTTGTACCAAGAATGTGTTTTGGCACTCTTACACGATTTACTCCTTTATGTATATCAATCTATCTCTTGTTTTATATTCGATTCTTATTTGTTTCCGTTTCCATCTTTGTTGTGATTGAAATGTTATATCTCCAAAGTCGACGTGATAAGTGAAGACGCGACTCGTTGTGGCAATGAATGAAAAGGGCTCCACGGTCGGGTCCTACAGATATTAAGGATGTGTTGTCTCTTTGGCCCGTTTTCAAAGTTACTTGGGCCCTCCAAAAAGTCAAGTTGCTCTGTTTTTTTTTCTTTGTTTTTTTTTTTCTTTTCTGCCACCTCAAATTAACTCCATCTCTTAACCGTCACGTTTCCTCTTCTTTCACCATTTTACCCAAGAAGAAAAATTATTATTTACCAAATCGATTTCATCAAACAATGAACTCCATAAACCATTAAACCATAACGACAAGAAAAACAGAACTCATAAATCATTAATGTATCTATTTATGACATAAGCTTAACTTAAATTATGAACGAACATACGCTTGTTCGGTAGCAGCTAGGATTAGGCGGCTTAATCGACCACCATAACTTCCGGGCTCATAAAGTGTGTACACGTGGCGTAATCGTATTAGTAGAACGTGGTGAAGACAATTAATTTTAAAGCTGGTTAATAAAAACCCGTCGAGTCGTGCTTAAGAGCTGCTGGTTGACTTGCGAGGCGCACACACACACACACAAAAAAAAAAACTCTCGTTGTCTTTAAAGAGACAAAAACAGTTGTTTTATTTTTTATACATGGACCGACACCCTTTTTATAAATAAAACTCTCTTTTCCCTTATTAGCCAATCATAACTCAACAGATTACTACAAAAATAGACAAAATAATAATTTATCGTGTTTATTTAATTTTTTTTTTCTTGGGACATAACGAATAAATAAATACGATAAAAATTTTAAAAGGGAAAATCTGTTTAGATCCTCTTCTTCAATAAACAAATCTGTAAGTTTGTTTTTTTTTTTTTTTTTTGTATATATACATAAGACATCCAAAATATTATTAGCTTTTACATTTCTTTGGGTAAAGTTAAAGAAAGTTTGTAAAATAATGTGGTAAAGACTTATAATTATTAATTAAAAAGCATTGTTGATTTTACATATTTTCTTTTGTGTTACACCGTGTTATTTATATAAGATTTTGTCACCTTGTTATTTTCTAAATGTATTTTTACCCATCTAGCTGATTAACCAAATGTATTAGTCAACCAAAAAAAACTTCAATTTTGTGCGTAGTCAACCAATGTAAATTGTAAACATTCGAAAAAAAATCTTAATCTGATTCTAGCCTATTATAAACGGCGTTTAGAAAAACAAAAGAAATATCAGACATTATAAAAGATTTAATTTTTTTCGAAATTATAAAACAAAGAAAAGAAATTAACAAGAAAAATAAGTAATGGATAAAATGAGAAAGACAGAGAGTTTACTCTCTTTTGTATCTGAACCGCAGACTTTATCCTGCAACCAAAAAACAAATATTAATATCTTTCGAGATCTGCTTGAGGAGATGACACAAGAAAATCACAAAAATCTCTCCCGACTGCAGAAGAGAAATAATTATAAATATTAAAAAAAAAAAAACAAAGCGAAAGAGAGAAGAAACACGACACGAATTTTGTATCATTTAAGATTATATTCAGAAGAAAAAAAGTGTTAAAAAAGAGAGAAAAGAAAAATATCATTTTTTTTTTTTAATTGTGAGTTGGGTTTTTTTTTTGTTCAGTTTCTATCCTCTCTTTGTTTCTCAAAATCGGAATCGATGGCGGAGAAGAAGGAAGACCAAGAACAACAACCGTCTAAGCTACTAAAATCATCCACCGGAGTTGTTTCCCGGCCAACGATTTCACTCCCTCCTCGACCCTTTGGTGAAATGTTTTTTAGCGGTGGCGTTGGGTTTAGCCCTGGTCCCATGACTCTCGTCTCTAATTTGTTCTCTGATCCTGACGAGTTGAAGTCTTTCTCTCAGCTTTTAGCTGGAGCTATGGCTTCTCCCGCAGCTGCTGCTGTTGCTGCTGCAGCCGTAGTAGCTACTGCTCATCATCAGACACCTGTGAGCTCTGTCGGTGACGGCGGAAACGGTGGTGATGATGTTGACCCGAGGTTTAAGCAGAACAGACCAACGGGATTGATGATTACTCAACCGCCGGGGATGTTTACTGTACCGCCGGGGTTAAGTCCGGCGACTCTTTTGGATTCTCCGAGCTTCTTTGGTCTTTTTTCACCTCTTCAGGTGTGTGAGATTCATTAATAACAAAAATCAAAGTTTTGTTTTTCTTCTGAAGTTCTGTTTTTGGTAAATGAAAGTGAAGAACTTTATGAGGTTTTTGGATATTTTTTTGCTATTTTCTGAGTTTTTTTTTTTTTTGTTTGCATTCGGTTTATGGAAGCAAATCCAAATTATTTTACTGGATAATGTTCTTCATTTTAGGTCAAAATTGGGAAAATTTGATTATGAGAAATTAGGAATGCTTTTTTTAGGGTATCTGAATCTTTGAATGAAGTAACATAGAATCTTAGGTATGTATGTATTTTAGAAAGCAGGAAACTTTCAGAAAAAGAACATTATTAGTAAATGTTTTCTCTGACCTTCTCTATTCCAAATCTTGAATCTTTAAATCATATAGGTATGTACTTGAATATGTTTTGACTTGTTGTCTATCTTTGGGGTATTGTAGGGAGCATTTGGTATGACACACCAACAAGCTTTAGCACAAGTCACTGCACAAGCCGTTCAAGGCAATAATTATGTTCATATGCAGCAATCACAACAATCTGAATATCCTTCCTCTACACAACAACAACAAGCTTCACTAACTGAGATTCCATCATTTTCTACTGAGAATCGATCCCAGAATCCTGCGCCAGTTCAAAATTCATCGCAGGGTCAGAGAGAAACTTCGGATATATCGGTCTCTGAGCATCGGTCACAGCCTCAAAATGCTGACAAACCAGCTGATGATGGATACAACTGGCGGAAGTACGGGCAGAAGCAAGTGAAAGGGAGCGATTTTCCTAGGAGTTACTACAAGTGTACGCATCCAGCGTGTCCTGTCAAGAAGAAAGTGGAGAGGTCTCTCGATGGACAAGTGACAGAGATCATCTACAAGGGTCAGCACAGTCATGAACTTCCTCAAAAGCGCGGTAACAATAACGGGAGTTCTAAAAGTTCTGATTTTGCAACTCAGTTTCAAACTAGTAATAGTAGTCTCAACAAGACTAAGAGGGACCAAGAAACAAGCCAAGTTACGACAACAGAACAGATGTCTGAAGCAAGTGACAGTGAGGAGGTCGGTAATGCAGAGACTAGTGTGGGAGAAAAACATGACGATGAGCCTGATCCCAAGAGAAGGTAAAGAAAGAAACTTAGAAGAGATTTGACTGTTCCTCTAACATTCCTATGTTATCAGATTTGGTGTTTCTGATGAGATTAAGACAATCTTTGATTGAATTTTGCAGAAACACAGAAGTTCGGGTTTCAGAACCAGTTGCTTCATCGCACAAAACTGTGACAGAGCCTAGGATTATTGTCCAAACAACGAGTGAAGTTGATCTCTTAGATGATGGATATAGGTGGCGCAAGTATGGTCAGAAAGTAGTCAAAGGAAATCCTTATCCAAGGTTACAACAAAACCGGTCATCTAGTTTAAAGATAAATTCATCGCTCTTTTTTTCCTTAATGCGTTTTGATCTAATTTACAGGAGCTACTATAAGTGTACAACACCGGCTTGTGGAGTAAGGAAACATGTAGAGAGAGCAGCAAATGACCCGAAAGCTGTTGTAACAACCTATGAAGGTAAACATAACCACGACGTTCCAGCTGCGAGAACTAGCAGCCATCAGTTAAGACCAAACAATCAACACAACAACTCATCGGTTAACTATAATCAACAACAGCCTGTTGCGCGTTTAAGGCTTAAAGAAGAGATATAGAAAAAGCATAAGAAGGCGCTTGAGCTTCTATGAGTTTAATGAAACCTGTTGTGTTACATGTTTACTCAAATTACCACAGGTGTCTCTATGGACAGGAACTCTGATATTACAGTTTCAAAAGGTATGTTCTTTTATTTCATGTTGGAATCTTTTGTGTAATCTTAGAAGCTTTTAGGAGGTAATGTAAAAACCAGATTCAAGAGATTCTGGTCTTATGTGAATTCTTTTGTACATGGGGAAAACAAAAATTACAGGGATCCTTTTTTGTTCTTGTTGTAATAGATTAAATTTGTGGATTAATTGTTTTTTTTTCTTAGTACTTATAATAGCAATGTCTATACAAATGAAATCTCTCACTTTAGATTAATGCTTCTAGAGAGATTCTGAGTGATCTAAGTTAAAATTTGCTAAATTAAGAAATCTGACAATTCAGAGTAAAATCTTGATTCGGATTAACAATTTTGGATCATTTTAGTGACATTACAAAAGTTTTTGAAGTCACAAGAACAGTAAATGTATACACAAAGTTACAAACATGCTTTTATCATACAAATAAGACCAGATTTTTCAAACACTACCATAACAACAAAACAAACAGAAACCTTTACTTCATCATCAGATGTTGTTGTAAGCTACAGAGACCAAGTGAGGAACTTTACCATCATCAAAAGGCAAACTCACATACTCTCTAGCAAACTCTTCAGCTATCTCCCAAGCAAGCTCACCATGAACAGCTTTACAATACATATACATCACAGTAGTCGCAGCAAGATTATACAGCATCAACAGCGTCAAAACCGCAGACGTGATCACAATCTGCAGCACAAAGAAAGCATTTGTCCACAATTTCCCACCATCATCGTCCAGCTGAGCAGAGGCAGCTACGGTACTGATCCATACAAGAACCGACTCCGTTGTAGCGAAGAAGAAGATAACAGACAAAGAAACACTTTTCATTCCTTTAACTAAGCTTTTACTTCTCTTCAATGGAGCTAACCCCCAAGCTGACTCAACAACAACAACAACCCAAGCAAGAATCCAATCCACGTAGAGCTTAACCACAGCTACAATCGAGATAACCGTCACTACCATAGTGAAAGCTTGGAAATACGGAGAAGCGTAATCGAACTCAAGACCTGGGATGATCTGAATAACCTTAGTCAACAAGAAAGCTAAAATCCCTAGAATCAGAAAAACCCCAAAAACGATGAAATTGGATGAAATCAAAGTAGCGAGGAGTGGTAAAAACGAAGCGAAGCTCGATTTAACGGCGGAGATCAATCTCACAGGTCTACCGTAGAATCCTTGGAAAACACTGCAAGCGATTGACCCAATAGCTAAGAGATTGAAGACGGTGACAACAACGATGTAAGCGATTAGAAGCAAGACCGTCGTTTTGGTATCGACGACGATATCAGAATCATCGTTGTTGTTGTTGTTGTGGAGTCCGCGGAGGAGAGAGACGCTGTTGTGAGAAGCGGAGGATTGATCGGTGATGAGGCGGAAGACGGAAGGGTAAACTGTGACGGAGAAGCAGAGGGGGAGGAGGAAGAGAACGGAGAGAGCTAAGAAGTGGCGTGAGTGCGCGTTGATGATTCGTTTTGATTCCGATAAGACTACCCAGAGATTCACCGGAGATGGGGATGGAGTCGCCATTGAAAGACGCAAGTTTAGTACAAGAATCAATCTGAGAGGTTAATGAAGAAGACTTTGCTTCAAGTACGGGATAGGGTCAAATCGGGTCGGGTCGGGTCGGTCAAACCTCTTTTTTTTTTTAATATTATGATTTAATCCGTGATAGTATTATTGTACGGGTCGGGTCACATCGGATCAAGAAACATATTTTTATTTTTATTTTATTTTATTATTATTATTTTTTTTCAACCAATAAATTAAAAGAGAACTACGAAGTTGGTTGCCCAAACCGAAGAGAAATAGTTTACAAATGAAATTTCTGAAACTAAGGTCCTTGACGACACATATTTTGTGAGTTTGATAATTACTAATTAGGATGTGTTGGAATTTCAAGATTTTACGTCGTTCTCATTTCTAATCATAATTTTGTTTTTGATACTCCCTCTGTTGTTTGAGGGATTTCACACAAATTAAGAAATAATGATTGTTTTTTTATTGAAAAGATACTCCCTCCATTTCAAAATATATGATGTTTTGGTTAAAATACGCATATTAAGAAATAATTATTTTTAAAAAGTTTAACCTATCAAAAATAAAACTGCGAACTATAAAATATAAAATTAATCTAAAAGTTGCATAAAAAGTTGGAAACATCTTATATTATGAAACAAAAATATTTATCTAAACATCCTATATTATGAAACGGAGGGAGTATAATATATTTACTAGGTATCTAAACATCCTATATTATGAAACTGAGGGAGTATAATATATTTACTAGGTAACAAGCCGCACATAGTGCGGTACAAAATATTTATTTAATATTTTTAGTGTAGTTTTTATTTGTAAAATCTATGATATTTATAGGTAATTGAAATATTTAAAATTCGATTGTGTATTATATATCTTTAAAAAATATAAAATATTTGTAAAATATTTTATATTTGTATAATAAAAAATAATTATTATAATATCAATCTTATATTATTATATCATATGAACAAATGGTTCTTAAAATTCATTTTAAAGATTTTATGAAAATATAATTAAAGGATACAATTAAGTTAGAAAGATAATATAAAAATTTTAATTTTGGATGTTAAATGGTAAATAAATGTAAATATTTTTAAAAGCTGATGACAAATAAAAGAAAGAGTGTCCTGAGCTCTGTAATGCTGACACTTCAGCTTTTTTGCCAAAATGTTCCTCTATTAATATATAGGGGATAAACCAATGACTATTCAAATTTTCAAATTTTCTTAATGATCACTTATTGAAGTATACAAAAGTTTAATATTAGTTAACTAAAAGTGTTAAAACATCATTTGTGGGACAAAAATATATCTTAAAACATCAATCTATTAGGAACATATAGAACATTTAATAATATTGTTAAATATAACTTTATTATGATAATCTAAAAGAGGGGTGCAGAAAGGTTTTGATATTACACTATGTCAAGATAAATTTGGTTGTAACACCGACCATAAAAGTTCTCACTTAGACATTTTATTTAACTACTATATTAGGACCCGTGATAGAGCACGGGATGAAATTTCTTTTATTTATGTTATAATTTTAGAATAAAATATAATTTATATGATTGTTTTAAAAGTTTTTTGGATAAAAAATTATATAATAAAATCATATACTAAATATGATGACTTGAAAAAATATCTATTTGTAAGTTTTATATTGTTAATTTTGTAATTTTTTTGTATGAGATATGGTTATGTTTGTTGTTTGTTTTAATTTTAATTGTTGAACATATTTGGTTAAAGTGTATTAATATGATTCGTGCTGTAAGACTTTTTTTAACTGCACAATAAGGTCCCGGAAAATCACGATTAAGTGTGATATGCCAAGATTTTATTCCTTTTTATGCCTAACAATATATATTTTGTAACAATACATGAAATACTAAAGATTTTATTTTGGAAATTGTATAAATCATTGAAATGTTCTTATTCAGAGGATTCTTTGGGATATTCTTAAGTGTATAATGACCAATTAATCTATAACTTTTTTTGGTAACCAATTTATATTTAATTTATAACATATTTTGTAACCAACTTATAAAAATTATATAGTTTACAAAAAAGGTTGTGTACTTCCGTTTTATTATATAGGGGACTTTATTTTGGAAATTATATAAATCATTGAAATGTTCTTATTCAGAGCATTCTTTGGGATATTCTTAAGTGTATATTGACCAATTAATCTAGAAAAATTCTTGCGGGTGAACCTCTTTTATTCACCTCCTCTTAATTAACCAATCAAAATACAACAAAATGCCGTGTCATATCATAATTATAAAATAAATCAAAATTAAAATAGAAAAGACAAAACAAATTAAGGAAACAAATTATGTAGATTTTTTAATAAGGAAATTATGTCGGTTTGGTTTATAAAGGAATGATTAGAGTGTAGTTTTTACAATTAAACAAAAAAAGCCAACTTGATTTCACATTCTCAGGAAACAGATATAAAAGCCTTTCGAAGCCCAAGTTTGATTCATAAAAAAGCCAACTTGGCTCTGTTTCTAGCGATGACCATGGCGGTCAACGGAGTTTTCAGGAGATTCGTGGAGAAGAGTAGCATGAACCCTTTGGCAATGCGATCTAAGCATGATGCAGCCATCGCTAACTTTGGCGTTCCTAACTATGGTGGTTACATGATCGGCTCCGTTGTTTACGCTAGGAAAGGAGCTTATGGATGTGACTCTTTTGACAAAATGTCACACCCAAGTTACCTGCTAACTTTTTCTTCTTTTAGCGTGTATTGTTTTTTTTTTTAACCAATCCTTCAAAATCACACTTACGAAGGTGTGATTTTTTCAACAAGATTTCTCTTCTAAAAAGTATCCAAAGTCTCTCCATAAATCACTATTATGGTCTTTTAATAAAAAAAAGTTATGTTTTGAATAACAGTTGATTTGATATGATTTTAATAAATTGTTGATTGAATAACAGGAGATTGTGAGTGATTTTGAATGATCTTTTTATAAATCTCATATTGAATAACATAGAATTTGAGAAGTGATTTATAAATCCTAAGTTGAATAACAAGTGATTTTTAAACAAATTACAAATCCTCCAAAATCTTAGGGGGAGGGGGTGTATTCAACTTGACATTTTAAGTGATTTGTGTAAGAGTTACAAATCCTATGTTATTCAATCATGTATTTTAAAAAGTCTTCTGAAATCCACTGTTATTGAACTGATGATTTAAAAATCTACTTTAAAATCCATTAAAATCCCTTGTTATTGAACTGATGATTTAAAAATCTACTTTAAAATCCACTGTTATTCAAAACAGTTTTGTGGATTAGGATTTTAATAACTTTTAGGATTCTGGAGGATTCTAGAGGATTTTGGAGGATTTGTTTAGTTAAAAATACAGAAATCCAAATCTCATGGTTTTAGGTGGGATTTGAAAGAATTTTACAGAAAATCATATGAACTTCCCTAAAATCTATCACAATTCTAAATTTCCTAAATCCCATCAAATTCTCCAAAATCATGGTTTGAATACACCCCCCTTAGTTTGAATACATCCTAGTTTGAATACATCCCCTAAATATAGATGTATAATATTCTATGAATTTATATCTTTCCTAATTAAAATTTTCTCTATTCTATATATAGATGCATGTATTAACTGGTTAAGCTGGAATCGGCAAGACAAGGAAAAAACTCATAGCACGGTCCTTTGAAACAGCTAATCCATGAAATCATCACATATAGCTATAATATGCATAGTCTTGCTCTCCTTCTTCTCCATGTATGAGTGTAAGTACTAGAGTTTTTTCTCACATAAATTTCACACATATATATATATATATATCAAATGTCTGTTTGTTTTTGTTTTCAATAGCAAAAATTTTGGTTTATGAGTTTTGAATCCATGCGTAGGTAGCAAGATAGGGAGGTCGAGGAAAATCAATATACCATTGTGTTTCCACAGCAAATGCATCAACTTATTTAAACCTGATTGTTGGTGCTGTCTCGCAGCTGGAACAAAAAAAGATGATTGTTGGTTAGATAGTGAGTACCCCAACGCCAAAGAGATTTGCTCCAAATCATGTATAAGATAGTTTTCTTTGAAGGAGATACATGTATTGGAGTATGAAATTTTAATTGATTTGGTGGCTTTTAAGGTGTATTTGAGATTTGAAAATAAAATTTTAAATTGATATTTGGTATGATTCTAGTCTTATAATTTAAGAGGATTTCGTATGACAATAAATTAAATTGTTATAATTTTTTTAATAGAGGAAAGGAACTCATGTTATACCATTCTGCTAATCTGCTATGTGTGTACATAACTCTCGATCATTGCAAATTCTCCTAGGAAATACGTAAAATAGATGATCATACTTTTTCGGCGAAACAGCCAAGCCATGACAGTTGCTCAAAGTAGATTTAAAACCTTAAAATCATAAGCTCGATTTCAGGCTCTTTTCGGGTAAAGGAACACCTCTGGGAGTGCCATCTTCTTGTCTAAATACTG